>VYXH01008691.1:105983-286769 GCA_013397275.1 Burhinus bistriatus | reverse complement strand
GTTAGGGAAAGACTGCGGGCCTCCGCGGATGTGTCCGATGGTTTTGTGACGCTTGGCCCCTCGGCCAGGACGGGCAGCAGCCGGGAATTGTGCAGCCTTTGTCCGCGCGTGGGGCCACCCCCGGGTAGCCCCCTGCCGCCCTTCTGTCGTGACAGAGGGTTAGGGGGAGGCCCTTGCGGCTGCCCTCGGCCCTGGGCCGGCGGGACTAGGCTGACGCTCGGTAAGCAGCCCGACACCGCGGCGGGGACCGAAAAGCGGGCAGGGCTGCCGCCGGGGCATTGCCGCGCTGCCGCTCCGTCCGGAGCCGTGGGGCTCAGCCGCGCTGCGCCCCGTCTCTCCACGACCCCCTCCCCGGGGAGGGGCCGGGCGGGAGCCGCTCCCGCCCCGCGGAGCCCCGGGCGCGTGGGCAGGGGCGGCGCTGGCGCGCGGGCGGACGGGGCTGCGACGTGCTGGGCGCTCAGTGACACTCGGCGCGTCCCGCGAGGCCGGAGATGCTCCCACGCGCGGCGGCGCGGGGCGCCACGGCGACCTTCGCCGACGACGTGCTGCGCGTCTTCGGGGCCAACCACAGCCTGTCGGCCGGGCAGCTCTCCGCGCTGCTGCGGCAGCTGGGCGCCGCGCCGGCCCTGGACGCGCTGCTGCCGCTGACCCACCTGCACCACAACCAGGTACGGCGGCGGCCCCCGGCGAGGTGGCGGCGGGGACCGGGTTTGTGNGGGAGGGAGGGAGGGAGGGGAGGGGGCAAAGGTCTCCTGAGGCGCCGGGTCCGAGTTTCGGGTGAAGGTACCGGTCCGCTGGTGAGACGGGCTTGCGGCAGGGGAGAAGCTGCCGTCCATCAGTGAGCTGCTGCCGGCTGCCCCTGGGAGTAGCTCTGCCTCTTCATTGCTCGGCTCTTAAACTGGCGTTTTTCCTGGGTAAATAGCACCGGGACAACAGGAAAAAGTGTATGAGAGTCAGCTAGGGTTTCCCTCGGGGGGTTGTATAAGCAAATCTTCAGGACTTGTTAAAATACAATTGTCGTGTGGTAACACAAACTTGATTATAGACAGGTCTACTTGCCTAAAGAAACCTTTTTCAGAAGTTTTCACGTCATCTAAGTTGAGTGCAAAGCGTACACCCATCGATGCAGCTACTAAAAGCTGTTTAAAATTATGTTTAATTTACTGACTAAATATCATTGGAATACTGGTTTTCATGAAAAATTTTACTCTGTTTAGTGTCTCTATACAAAACTCAGACCTCATTTCTACTTTTAAACTCTATGTAATTTTATATCTCTGCAGTGTCCTAGACTAAGTTTGTTTCCTTGAAGGGGAATTTTGAGGATGGTGATTTCCTTATGCTCAGGAATTGAGGACACAAAGTCAGTCATGAAAATGAAAGGAAAGCAGGGATGACTATTTGCTCTGGTTTGGTTCAACTCCCTAAGAAACAGAAGAGGCATGGCTCTAGGGACCTTGCAAAATTAATTTTTTTAACATTTGTAGTAGTAGCTCTTTTGCTTGTTCTGTGAAGGAGACAGACCTTGGTTAAGCTCCCTTTGTTTTAGAAAGAGTACAATTCTGATGTCTTACCCTTATCGGAGATTTAATTGGGAGTTAATGCTACTGAAGTCCATGTAGTGTTCAGTATAAGCGTGGCAGTATTTGCCAGAGTCACTGCTTTCAAATCTCATAAATCGAACACTGTTCCAACACAGTAAATTAAAAACATAAACATTCCCAGCCACACACACTAAATACAAGTTTACAGTGTTGAATATGGCTATGAAAAGGAGCTTTCTTTAAAAGGGCATAGGAATGAGTAGATTCTTTAGTCCTTCAGGTTTTCCTTCTGCAAAAGCACGTAGCCCTCGTACACAGGCTTTGGCACAATCGACAGAGGGAAAAAAAAAAGTAATGCTTGCTCTTATCACTTAAATGAGTGTTCCTCGTAAGTCATTTGAAGTTTAACTGAAACATGTTTTTTTTTTACAGGCCTGTTCTACTTGTGTCCATTTTGAATAATATCTAGGGTACCATACTAAAATGTGTATACTTTTTTGCTGTGTTACTTCTATTCTTTCTTAAATTTCGCCTTACAGCAGCTCCATCAGTTAGTACCATTTAAGCAAGTGCGTTTTGCCTCCTGGCTTTTGATCCCTCATAGATGTTAGGCATATCAATAACCTTGGGCAGGTACTGCATGCAAATGCATACTCATACCAAGTAAATCAGATGTGATCGTTTTCAAAGACTGCGACTCTTTGTGCTTACAAGTTGATAGTTTAGAGTATCTACCGGTTATGACAGAAGACATAAAGTAGCCTAATCTAACTTTGTGTGTTGGAAGGCAGCAGAGGCCTAAGGTCTACCGATCCTCTAAAGGAGGAAAGTAAATACCTCTGGAGAGTGATTCAGGCCAGGATCAATCTCTCTTAGTTTTATTCCAGTATTAGTGTTTAGTTTTACTGTTTCGTTCATAACAATTTTGGTAAGATCACACATTAAAGATCCACCAGAAGCTGATCCCTTTTCTTAAAGAGTTTGGATGTGTAAGCCAGAAGAAGATGGGTGCTTGATTTCTGTTTTCCTTTGATACCAGGGTGACTTGAAAAGATAAGGGAAGAGAAAATGATTTAATGTGTTGATGATGGTGTTTGAACCTATACTTGTGTAGGCATTTATGGTAACTTATGTCCTATGATGTCCATGAAGATGCTATTTTTTTCCTGTAAAATATAAAAAAAGAAAACAAATTTTTTGAGTACTGTTTTGGGATTTTTGATTGAACTGTCCCTGATTCCTTATGTTTTTGGTCTCTTTCTCTTTTATCATGCACTTTTATCATTCTCTTTATTTTGTGTTTATATTTTCTTCAATTTTTATTATCGCCTTTTCTTAATATATAAGCTAAGACTTCCTGTCAGACAAATAAGTAGTAACTGAGCAAACTCAAATACTGGTCACTGCTGTTTTTTCACATTTTACTGTGGAATTCCAACACATTTTAGTCCTTCTAATAGGGATAAAATTAGCAATTTCAGTATAATAGATGATGGCATGCTTACTCTGTG
Organism: Burhinus bistriatus; assembly: GCA_013397275.1. Taxonomy (NCBI): domain Eukaryota; kingdom Metazoa; phylum Chordata; class Aves; order Charadriiformes; family Burhinidae; genus Burhinus; species Burhinus bistriatus. The sequence goes on along the minus strand of VYXH01008691.1, from coordinate 283,714 downwards.
TTTTACATTATTAGCAAGATGTAAAAATGTGAAACTATACTTGATTTTCTGTCATTGAGTTCATTGTAGTATGATAGCCGTACGTGTGTGCTGGAGGATTAAATTATATGCTCAAAAGTTTTGGTCAAAAAAAATACATGAAAGGTAAATGGGCATTGGAAAGAAAGCCGCTTAACACCACCTCGCTAAAGTCATGCTCCAATTTCCTTCTTTAACTTACTGTGAGTTTATATTTATGCCAGACTAGATGTTATGCCTGAATACTGTGTCTTAATGTAATGAATTTTAATTTTTAAACAAAATATTTGGACAAAATTAAGTTAAAATCTTAATTTTCATGATCAGATTTAATTAATTTTCACCTCAAGATGAGTCAAAAGCTAGTAACTTTAGTGTTTTAGATAGACTAGAACCAGGCTAGTATGTGCTTTGATTTTGGGGTTTTTTGGTAGTGTTTCACTAGTTACAACTTGTGCTTTTTGGAAGAAGGGGGAATGGCCTGACAGAGTGTGGCTTATGGTCTTGATCCAACACCATGATCTGATGTTGCCTGGCCAGTGAGAAGATAAATATGCTTATTTGTTCTACCTGCTGAGTGTCTTATTTCTATCATATCTTCAGCGAATTTCAGTATTCATGGACAGCTTTCAGCTGTCTAGTAGCTTTCTGGTCTAATAGGAGGTGTCCTTGCCCATGGCAAGGGGGTTAGAACTAGATGATCTTTAAGGTCGCTTCCAATCTAAACCATTCTGTGATTCTATGATCCCCAGCATGAGCAGCTGCCTCAAACACGTTGGTGTGTGTGTGAAATCCCTAAAGAACCTAAGCGCATTCAAGCAGCTTCATCTGGTTTGACTCTTTCTCATGGAGTGCTGCTTATTGAAGGCATAGTTGTCTCCTAGTATCCAGTTCTTACCTGTGCTGAGGGACAAAAGGGTGTCACCACATCAGCATTAGATGCTTTAATTTGTTACAAGTAAGTTGAGGAAGACATAGTCATGTCTCTATTTTGCCTTATCCAGGCTCAGGCTAAGTTAAAAAAAAAAAAAAAAAAGCTGGTCAGATAGGTATTCACTGCATTCTTTCTTTGCTGTTGCTACTGTGTGACCCACTGCTCAGCCCTGGCGTGGGCTAGGCTAGTATTTAATCTGGAAACATCTAGAAACTGCAGTCCATGTTTCTGTCGGGTATCTCACTACTTCACATGTGGAATGCTACAGATAAAACAAAGGTAGGCCAAAGATAAGAACGTGGCAGAAGATCAGAAAAGGGACTGAAGCATTTACAAGATGGTTGGTGTGATCACATTTTTTGTTAATTTTCCAGTTAGGGGCCCTCTCTGCATTATTGTTGCCTGAGCAATTATCCCATCCTTTCTTTCAAAGGATGTAGTCAGCTGACATCTGCTTTTCCTTTATAAAGATACTGTTGTAAAGAGATTCTAGGTAGTTGGGCATCACTTTGTTTCATTTACTATCTTTAAAAAAAATAAATCCCATATTGGTCGATCATTTTTGGGAGAGCCTTACGAGAAGTAAACATCTGTTTGAATAACTTAGTTGATGGTTTAATTTTTTTTTTTTAAGTCTGATTACTTTGTAATTGTGTAAATTCTACTGATTAAGTCCTCCCTAATTTTGATTGAAGAATTTTTAAAATTATTTTTTAACAGTTCAGGGACATGATCAGTTATGTCATATCTTTTTTGCAGTTGTTTGTTAAACACTGGGTGACAGTCACATTACAGCCAGTCCCCTCAGCTGAGCACTATGACAAGGCTTACTGAATAGCAGGGGACAGACGTGGCGGTAGTCTTGGTGAGCCAGGACATCATTCTCAGTCCCTTGTTCCATGAGGCTAAATTTCCTTTCAGCTGAGATCATCTGTCGCTCTTACAAAGTAAATAGCTTCTGCTTTTACAGCAGTGTGGCTGTCTTAATGTATTTATCCTCCAAAGATAAATGCAGAGTTTTGCAGTGTGCAAACATGAGTTGCTCCAATCCAAGGCTTCCCATAGATTTAATCTTTTAATTAATCCTTTAATTGTGCCAGTGAACTCATGCAATCTTGCTTTTTAGCTTTTGGACGTATGTAGGAGTTTACTGAGAGGATGAAGTGACTTAAAACAATGAATCATTTGTAGGAATCATTATCCTCTGGGATTGTCCCTGATCAAAATAATAATAGTAATTAAATAAAATGCTGTTTCTCATCCTTACATAAAAGAGCTCTTGTCCAATGGTATTTCTCGCTTATTTGTTTCTATGTTGCCAAAGTCTTAGGTTTACTAATTCATGCTGTGTCTGATTTATTTTTTCTCCATAATCTGTTTTTCTACCTACAACATGGTTTGGATTTTTGTGAACTAATATTAGTAAGAATATATTAGTGTTTTAAAATACTAGTAATTTATTCTGTGTTTCTAGGAATGAGATAGTTAAACATGATTTTTCTTAGAGATAGTTAATGTTAATGAATTCTCAGCTCCTACTGGCTTGTTTTTGTACAGGTTTTTCACTGTAGATTTCCAGAAATGGCTCTATGAGCCATTAATACAAAAAGCACCTTATAGGAACTATTCCCGTAGACCACAACTATCCCCTCTTTGTTTCACAGTGGACATATTAGCCATGTATTTTGCATAATGCAGAGTTAACGGTAAAATGATTAGTCACATAACCAGTTTAGAAAGCTCCAGAGGTTCATGTGTGTTAAAGACTGTATCTTCAGTGATGATTTCTCTGTGCACTACTTCCATTGAGGTTACATGGAGCAACATGTTTTAAAACAAAAAAACATTTTCTGTTATAAAGCTATGTTTGTTTGGTATGTGATATTTGACGTTAGCATTGACATTGAAGGATGAAAGTATATGTACATTGCTTGTATATATTTAAGTCCTCAAGGTCTCATGGCCTTAAAAAAATTTATAGTTAACCTTTATTTAGGTTCAAGTGTGTACTTTGAATGCTCTGCTAGACTGGGTTGTTAAAGAGGAAGGACAGAAGCATTCTGGATGTAATTTAGCTGAAGTCACTTGAATTGGGCTGTTCTCTTCCTCCGAGCTAAATCAGAAATAATCACATTCAAATGATGTGTGCATGCCTTTGCCCTTTTGGACAGTATTAGAAAAATACCCATTAACGGAAGTGGAAGCAGCTCTGTTGAAGTAGATGACTTGCAGTTGCTTTGGCTTATCTCTAGAAGGAATTTGCTTTACAAATAATAATGTTGAATTATTGGAGAAGTGCTGTGAATTCTGAAGGCTAGCAAAACTGAAAAGAGAAGGGAGTGACCATTTATTTTTATTTTGTTAAGGCTTCTAGTGCTCTACTTTTGCAACCACAATGAGATTTGCTGCAGGGAGAGTTATGCTCTAACTTGATGTCTCATGTAGAAGGAAAATGTTTGACTTTTTTTTGTCTTGAGACTCAACCTTGTACAGTAATAAGCCAAATCACTTTTGTTTACACCCAAAAAAGAACACTCTTTTCTTATTGATTGGTGTAGGAAATAATGAATGTGAATTAAAGGGAAGTATTAGATGAAAGACTTCAGTGCTATAAAACATTTCATGTAAAAATACTCAATTTTTCTGTAGATACATATTTTAGGATATTTCATGGTTGTCTTTTAACAAACAGAGCAACCAGCCCTGCCCCTTGCCTGGTTTAGCACTGCTAAGTACGTTTATCCTTCACCCATTAGATACTTTTACATCCTGAGCTGAACGCAAAGTGAAGATCCCAAGTAAGAATTTATCTCATTGGAGTACAGGATGGGTTTACAAAACAATGTCTGATTGCTAAAAAATGAATGAAAAATGTTGAGCCCTGCTAACATTAAGGCCATTTTTAAACAGCTAATTTGCAGACATAAATAAGAAGCATTGTTGTAAAGTAGAAGTGGTCACTTAGGTGAATTACATTACACTTACCTGAGTTACTGAATTACTAATCATTTTCTGACACACTCTGTCACTGAGATTTTAACTGTATCTGGTTTGCTCTTAAATTTAATTATTTTGTAACTACATAAGATTTTAATTACTTTGAAGCTATTTTTCCAAATATATTGTAAGCTTTTACTGTCCATGTTCCTAGGGCATAAGATTTGTAAATGTCTATTTAAAACATGTTTCATTGATTTGTGATTTATCTTACTTAAAATATTTTGAATCACTTCTGCTTCACATTAACTATCACAGAGTTTTCATGCACAACATACAAATGCTGTGTACACTTCCTTGAAAATGCATTACCGTATTTTCATGTTGTAATTGTAATTCTTGGGTTTCTCAGTGTATGACTTATTTTTTGGTTTTTCATTAATGTATTAAGTTGACAAAATCCCTTTTTGTTCCAGTGCTTGACTGGTGAGGAAATTTTTTCTTTACATGGGATACCGAACAACAGCTACGTGTCAAATTCAAGCTTCTCTACAGTATGTCCTGCTGTTTTGCAACAGCTAATTTTTCACCCATGTGATCATCACGAAAACTTTGTCGATACGTCTAAACCACATTCTTTACAAGGTTAGTTAATATTTATTGCATTAATACTGCGACTGGAGGGAGGTTTTCTTAGGAGAATAGTAAGCGTTTACCTATACGTTTACAGGATTGTCTTGTTTAGGAGGATATAGTTGTAAAGTGGGAACATAAAATTAAAATGCTCTTTCAGGTCAGTGGACTATCTAAGCAAATATCCTATCTATTAACAGTGATCTATTCAAAATGTTTTAGAGAAAGGTGGAAGAACCGAGTACATAGTTATGGAATAATTTGTCCATTAAAGGAAGACTCTTTCTGACCTGTTTTATTTGGATAATGGTTTGTGCCATGAAACATAAGGACTNTGGTAGAGCAGGGTCAATGGTTGGACTAGATGATCTTAAATGTCTTTTCCAACCTAAACGATTCTATGATTCTGTGATTCTATGACTCTTGCTAATAGCTGGTTAATAGGAGAGAAGATGTGAGTACAGAAGGGAAGCTTGTGGAGGTGATTTGCAGTGGGAAATCAGACTTAGTGGGATGTGCATGTATCAAGGCAACTCAAGGGAAAGTTATTAGGGGTCTGCATTTGAGTGGAATTCCTTGTAGGTGGGAGCCGGTGACTATTTTATTGAGGAAAAAATGTTCATGTTCTTTCCAAACTCCGACTCCTGATTTCATGTCATCTTCTGTGCTGCCTCTTCCACGTGGAACATCATCATGTGGCTGAGTAGCTTTAATATTCCTTCCTCCTATTTTTCTCACTATTATTTCTGTATTTATTGTGCACAGAACTGTACAGTGCAGCAAAAAAATGTAGGACAGGGAAGATTCAGCTGGTTGGTGAAGTCAGTTGTTGCACTGATATGGATCAAATATGTAATGGCCTTTTTATTTGTCTCAGTATTCCAAATAAATTTATTGCTCCAAGGGACTAGCTGAATTAAAAGTTAGGATGTTGGATGAGCAGGTGCCTAATGGCAGTATTTATGAGCAGAGACACAGCAGTGTTTTTCATAACTTTTGAAATACTGGTATTAATAACATTCTGATTAATAAGTGATGATATTTTTTAAGAATTACAGATCATTCCTAAAACTTAGCTGAGTCAGTAAATAATTAGAGTTATAGTTGATTAATCACTGAAACCATGGCATCAATTTACCATGGTTGTCCTAGATTGCCTATACTGTATAAGGGCACATATTATCAAGAAGTCCGTAATAACAGCACTGGAGGGTAGGATTTGTCTTTCTCTGTTTTTTTGTTTGGGGTTAAGTGGGTTGTATGTGGAAAGCTTGACCTATAGTTAACCTCCTAAGCTATTTAGACCATCCCTCTTGTTTTTCTTTTATCCTGCCAGCTCAGAAGCAATGTTTGGTAGCCAGATAAGCAAGGCGGCTTTCTCCCTACCCCTTCCTGCAAGGCCCATGGTTAGGGTTTTTTAAAACCACAAGCATATAAGGCTGTGACACATAGTGGTACCTATTCTGAAGGGAGATTCACAGAAAGGCCCAGTGCCAAATGCAGATTTATGCACACCCCCACCCCATCACAAAATGAGTCTGTGTTGTGGCAGCATTGAGACCAGCTAATTTCAGTTACTGCCCATGAAGCAAAATCCTCGATGCATGTTTCCAGTTATACTTATGTGAATTTTCTGCCCAGGGACCCCCACACACTTAACAGTATTCTGTCTTCCAAAATACAGGCAAGACATACAGGAGAAGTTAGTACAATAAGCTTTACGGGACAGCTACTTGCAATTAAAAAAAAGTGCTGCCAAAGCAGAGTAAAAGTTAAAAGGCAGCATATAGCACGTCCTTCTACCTTGGGGCTTGTATATCTCATATCTAACCTAGCTGACCTTAGGGGCACACTCGTGTTCTTCCCTTGCTTGCTTTTCTGAAAGGTAATAGGGAGGTGTATAGAGCTGCATGAAATAGCTGGAAATGCCCAGTGGCATTCATTCTGTCCAAGGTGAACAGGTTCTTTGCTCTGTGCTTGGCTGCTTCAGAAAGGTATTCATACCCTTATTTCCTCTTCATCCCAGGACAGGACTCAGGAAGAACCTCAGCCTGCCTTAGGAAGGCCCACAGCAGTTGTCCCCACTTCTTATAAGGACCAATGCTGAGCAATGGTGTTCTAAGGAGGACATCTTACTTGCACTCCTGCCATTTTATTTTTTGGATTTCCTGTAGCTTTGGGTATTTTGGCTGTCTCTTTGTTGCGGCCACAGTTCTAGACACAAAAAGAATAATGGTCATTGGCAAAAGCTGACCACGCCACCAGTCTCGGGAAGAGATTGTGCGTCCTACCTACATAGGATGCTCTGCTCTGATACGTGAAGTCAGACTAGTTAACTTTCCGAGGTGCGTGGACTCATGAAAAGCTTAGTGTGGATGGAGTCCTAGTGAATAAAACCAATTTTAAGACAGCAGTGCATACATGATTTTGTGAAATACAGTCTATAATGCAGTAACTTTGGCAACATTGGTTGTCTTGGAATTTTATAACTCCCCCCGCCCCCCCCGCCCAGTTTGTGATATTTTTCTTGAAGTACCAGTTCTTTTAATTGTGTGATTATGGGGTAATATTTTTTCTTTCCAGTTACACTTCAGGTCCTTCTGAACTCAAAGAAAAGCTTGCCACAACGTCCAGGAGCACCTTCCTGGAGAATATATAGGAAAGATCTTAGATTTATTTTGTTCCTTTAAAAATTTCATTAGTTTAAACTAGTCCCCATACAACCGAGGCTCATTGCAGGATCTGTGGAATGCCTTGGATGGATAATACTTAATTTATTCTTTCATTGTCTGAGGTTATTTGATCATTTATTTTAATCATAGATTAGAATCGTCTAGGTTGGAAGGGACCTTTAAGATCATAGAGTCCAGCCATCAACCTAACACTGCCAAAACCATGTCCCTCAGCACCACGACTACCCATCTTTTAAATACCTCGAGGGATGTTGATTCCACCGCTTACCTGGGCAGCCTGTTCCAATGCTTGATAAACCTTTTGGTGAAGAACTTTTTCCTAATATCCAATCTAAACCTCCCCATGCGTAACGATGCCATTTCCTCTTGTCCTATCGCTTGTTACTTGGGAGGAGAGATCGACCCCCACCTCTCTACAACCTCCTTTCTGGTAGTTGCAGAGAGCGATAAGGTCTCCCCTCAGCCTCCTTTTCTCCAGGCTAAACAATCCCAGTTCCCTTAGCTGCTCCTCATAAGACTTGTTCTCTGGACCTCTCACCAGCTTCGTTGCCCTTCTCTTGGACTCACTCCAGAACCTCGATGTCTTTCTTGTAGTGAGGGGCCCAAAACTGAAAACAGTATTTGAGGTAATTCTTCCTTATTGGATGTAGTTCTTCCTTATTCTTCCACTTTGGGTGAGTAAATCAGAAACAAAGTATCAATATGTAAAATCCTGAGTTCTTTAGACCATCCAGATTTAGGACAGAATTTTAAAAGTAAAACTACATCTATCTTCTGGCACCCCTAATCTCTGATAAATTAGGAAGGAGAAGAGCTTTTTTTCCTTTTACATTTTTTTTTACTTTGTGACAAAAGAGAATACTACGTACCAGTGGATTAGAATATGTCCCTGTTTGTGAGCACAGGTCGTTTAGTGTGTTATGAGACATGTCCTGTTGCATTAAGCATACAAAATGGTGACAGTTGTATCAAGTATAATGTGTACTTCAAGTTAAGTATCCTGGTATGATTGCTGTTCTGAACAAAGAGTACCAGCATGAAACGTAGACCATTTGTTAGCGAAGCATAACAGTATTGTGAGAACTCTCTCACAATTTGTCAATAACCTATTTTTCCGTGCTTGGTTTTAAGCTCCATTCTCCTGTCATTTTTGTCATCTACTGATTTACACGTGCAACTTGTAAATTTATCATCTTTGTCTTTTGTTGTAAAAAGTAATTAGTACTGGCTTTTTGTATTGTAATTTTTGAAACTTGTTCTACTTTCCTGTGTCTGATGAAGAAACTTGGGCAAGTACACTAAATGCTTCATAGCTGATAAATGGGATTTTTATTTTGTTAACTCAGTTTAAAATGTGCGTTTTGCACAGCATGTGTAGGAATTATCTGTATACAAAACTGAAAGAGACTAGTACTTCTATAGTAATCCCAAACTGTAAATGATGGTTTTTGACTTGTGATGGCATTTGAAGTCTATTTGTTTACTATGTACTTGGTTTCAAAAAGATATTTATAAGCTTAATTGTAATTTATTTTAAGGGAAATTAGCCTCCTGTGTAGCTTAGTAAATCTACCCATATCTGGTTTTGCGTTTTTCCCCTCTTTCTGTCTCTCTCTATCAAAAATGGCAAACAAAACTTTCTAACTGGCATTGGTTTACTGTCTCCAAATGCTTTAAATGTTTCTAATGCTTTCTGTTCCTGACATAATATAAAATTCATTACATAGAAAAATTGTGGCACTATGCAAACAAAGTGGAGCCATCCCAGTTGCAAGTGTGTTTGCCAACTGTGTTGCAGGGAAGTTGGGCTGCAGATTATAATCTGATCTATTAGTTTCTGCTGTGCAGGTAACTTCTCTACATACATATTGTAAAGCTTATAATGCTGCAACTTTCTGGATTGTACCAAACTGTTCTCATATAGCCAACATTGTGTTGGCTTTGATTATTATTTGTGGTTAATTTTAATACACAAACCCACTGTCTGTGTGGCTAACTTCGTGGTTCTGTGGCATCACTTGAGGCAGCATTGTAGACCTCTTCAGTGCAACCTTTAAAGCTTTTCTCTGTACTCACAGTGACTTGAGATGTCACTGGGAAAACCAGTACTCATATACAGAGGCACAACTTTGNTATAATTCAGACTGCAGAATAATTATGCTATAGCTTTGTACAAGTCCTGGTGTCTGAACTCTAAAAATCTGAGACTACACTTATGGTGAAGGAAGCTAAGTTATGGTGAACCCTGGTGCGTTTGCCACTTCTTAGGAGAGGTTTTCCGCATTGTGTACCTAAATCACATGTCCATCTTTTTGGACCTAGAACCTCTTTTTTTTTTTATATGCTTTCATTTCTCTATTATAATTGTCTCTGCTATTAGGTATCCCACCTCACCTGTTTGATAAGCAGCAATGGGCAATGTTTTCAGCTAGCAGAACTACTTTGAATTAGAGGAGGAGGAGTGTTAGGAACAGAAGTTACTACCTCAGGATGATTTGAAAGAGTCATCCTTTATCAGGAAGGATTTTGGGGTCTAATACACCCAAGACAGCAGACTTTCTGTCTTGGAGTTCCTCAGGAGGAAATGACAATTGGACCTAACCCTGGGACTAGTGAGAAGTTTTGTCTTATGTCTATGCTATAGCTAATTTGACTGTTGGCCTCAGCCTTAAATTTTTACTCTTTGCTGACTGTAGAGGGACCTGATTTATGCTAGCAGCAGATAGGCTATCCCAGATCTTATACTAGCACAGTTTCCATTTTTAATATGGTAGTACCAGACAGTGTTTCCACATATTTACTTTCTGCAGGTATGCATCTTAAGTATCTATGCATTTTAAGATTTTTGTATTTGTGAAGTGTAATTTCAACCAGGTAATCACTCTTTTTTCTCAATTCCATGCTAATTTAGCTGTTAGAAAAATCACAAACAGCCTGAAGTGGGTGTTATACTAAAATATTTTATATTTCTGCTTATTTATCCACAGTTTGGGGGTTTGGCTTCCTGGCTGTGACTATCATTAACTTGGCATCACTTCTGGGATTGATTTTAACTCCTCTCTTAAAGAAGTCGTATTTCCCCAAGGTTTTAACTTACTTTGTGGGCTTGGCCATTGGCACTCTCTTTTCTAATGCGATTTTCCAGCTCATTCCAGAGGTAAGCAAGAAGAATCAGTATTTGATTTGCATACTAGTTTCTGAAGTGTATTAATTTTAGAAGCATGCTGCAGTGGGGTTCTGTGTGGGGGTTGCAATCGCCAGAGAGTTGTGGGTGGGCTTCAGTGACATTAGCTACCATCTCTTTCTGGCTGGGTGAGCAGAGCCATCAAGATCCATGTCTGGTTGTGCCGTGGGAAAGACCAAGGGTTATTCTGCCTCTAGACAGGAGGAGAAATGCATTGGATAAAATTGTAGTGAACTTTAACGGGCTACAAGTTAGACCCTCCTCATCTTGGAATTTACTACTACATTCTGCATTTAAAGTTCTACTGAATTGAAACACTGTTAACATGTAATCCAAGTTGCAATCTAAAAAGGTCGGGATCTTTGATAATTTCAGCCTCATGAAAACGCATGGTGAGTAGAGAGACAGTCTGTATTTTAGAGGACTGTCTGTGTGTGTGGGACGTTTGTTTGTTTTTCTGGAAATGTGCTAAGATTACAGACTAATTTGCATTGCTTTTTTCTTCACTGTTAGGCATTTGGGTTTGACCCCAAAGTAGATAACTATATTGAGAAAGCAGTTGCTGTGTTTGGTGGATTCTATATTCTCTTCTTTGTGGAAAGGATTCTTAAAGTGATATTGAAGATCTATAACCAGGTAATGAAAAGGTATCACTAACTGAATGGGCCTTGCCTTAAAGTACCTGTTATATTTTATGAGATACTTGATAGTTTAATAAAGTGTGGGGTTTTTTTTTTCCATTTTAGCTGAGGAATTCAGCCTTACCACGTGTTCTGATATATCCGTTTAAAATCCATATGGATAGGGGAAGCAATCTCACTTTTCTGAGGGAGTTACAAGCAGAGTTGGGAATAGAATCTAGACATGAGTGTGGTCTGCTGTCACTGGTGTGTGCTCTAGTTGCTCTCAACAGCCAAGTTGTTGCTGTCCTAGCTAAACACATCAGAAAAAAGTGGTAATATGTAAGAGCTGGAGGGAATGGAGTCTGCCACTGGAGCTCCCCTTTGGGCAGGAGAAACCAATGTGACACATATACCTTTTAAATCATCTGTAAAGTGTAACTGCGCTTACTGTGCCTGAATCTCACGTTCAGTAACTTTAGCTCTGTGTTTCCCCGTGCTCTGGTACGCAGATCTGCTTTGGTGACACTGCAGTTATCCACATTGCTGCTCTTTCTACCCATATGTCAGAGTACTTGTTTTCTGTGTACTTACATGAGTGAGGCTGAATTTGTCTCAGAGAAGGGCTCGCAAACTTTTTGGTCCCTGGTCATGTCCTGCCAAGGAAACTGTCCTGTCTTCCTACTGTTACCTCACTTAAGGTCCCCCCTCCCAAACTGTTGCTGATATTGGAGATTATGAAGATCAACTGTCCCTCGTTTGTAATAACTGCACCAAAAAAAGTAGAAAAAATGAATTTGTTGCCACATTATTTTTGGGAACAGTTGACAAAGACTAATAAGCTGTATTTGACAAGCAGCTGTGAATAACTAGCAAATGTTGATCACTTATAGTCAGGCATTTGGCTTGGGAGGTTCTGTATAAAGGTATAAAAACGAAAAATGCCCACATGTATTCTGATCGGCTAAAAGTAAGGGATAAGTTAGGAACTTAGATACATTTGGAGTTCATTTAAACATGTAAATGTTTACTGCTGCCCATTTAAACATCTACTTGGTGCTGAAAGCAAGGCAGGATGAATATGATGACCGCACTGCTCTTTTCTTATGTTTGTTATTTTGCTTTTGTTTTAATTAGCTCCTAATTATTTATTTGCCTCCTAGGGTGGCCATAATGACTCTGAAAATGGTGAACAGAATCATTCTCAGGATAAGACTAACCCACCCAAACCACTATCATCCAGCAATGGGGGGACGTGTTATGCAAATTCAGCCATCATAGAAAACAATGGAAATCTTGGTTTTGACAGCATCAGTGTGGTCTCAGCACAGGTATGAACATTGTATCTATTTATTTATTTTATTGCTGGCAATTATATAAGCATATCTGAGAGGAGAGTTATGACGAATTTTTGTTACTTTTGTCAAGTTTTTGTAAACTTACAGCTTATAACTTGCTTGAGCGCTATGAAAAAAATACAGGGTTTTGGGGCAAGGTTACAAAAGCTGAACGATGCATTCAATTTGTAGCCAACAAAAAGAGCTAATTGATATCATTGTCGGGATGGGTAAGATAGAGATCCATATTTAATCAGATAATTCAGTTAATTTTGATTTTGTTGTTGTTATTGTTTCGTTTAAAGAGTGATAGTGTGATTTAGTGTTGCATGATCCATATTGTGTTGCTGACTACATGAAACCTGAAGTGTGAGAACCTGCCTCCTCTGAATCAATGATTAATGAGAAAAACTGGTATAGTAACTTCTGTGCAGTATCTTGTGAGCCCTGCTTGTGCTAGGTCCAGTGTATTTGGATACTGTGGGAATTATGGAGGTAATATGTTGAGACAGAAGCCATTCCTCCTGGTTTAAGTATTATTCTGTTTCAGATTTGTTCTCTATATTTCTCTGTGTTTGTTTTCATATTACAAATACAACTTCCTTCAGTCTGAGAAGAAAATGGAAGCAGGAAGAGAAAGTTGGTGTGCTGCTTTACTCTTTTCCGTGTACCAGGAGGAGAAATACTGACCCTTCTTTTTTAAAAAAAACAAACCCAGCCCAACACGCAGAAACAATTCTCTGATGGCTAAGGCAGATTCTTTCATAGTAGAGATTTCTGGTTTACCACCCATGTTCTTTAGCCGGTAAGTTGGTTGTGGGGAGCAGTGAGGAGCAGGAGAGGAAGCAGGAGACAGGCCCTAACAGCTGGGACAGAATCTGACAGTTCTGCTATGATCCTGCAGGCTCATGGGGTATTTGATGCACACGGTTTAAAGTAGCAAAATTGTACATGTCCTTGCTGTAGAAATGTCATGAAGTGTGGTGGATACTGGGCATTTTAAAAACTAGTAGAAACATGCTTAATAATTCAAATTGCGTGGGCACCAAGAGGGAATTAGTATTATGAGTGTCCCTAAACTGTATTTTGTAGCTTTATAAAACAAACAAAAGAACCTTCCACTCTCTGCAGAGACAGTCATCTCCAGTGGCAGGGGTGTTGTTTTTCTGCCCTGTTTACCAAAAGGTTTATCTGGACTGATTCCATTATTACGTTTTGGCTAGCTATCTGCTTATGCATAATATAAACATAACAAAATCATACCGTAGATTATACTAATAAAGTGTAACTATATAGCATTTATTTCTAGCAACTAGTTTAGTTGCAGTGCTCGTGATCATAAAGTATTGTAGGTCACCCCAAGATCCTTTGTGGAATACTCATACATCTCTTTTTACATGCAGTCTTGACTTTAAGAACTTAAAATTTCACAAAGGTTCTTCTCTACTTATTGTTCTTATGAAAATTCATGTTTTCCATTCTTTCTTCCTCTCCATTTCTTCAAAGTCAGGAAGAGAATATGTTGTATTAAAACCTCCTGAAAGTAACAGGGTAAAATTCACTGTAGAGTCAAGGCTGGCTGCAAGGAAATCCCAGTGAGAGATAGCCCTCTGCTGATACTGGAGGTAGCAACGTAAAAGCCACCATTACTCTTTTCCTCCTCCAGGCAGGTTCAAAGGGGCCAGGTAGCCTTCAGAGTCATTAGGGGGCAGGGGAGGGTCAATATGGCAGAGGGGTTTGGGAGCAGCTAGGGTAGTGCCATGAGGTTAGGTATGCATTCAGCTTTACAGGCATTTCATATTTATGAGGGAACCATTTGGCATAAGACAACACATATCTAATAGAATTGTAATGTGTCCTTGTAATCTAAAGCTTATTAGAGAGGGCAAACACGGTGTAGCCAGAAATCATCATGTAGGCTTTAAGGATGGAGTTGAAGTCCGATTATGCCAAATTGTGGTACTCGTTTTCAGCCATGGGGATCCAGCCATCTTCTCCCTATTAATGCCGGAACAGAGTGACTGCCAGAGTAAATCTAAATGTTTAATTAGTCACATACTTTCAAATTGCACTTGCAACAGTAGTTACAACCTTGGAAACCTCTTTTGTACTGACCCAAAATTTGTATCCACTATGCATTAAAATTATATGGCTTGACAACAATAGCTTTGAAGAAAAGTTGTTTCAGAGACAAATTGCTGAAATGTCTGTATCCTCAAGTGCACAACATAAGAGTTGTATAACAAAACTTTACAATGGCCTTTATGCCCTGGAGGCAGTGTTAGGATTCCTTCCTGTGGGCACTTCCAGAAGACACAAAAGGGCGTGCCTGGTTCATGGCTGAGAGAGTCAGAGGTGCATTAGAAATAGCAATAGTAATCTGATGAGATATCATAGGATAAAATGAGAGAGTGTCTGTATAATTTCTTAAGTGTGGGAACAAAGGAGAGGCCATTACTTTTAAAGAAAAAATTGTGTCCAGAAGAGCAAAAATACCAAGGATGTCTTCGGTTTACCGTAAACTGCAGAGATACAAATAATACAGAACAGCACTAATAATTAATAAAGACCTGGTAGTCCAGCTGGATATTACAGAGCTCCTTAGCTAACATCTCTTCTGTGACATCTGCTAAACTACTATGACTAAGTGGGAACAGTCCAGCAGAAACAGACATTGTTTGGTTTTGCCTTGGAATCCTCTATATTTGTAGGATAAATTTGTCAGTTTTCTACCTTATCTTAAACATTAAGAATATGTATTAGTTGTTCATCTGCTTCTGTCAGAGATGCAATCTAGCAAAGTTCAGAATGTAAACCCAGACAAGCAATGTCATTGTACTTTATATAATTTACAAAAGAAGTCAAGGCATTATCTGAAATAGATGACAGGCAAGAATTATTATACTTCAAAGCTACACAGTAAACAGCAGATAGCTGTATATATATATTACAAAAGCCTCTCAGAAACTGATTCTTAGCTTTTAAACTATGATTGTTTCTGCATTTTGAAAAATTGAATCAAGATAGAAATTTTTAGGAGTAAATCAATACTGTTCTCTTTAATTAACTGCAATTACTTAAAAAAAAAAGTCCATAGATAAAACAACCCAAACCTCAGAAAATTTCTAGTCAGTTCCATTCTTGATGAGTTTGACAGCTAATTCTTAATAGCATCTTCTTACTCAATGTCAATTTTCTTCATACATGCATTGAAAGTTCAGCACATATATTTGTAAATGTTGTGATTTGGGTCGGATTGGTCCAATCAGGTGGAATGACAGATGCGCTCTCTCTCTCTCCTGCTTCACTTTGAAGGGAGACAGGAGAGAGAGAAAAAGAGAGACTTAAGAGTTTAGAAGGAACTAAACTACTTTAATGAGATATTAATAATAAAATAATAAAAACTGGAACTGGATTCCAGATCTGGATTCCAGACTGGGGCTAAAGGCAGACAAACAGAGAGAGTCCTCCTCGGACGCCGGCCATTGAAGAAAGAGAGACTGACCCTTTGATCCCTCAGCTTTTATACTGAGCATGAGGCAGATGGGGTGGAATACCCTGTTCGTCAGTTTTGGGTCACCTGTCCTGTCCACTCCTCCCTGCAGGTGTGACCTCTCTACGCTTTTCCACTTCCGACCTTCCAACAGGGCAAGTAATAAATTTGACTGGCCTTGGGTGTTATAGCAATAAGTATAAGCAGGAGCCTCTCTGCATACCGTTCCTTGGCATCAACTGTAAATATGGGTGTTATCACTCTGAGAGTGAACAGTTTTCTGCACAATGTGCTGTTAATTCCAGCAGTTAGAAGAGGCCTAGCTAAAAAGTAAAGTTACTGAACAAGATTGGTCCTGTTTTACCTCAGACCAGGACAGTAAATTATTTCAAGAAAAAACCTCTTCAGATCAGATTTCTATGTTTGTCATACATATGCAATGTTTTGGACCGTCATTGGAATGCTCAGCTGTGCTACTGGTACCAGAAAATGAGTCCTTTACTTTGTGCTGTGGCTGAGCCGGTTACGCCCCTCCAGCCCTCAGAAAACTGTAGGCCTACACATGGTTCCTACATAAAAACAAATGTGATTTAATGGGAACAAACATAAATAACTATGTACAAGTGACATTTTTGCACATTTGTATTATTTATTCACTGTTTTCATTGCCATCTCTCATTCTCACATAATAGAAGTTGCCAATATACCTTTTCAAAATACAATCCTTTGAGATTAATGTTACTGCTTTATCAGAAAATTCTTGCTGATGTTGTTGGGGTTTTTTTTGTGTGTGTGTGTTTTCCAAAAGAAAAATGTTCTTTCTAGTAGAAAAATGCATGAATTGTTTAAAATGAAAATCTGTGCATTGTCTCAAACTCCCTTTCCTCAGTGAAGCTAGAAACATGCCCAAGAAAGAAGATATGCTTTTGGCAGAAATCAGGATGAGCCTCCATCAGTCCTTAGGCAGCTTGAAGGATGGTCACCAGGGAACAGAAAAAAACATAGGGGAACAGAACTTCAGCTCAGGGAGCTGGATGAATAGGTTGGAAGAGCTTCACTAATTGTGTTTGGATTTTCTCATACTCATGTTTCTTTTTACTTCCAGTTACCTAATGCATGTATTTTATGTGGCTTGCTTTGTAATATTTCTTTCTTAAAGTGAAGTTCAAATTGCCTTTGTGGATTAAGAGAGGTCTATTACTCATAAGTGATCCTATCCCAAACAGAATTAGTACAGGTACAAATTAATTGTCCCGAAATAGGATTGACATTGCTTGTTTGTTAGATGAAATGTTGAGAGGAAAACAACCAAAAAGTGAAGGCAATCATGTAGTACAAGTCTAAAACTTATGTATTTGAGTCAGCAGGGAATATCCCAATTTTTGGATACCATTGCTCATTTTCAAATCATAAAAGTATAATTTCAGGACTTCCTATGCACTGAATAGGAGCTGTAAGTGTGCTTTATGGCAGTTGTGGCACTACTTAACCAAGGCACTATTAGCTACAAGTTCCAAGTAGTGCAATAGGCATTGGAGTCAGAAATCCCTGACCTGAACTTTCATCCTGTCTCAAGGCAGCTCCTACATACAAGGATTTAGTATGTCAGATAAGAATCTGGTGAGCAAATCATGAGACAGACCTTACTGCTCTGTCATTAAAGATTTTGTAAGAATGTATTAATCATATTTCTTTAAAGTTCAAAATTTAGTTGCCTGGCAGTGTTTGCTTTTAGTATGGCAAAACTAAAACAATATGTGATCTTCTTTTTAATAACTAAGGAAAATTTCTTAGAGTAATCTGTGACCTTTTCATAAGGAAGAGGAGGTGTTCCTCTACAGCGTTCTCCTAAAAGAGGAGGAGACGTGCATAAATATGTCTACGGGCACACAGATGTATATATTACTGAGTATGTATTCCAGTAAGTAAGCACTAGTAAGGAAGCCTTATATGCAAATCTTTTTTTTTAAGGAGGGAATACTATAATGCTTGCAAATATTATGTAACTACAGTATATGTGCATACAGAAACTTGTCAGAATGGATCATCAGGAATTTTTTAGGGGATGTTAGTTTGTGCTCCCAGCTAAAATGGCAGTTCCTTTTTTTCTGCGTCAAGTTTTTCATTATTTCATGGCAACACATGTATAAATTACTTCCACTTCTGGGAGGAATTATTGAGATCTCTGGTGTGTATGTGCATTGCAGTTTTATATTAGTCTGTTGTTTTCATGTTCTGAGCCTTCAACTTGCACAGTCAGAATTACCCACTGCTGTTTTTATTAAACATGCACTTTGTAGAAACAGATGTGAATAGCTGGACTTGAATGTCATTGCCCAAAATTATAAATTAAATTTATGGAGTATCTGGATGTGTGTTTATATTCACGTGTACCTGGCTGTTACTGTGGCTGCTGCTACCTGTGCCTTTTGCTTCTTGGACAAAGCATTTTCGTTTCCATATGCATTAGTGCTTTATTTCATACTTGGCTTTCATTTAAAGACAGAAGTGTGATTCATTGGCTTCTTTATTCTGTATTTTATGTAATGGCTTTATTATGTTATTTTTTTCCAGGAGGAAGCCATCCAAAGTAGATTATGCAAGTGTCTTAATGGGCGTCCACTGTCAAAGATTGGGACCATTGCTTGGATGGTAACACTGAGTGATGCCGTACATAATTTCATAGATGGTTTGGCTATTGGTGCTTCTTTCACTTTGTCTCTGTTTCAAGGGCTTAGTACCTCCATAGCCATCTTGTGTGAAGAGTTTCCTCATGAACTGGGTAAGGAACTTCATTCAATGTATTTACTGTGGAAAGCACTGTTGTAGGAGGTTGTACTGGCCCAAAGTTGGCATAGATTGAAAGAAAGTTTATACAAATTAATGGAAAAAATATTCATTAAAAACTTGCCAAGCACCAATATACACATCTAGCACAGGAAGTTCCCAAGTGCAGCTGGATGGAACCTGGGAATGTGTATTAGAGAAGTGTCGCGGTTCGGGCTGGATTGGCCACCAAGGCAGGATGACAGATGCTCTTCCATATCTCCCTTCAAAGAGAGGCAGGAGAGAAAAAGAGAGACTTAAGAGTTTAGAAGGAGCTAAACTACTTTAATGAAATATTATTAATAAAATAATAAAAAGAAAATAATGAAATATATACAAAACCATATCAAGCTCCCAGGATGATGATCACATCACTGGCAGGCACTGGGGAAGTCCCAGACTGGACTCAGTGATGGACAGGAACTGGATTCTGGATTGGGACCAAAGGCAGACAGAGAGAGTCCTCCTCGGACGCCGGCCATTGAAGAAAGAGAGACTGACCCTTTGATCCCTCAGCTTTTATACTGAGCAT
Source organism: Burhinus bistriatus (assembly GCA_013397275.1). Lineage (NCBI taxonomy): Eukaryota > Metazoa > Chordata > Aves > Charadriiformes > Burhinidae > Burhinus > Burhinus bistriatus. Next base: position 264,507 of record VYXH01008691.1, on the reverse strand, counting down.
GAGGCAGATGGGATGGAATACCCTGTTGGTCAGTTTTGGGTCACCTGTCCTATCCGCTCCTCCCCGCAGGTGTGACCCCTCTACGCTTTTCTACTTCCGACCCTCCAATGGGGCAAGTAACAAAGTCGGCTGGTCTTGGTTGTTAAAGCAATAAGTATAAGCAGGAGCCTCTCTGCATACCGTTCCTTGGCATCAACTGTAAACATGGGTGTTATCACTCTGAGAGCGAACAGTTTTCTGCACAACATGCTGTTAATTCCAGCAGTTAGAAGAGGCCTAGCTAAAAAGTAAAGTTACTGAACAAGATTGGTCCTGTTTTACCTCAGACTAGGACAAGAGGTATTTTTAAAAATCGTTATAAGTAGTTCTGTGTTCCTCTGCTCTTAGCTCAATTGTGCATCACCTACTTGCTTTAGAATATTTCAGTTACTTTAGTATTGAAGGGAAATGCTTACCATTTACTTGAATGAAGAAAAACAGCAGTGGTTTATAATTTGTATACTAATCATGTCTTTTTTTTCAGACTCCCTTCAAAATCAGAAAATAATCACAATATCATTTTCTGAAAATGGTTTTCTTTTTTTTTTTCCCTTTCTTTTCTTTTAGGGGATTTTGTCATCTTGCTCAATGCAGGAATGAGTACTCGGCAGGCTCTCTTTTTCAACTTTCTCTCTGCATGTTCCTGTTACATTGGGATGGCTTTTGGTATATTAGTAGGCAACAACTTTGCTCCTAACATCATCTTTGCCGTAGCCGGTGGAATGTTCCTGTACATCTCTCTGGCAGATATGGTGAGATATAATTTCATTTTCAGTTATTTATTTTTCTGCAAGAAAACAAAGATTGTACTAAGTCTCTCTAATAGAATTTAGTATTTTTTCCCTCTCATGCCAGTGTGATCTACCTATTATTATTATTAGATGTTGAGTCATCAATTATGCCATTAATGGAGGTGCACAAATAGTTATGCTTATTCATGAAACGTGAAAGCTTTTCGCTTCACAAGTAGTGCTGACCAGATTATTGCTGAAAAGGACTTTGAGAGAGACAAGCTTTTCATTAATTTGAGCTGGTTTCATTGAAGAGTAAAAAGTGTATAAATACTTTGTTTCAGCATTCTAAAGTGGCAAAGTATTTCACCTTATTATGACATTTGACACTATCTCCCATAAATCCTCATAGGTGAGCTTAGGAAATGTGGGTTAGATGAGTGGACAGTGAGGTGGATTGAGAACTGGCTGAATGGCAGAGCTCAGAGGGTTGTGGTCAGTGGCACACAGTCTAGTTGGAGGCATGTAACTAGTGGTGTTCCCCAGGGGTCAGTACAGGGTCCAGTCTTGTTTAATATATTCATCAATGACCTGGATGAGGGGACAGAGTGTACCCTCCGCGAGTTTGCTGATGACACAAAACTGGGAGGGGTGGCTGACACACCAGAAGGCTGTGCCGCCATGCAGCAAGACCTGGACAGGCTAGAGTGTTGGGCGGAGAGGAAGAACCTAATGAAGTTCAACATGGACAAGTGTAGGGTCCTGCACCTGGGCAGGAATAACCCCATACACTGGTACAGGTTAGGGGTTGACCTGCTGCAAGGCAGCTCTGCAGAGAGAGACCTGGGAGTCTTGGTGGAAAACAAGTTGACCATGAACCAGCTATGTACCCTTGTGGCCAAGAGGACCAGTGGTATCCTGGGGTGCATTAAAAAGAGCATGGCCAGCAGGTCGAGGGAGGTTATTTTCCCCCTCTGCTCTGCCCTGATGAGGCCACATCTGAAGTACTGTGTCCAGTTCTGGGCTCCCCAATTCAAGAAAGACAGAGACCTACTGCAGAGGGTACAGCAAAGGCCTACAAAGATGATCAAGGGACTGGAGAACCTCTGTTATGAGGAAAGGCTGAGAGACCTGGGTCTGTTTAGCCTGGAGAAGAGAAGACTGAGAGAGGATCTCATCAATGCTTATAAATATCTAAAGGGTGGGTGACAAGAGGATGGGGCCAGACTCTTTTCAGTGGTGCCCAGCGACAGGACAAGGGGCAACGGGCACAAACAGGAACACAGGAAATTCCATCTCAACACGAGAAAAAACTTCTCTACTTTGAGGGTGACAAAGCACTGGAACAGGCTGCCTAGAGAGGTTGTGGAGCCTCCTTCTCTGGAGATATTCAAAACCAGCCTGGATGCATTCCTGTCCAACCTGCTCTAGGTGAACCTGCTTTGGCAAGGGAGTTGGACTAGATGATCTCCGAAGATCCCTTCCAGCCCCTACCATTCTGTGATTCTCTGATTCTTTTTCAAAGATTCATTTGTCTCTATTTAAACCATATTTTAAAAGAAAATGAAAAAAGTAAACAAAATGAAACAAAACATTTAGTTTTGAGTTGCATGAAAGGTGTTGTGTAACCACAGTGATAATTTTGGGGTTGTTTAGGTGAAAAACCTGACTTAAATTCTATTATGGTTTAAATTAAACAGTGCCAGCCCCAATTTCTTGGCTCAGACTAAAAAAAATGCTGAATTCTATTCAAAACAGTCTATAATTTATTTTTTAAAGTGTACTAGAATATATAAGCCAAGGAAATTATGCTAAGATCCAGCTGAGTTTTAGACATTGGATTCACAGGCAGTCAGCAATATTCCATAAGTTACTCTTATGATGATGTTTTATCTCAAAACTAAAGAGATCTTTCAAGAATTTTAAGTTTTATTACGTTTAATTCAGTGTTGCAAGAACAGATGTGCCTGCAAAGATGTTTACACCTGCCACATTTGAGTGTAGAACTGGAAGAGTGAGGCCTGAATTTGAAAAGAGTTGAGACCCCAGTTTGTTCTAGATGCATGTAAGAACTGTCATATAGTTATAGTGACTATTTCATTAAATACTATTCTAGTTTATGTAATAATATAGGATTTAATAGGTAACATTAGAGTTAAATGACCAATGTAAATAGTTTATTTTACAAGTTTGCAGTACCTTAACTGCTAGTACTATTCATTCAGTTTCACTCTTACATAATGAATAGTAGTGTACTCAGCTATGATGTGTAAAAATCATGGCATAAATTTAGAGTGGCTCAACTTAAATTTGTTATTAAATCATCAAAGTAGGTAACATTCTTTTCTTTGTATCTGTTGTTCTGTTCTCTCTGTTTCTCTCTCTCTGCCTCTCCCTCCCCCCTCTCCCCCAGTCTCTCTTTTTATAGGTTTTTGGATTGTATCAGTTACCTATCTGAATTTTTCTTCCCCCTGAAAAGTCTGAAATAAGGCATTCAAGTGCTCTGTACTGAGATCTGCCTTTCCACTTTCTGTTACGATTCTCACACACTTCTGGTTTGCTTGTCCAGAAGCAGGTAGGATTAACTAGAATGTCATTCCTTCCTTCTTTTCTTTTTGCTGTTCTTTTTTCCTCCAGTATTGACATAGTCCAACCTTTGCCAGTAAGATCACTGTGTGATGAGGCTGTGGGCATGTGAGAATGTGTACACTGAGGTGTGTGCACGAATGAGCCTTGCTGTATGGCATGAAGCTGATCTGGTTTGTTGTCTTTGCCTCTTGTGCAAGAGGATTACGGAGCTCTGGAATGATTTCTGGGAAGGTTTGGCCACTTCCCACTAACCTTAGTCTGTTTTTCGAGAATTGCATTACCTTCAGTGGTTGTTTTTGCCTTGTGAGATCAAAGAAAGATACAGCTTCTGACTCGCCCAGCCTGAAGGTTTCTAAACTAACACTGAAATTTACAGTCTTCATTGCATTCTGGATATCCTACTATCAGCACAACAGGAGAAGAGTTTAAAGCTTGTTTGAGTATGTTTGTCAAAATCGACTGCAACTGACTTTATCTGCAGCAGACACATACTCTGAATCACCCCATATGGGGGACTTTATCACCAGTGCCCATCTGCCATCACCTCCATTGTCTCTCAGAGGAAGTATCTTTGTTTCTGCAGTTCACAGCAGATCAGTCATCCTTTGCTATTATGTTGCCATTAAGATGCTAGTTATGGAATGAAGAGTCTCTTCATTGCACTGTAATGTAATATTGCATATATTACCACCAGTTTCACAACATTCCTCCTTGCTTTACCTCTACCTCATCAGCCCACCAGACCTTCTATTTGTAACAGGTTTCTTATTTCTGAGGGATTGTCTGTGTTTTCAGCTTCACTTCATTTGCTTATAGATAAAGCAGAAGAATCCTAATCTTTGATTTCCTGAAGAAGAATTTCTATGTCTCTGCTAGTGAAGGAAGAAACACAACATTTAGCAATATAAAGGCAGCTTCTCCTAGCAAGATACGGACCAACAATTGGACCCTAGGAGACTGCTGGAATCAAAAAGAGGAAATTTGCATGAGAGACAACCAGGTGAAATCACAGTAGAGAGGAATAAAACACCCGTTCATTTTACCATCCTTGGTGAAGTGGGTGACCTGTTCCTGTGATTGCCTTCACCCTGTTACTTCTCATATTCAATCCAAAGTAGTAATATGGTTCAGTTCTTAATGCCTTAAGTTATGCACACTGCCACGAGATGGCAATACTTACCTAAAAATATCCCTTTTTTCAGTTCCCAGAGATGAATGATATGCTGCGAGAGCAAGTGACGGGAAGAAAGATGGATCTCACATTCTTCCTTATTCAGAATGCTGGTTTACTAACGGGGTTTACTGCTATACTGATGATTACCCTGTATGCAGGAAATATTCAGCTGTGATAATGCAAATGAAAATGGAATCAGTACTGAAGACATCAAATAAATTACAAATGGAAGACACTTGAAACCCATAAGGGGACATTCATTTAATCTACTTGGGTTTGAAACGATGTCAAGTCCCGTCCTGTCCCCCTTGCTGCAAATATAGGAAATTCTTCTTTAGGACTTGCTGTCAGTCCAAATAGCAGGAGCTGTCAAGTTCTGTACTATGCCAAAGAACTGATTCTAATATTTTTTATTTCTACCTAAAATTATCAGACATATCTGAACTGTCATAAAGGATGTTACTTGGCCAGTAGAGTTACGCGATACATGCAACTACATGCAACTCCAGACCAAATGAAAGCTGAGGTCTTCAAGGAAGATGCTCGTTTGAAAGAAAATAATGGAGTCTCATATCCTGTTTTAACTATGATGAAGGCAAGCAGTTTCAAAGCTGGTTAAAATTCATTACTTTTATTGCAGGATTTGTCTGTGTAACATCCCCTTCCCCCACCAAAAAAAAAAAAAGATCAAACTATTTCGGAGTAGGTACTAATGAGCTAAGATTTTTAATTAGTAATTAACACTGGCAAGAAAGATACCAGTTATTGCTTTTGATCTATTCTCTTTATAAGTGCACTAGGGAATTGTTGATTTATTTTGAGAACCACTTTTTTTAATTAGAGGGAACCTGTGTTAAATTTACAGCAATTTATCAACTCCCTAATATTTTAGGAACATTGAGTATTTTAAAAATGTTCAAGCATTTTGTATTTTATGAAAATAATAACATCTTATATTTAAGTTCCACAAATATCCCTTTAAAAAAATCAGTATTTTTGGTTAAAGTTTTGAAAGATTTATTGTTAGTTTTACAAAGTGGAATTTAGAAAAAAACTTGCTAAAATCAACATTGCAGTAAGTTTTTTTTGTAATTTGGATAATTTTCTTGTGTGCAGTTGGGTGAAAGTAAGTGATATTAAAATATACAAACTTTTATCGCAGTCCGTTGCATATGAACTTTCTAAAATCGCGCTTATATGTATGAGTTCTGAAATAAACAATTCTGCTACTCTGGTGTTGTAAGATGTGTGCAAGGAAATTAATAAAAAAATATATTCCATTTCAGCCACCACTAAGCTTTAAAGAAAGTGCTGCTATTCTCTAGTAAGTTACTTTTTTTTTTCATTGATTTTTAGGCAAGATTTAGAACTTCAAAGAAGGTACTGTTTCTTGATGTATTTCCTGGCAGTAGGAAGGGACAAATCTTTTATTTTTAATTCACTATTAAAATATATTTTCTCTCAGGTAAAGGTTTTACTTTAATATTTTATTTGAATCTCATTTATAATTACATTATAAAAATAACTTCTGTAGATGTCTGGTTGATAAAAACTTCAAGGCAGACTGCACAGAAGTTGTAAATGATACTTATTTTAAAATATGTTATACATGTTAAAATGTAATTATAGTAGCCTATGATATTTGCTGTATGGAAAAAGCAGTTACTAGTCATTTTATGCCCTCTAAGTTTATGTGAAGAAGAGTCCACCCACTCCATGTTTTCTCCTTTAATTTTTCCTTTTGTTAATTCCTTCGATATAAGCTGTTTGTAAATGGTACTCTTGCGTATGACAACAATGTATTATAATAACTATGAATGTTGATTGACTTTTTAAAATCATTTGACCATTCATAGTTCATGAGATTATTATAATACGCCTGCATGGTACTTTGCACGTTTAAATCCAACCATTTGGAAGGGAGACTTGATTTTTTTTTTTTATCTCCCTAAGGAGGAAAAACTGAGACAAACAGGTCATTGAAATAACCTACTTTCGGATCACAGAGCAGACTAGAGATGGAACAAAGTCTGATTTTCAGGGTAGTGCTTTAGTCACAAACCAAATTACGTTTTCTGCTAGTGGAATATTTAGTAGGTAAGAAAGCTTTTTGATTTCTATGTGAGCTTGTTTGTCTGTATAATCTTCACTGTTATGTTTGTCCCGTACATATAATATAAGCTATTCCAATCTAGGACTGCCAGTGATTTCCTAGATTTTGCTGATATATACAGGGAGGAAGAAGCATGAGCAATCAGTCAAAAAACTGTAGTTTTGTGACAAATAAGACTGCAGTAAGTTACTCCCTAAAAGTCTGGAAATTAGTTGAGGGAAAGATTTTCATATTCTTTTTCATTTTAATGTCGTCTGTAACGCTGTTTGTCTTAGATTCTGCCATCTCTTCAGCCGCCTTTTCAACGGTTGTGCAAATTCGGTATATAATGTAATTTCAGAGGGCTCTTATATGCTTTTGTATTTGTTATTTCCTTAGGGCAAGTTATTTGACATCTAATGTTAGACATTATCTAACATAACACTTGAGAAGATACTCTGTTAGCAATGCTGTCATAGATAGTATACGGTCGTAAAGTTTCCTCTTTTTTTCGTTACATGGTTTATGACCCAAGACACACTTCAGTAAATTTCACTAGAGGTGGCGAAAAAGACCCAACAGCACAAAACCCCAACATCTATAAAAGACACTAACGAGGGAAGAACAATTGATTTTGGAGCCAAAAGCATATAAAGAGCAACAGTGTGGACAAAGGATTAGCCCGAGTCCTTCTGGTCCCTTGAAGAAGGGATATGCGGAAAAGTGAAATGGTCTATGGAGGAAACCGGTCAAAAATGTGATACATAATTACTGTCTATGATTTAGGAAGAATTAATTGAAAAAATAAACCAAAAATTTGGTCTCAACTATAACCAGCTAAATTAAATATCAGCTTCGTTCTAACAGTAGTCTGGAACTCAGTGTGGTGTTCCAGATGTTGAAGTATTGGCCCTGCTGCTCCATCAAGTTTTGCAGCCTGCCTGAAGCTTTGTGTTGCCTTAGTTAAAAGAGCTACAAAACCTGATCTACATAGTTTAAAGATGACTTGAACATGCATAAACTACATTCACTTATGCTAGTGATAGCAGTGGAAACATCTCCTATTTAATACACACAGAGAATCAATTGTGTGTGCTAATTTCTGTGTCGTAATCCGCAGTTCTTTTTTTAAGAAACCACTGGTTTTACCTGTACACAGGTGAACAGATTTACATATTTGCATGTTTTTTTGTCTTGCGCTATAGCATCTCATCTGTGTAAATTTGAAGGCGGCTAAGATCTGGAGAGAAAACAGTCTTAGATGACTTTTTTCCTCTCCATGCAATTCTAATGAAGCTGTTTATGGAGGCAAACAGCGTTGAGCCAAGTTTTAACTTCTCTGAACACGTAAGTTGTTGCTAAATTTAGAATATGGACTGAACACAGTTTTCCTTGAACTCTAGACAATAATGCTAAGTGGTAGAATTCAAGAAATCTTTTGGATCCCATGAAACTTAATAAAAAAAATTAAAAATCCCACAAACAGTTTAAGTCAAGTGAAAGCTGCTTAGATAGAAATATGATTTTAAGAACAACAACATGTAACAAGAAACACAGAGTCCCGCTCTCCTCTCTACAGTTACGGGAGCCAGTCAGCTGTGGTTCATTCCTTGGGTGTGTTGCAACAGCTTCAGGTGTTTGAGCTTCCAGCCTACATGACTGGTACAAGAAAGCACAGATACTGTGGGGCCGTTTCCAAGAGGATCGAAATTGTTCAGAATTCCTCATGGAAGTTTGACTAAAGGAAAAGAGGATAGAAAAAAATTGTCTCTAGAAATGCATGTTTTATTTCAGAAATCAGAAATACATGTGGAAAAGGGCACTAAGTTGGATTATCCTCCTGCAGGCAGTTACTCTGTATAGATTGGTAAGTGCTAGCAAACCATTTCATGTATGCATATGCACCAAATGCATGTTGTAGCTCTTCAATTTTATTTCACTATAGTATCCCAAAGTTTCCAGGAATACTGTAGCAGCCTTATCAGCTCTTAAAATACTTGATGCACAAGTTATCTCTTTAAGATTTGAGAAGAAACTCCTCTCCATATCTTGCAGCTCAATTCAAAATGTACAGGTGTGACAAGCTGACAAAGGTTGCTAAAATGAAAACTAGACAGAAAGCCACAAGTCTGTTAGCCGTAGATAAAATGCACCTGTCAAAGATAAGGTTACGTTGTATTTTTAGGGCTTAATCCCTACTACATTTCTTTTGTACCGGGTATACTATTTTTTTTCTTTACTTATTACAGTATTTTTGAAGAAGATAATGTATTTACATGTTATGTAGTCCCTATTATGATCATAATGCTTTATTCTAATCTTAAAAACCCTCCAGAATTTCTACATCTTCTTCCATTTGAAAGGTAAGTGCTACAGCATTTAAGGTTTGGGGTAAAAATAGGAGATACTGAATGGCATAGGAAGTGAATTGCAGGGAAGATGTAGTTTGAATTTATGGATAGCATGTGAATTTAGGAGATAATGTAATTCTGCATAATGTAGCTATTAACTGCTGCTCTGGGTGAAAGCACTATGAAAGATTCATAGGATCCAAATTTGATTTCCTTTAGAGAGTTAAGTGTTCCTGACTCTAAGAACAAACAACTTCAAGTAAGGATTGTTACATTCTTCAAGATAGAAGACTAAATCAAAAAAGCAGAATATAGGCACCTACAGTATCCAAAGAGGGACCTGCATGTTTGTACCACACTCAAAGAGCTGTTCTGTCTTGTGACACTCTCATTTGCAGTCTTTGTTTGTATATGACAAAAGACTTCGGGAGAATCATTGATGCAGATGAGTAATAGCATCCGTAATAGTGACGTGGTGGGCTCCATGCTGCTCAGTATTCCGCCTGCTCTTTCCCCTTTGTGTAGAAATTAAGGAGACTGGTGGGTCAGCATATTTTGGGAGGGGACTTTTTTGGGTGTCTCTTCTGTACAAGAAAATAAAGAGAATGTACCTAAAACACATCAGGAGTACTGTGCTGATGAAGATGCTCCAAGAAGTAATTCTTTATACAGGACACATACAAGGAAAGAATATAAAGTAGAATTGATTCATAAGAAAAATGCTTATTTTCTTACCAAAGCAGCTTAGTGAAAGTCTTGGAGAACTGCTTCTTTAGATCAAACTCCAGATCAAAGAATTTGGAAAACATGTTCTCTGAACTTAAAATTCCTATTTTGTTTCTCTGAACCACAAACAAGGCTCTTGTATCTGAAAATCTTACAGATATGAGCAAAGCTTTTCAGTTATTTCACCCTGTTTAATTCCAGTCCAATACTGTTTTTCTTTATCTTGCCTACATCCATGGATAGTTGTTAATTTCCTACTGATTATGAGCTATCTTGCTTGGTCTTTTAACTTGCAATCTTAGCTTGTGTTAGAGAAAAAAAATGTCATTATTTTTACTTAATGATGAAAAAACAACCCACCCTTACTATGATGTACTGCCCTTGTTCCTGTACTTAATTGGATTCTTCTATGAGTTTTTAACATAAAATATTTCTATTGTGATTGTCACTATAAAATCAAATGCATCTTTAGTTATTGTGTTGATTTCAGATTGAACTGTTTAGCTCTCATGTACTCATTTCAGACCTAGATCCCAAATTGTCCCATAAAAGGGGGTCTGTGTAAATAGCATAGCTTACAGATAAGGGAACTAAGTCAATAACATGAAATAGCTATACATAAAAAGGTAAGAAACAGAGTTAGGAGTAGAATATGAGCCTTCTGTCTACTTTTGTTAGCTATCTGGTAAACCATTTCAGAAGACTGATGACATCCCAAAAGCTAATATCATCAGAAACTCTCCTTGATTCTTTATTGCCCTCTTTTAAAAAATATTGGTTACAATCTGTCTGTTGTTTTCTGTAGCTTTTGTGTATGTACAGTTGTTGTTAATGACACTGGGAGCAACACATGCATAGATGTGGTTTAGTTTAAAGGAGAAAAAGATGCTATTCTCCAGCAATAAAATCCAGACTTTGCATACATGGAAAAATATAGCATTTATGAATGACTCTTGCCTGAGATCAAAAACATACTGCTTCTCAGAAACTCCAAAATCTGATCACCTCTGTTCTGCTCTTTCTGTTTTATCATGGCTTTACCTCATCATTCACAGCCAGTATCTCATGATCTACATACATCCCATTCTGAATTACTGTTTTACCATCTTAGCAAGTGCTGAGGAGGAGCCCATCATGATTTTGTTTGCTAAGAAAATGTAGATGGACCTATGAAGTTGCTGAAATTAGCCACATGGTGTTTTGTGGAGTTGGTCTTGGCAATGCCTGAGTTATTAAAAAGAAAATAATAATAACTAGTAGTCCTGTTCAATAAAAGCATTTGGTTATTATACCAGATATTTTATTATGTAGAACAGTAGTGGTATAGACAATCAAAGACAAGAAGGAAATTTATTTATATCCAGCTAGGCTTAGTCAATTGGAGAGACAGCAGCAGTCATCTCTGGATAGGCTGGTTCTTGAGAAGAAAACATGCACAGTGACATTCCCCTACTGCTACAGAGTGAGAAAACCAATCTAATTAGAAGAAACATGAAATGAGATGGTATAAGTCAAGCATATTTAGTTAGTTAGAGAATACCGAATGGCTTTGATGTCATTGGTCTGAAGGATACAGAAACTGCACTAAAATCTACTTTTCCAGTTCATGGGCGAAAGCTCATGGAGTTTTTGTCTCACAGTAAATACAACAACAAAATACTGTCTAAAGAAAGGTAAATAATTTCCAAGTTGTTTCTGTAACACAAAAAAATTATTGCTACATCACTGATATGTATAGTTTTTTGTCCTTGCAAGGAATTGCACTAAGCTGACTTAATTGTAATGGAAACTTTTTTTTAGAATTTTTCTTTTATATTTGAGAGAATCATACTTGTGTATGATGCTAAGAAGGTTTTGAAATTATTTCTCAGGTTTTCATATACTGAAATTAACTACATTTTGTAAAGTTTATCACAGAACTTTTAGTATCTCTCTTCCTCTCTAATTTTGTATATACTTCTTATAGTCTACAGGAAGCTCTTGGCCATTTGAATAAGCTATTAGTAAGATAATGCAGATCCCCTTTTGGTTGCAAAAATGTTGGTAGTGATTTGCAGTAGGTAAGTGTTCATTAGAAGTAAGTTATGGTATGATTTGTTTGAAATTTCCTTTTACAAACAGCAGACTCAAGTGCAAAAAAATTATTCGATCATGATTAATGTTCTTGTGTTAAAAAGCATGCTTCTCTGTGCCAACAGAAAAATTGTCCTCCATTCAGTGGAGATTTTGTAATTTTTCACCTCATTGGTATATTAGTGAAATCAAAGCTACAGCTTCTGCTGAATTGGTAAGTAATTAGATGAGGTATATAATGTTCCCTGACCCTTTTTTGTTTTTTAAAAAATCAGTCCATAAAAATTTTTTCTCCCTTTTTGCATTTTTATTGCTCTTCCAGACATAGCTAAATCTATGGTTGCTTGTCTTACCATAATGAAAAATCTCTTAGCAGCTCAAATGAATGACTTTCTTTGATAACAACAAAGGGCCTTGTTCACTGAAGTACTTGTAACGAATTTCTTCTGTACTTCAGGGAGAGCGCAAGAGGCATAGAGCCGATTTCTAAATATGACCATACTCACCATATTTCATACTTGAAAATTTATGTTTTTGAAGATGTCTTCTGCCAAGATTGTTTTGTGAACTTAGGAACCAATGTGGCACTGTTGGACTTGCACTGTGTATAACTTCTTGCGTGACATGTTGAACAGGTATGTATGTGTTGCACAATGAAGAGTTATGTTGAGAGAGATCTGTACTAGCTCACGTAAACAGAGCAGTATGTGTTCATAAGTAGCGTATGCAGGAAGAAGGACAGCCATATTGATAAGGCAGTCAACCCTAATAGGAAAGGTGTACTGTGTCATGAAACGACAGTATCTCTTTGTGACATAGTGATGGTATATCTCCATGAAGGGATATTATTATATATTTGCATAGTAAGTATCAGACACAGGATTTTCTGTCTTAAATGTATATAGTATTGGAGCTTACTGTGCTACAAACTTGTTCTGTCATAACTGTATTCTAACACGCTTGGGATAAAAGCTGCCTATAGACCAATATCCTCACTCATTAGTTCAGTTTAGCATACTCTTCTTTTCGGAGTAGAGTGTATAGAATGCAGCTACAAGATAGTAAGAAACAGTTCTACAAAACGGTGAAAAAGGATGACATGAGGAACTTTTGCTTCTTCACTGAGAGTAAAGCTCCTAACTTTTGGAAGGCTAACAATGGTCACAGCAAGCAGAACCTGCATTTTGCATCTTACCTGAAAAATGATAACCTTTGGTACTTCCGGCACCATAATGTAATACTGGTTCAACATGCTCTCTACAACACCTTGTAAGTCATCAGTTCTTGAAGACTTTTTAATCACTTGTTGGAATGCAGCCTCACTTCTTAGCTAAAGTCCTATTTCCTAGTCTACTTAGCCATGCTGAGGAGAAAGCTCATAGTGTAAAACAACAGAGAGGTGTCAATCTATTTATGAGGCAGATTTCACCAGTCCAACTCAAGAGTACTTGGTTGTCCAGATACATCTTGACACTGTATTGGGATGAAACCCAGGCAAGTCACACCCTTCCTCTCCACCCTTCTATCTTCTGTGTCCACTCTGATTTCCATTGGAAAGGAAGTGGCTTGCCAGCAAGGGTAGATCTGTAACTGCTTGCTTTAGGCAACTGGCACGTCTGGGACTGTGGTTTACTCTCCAGAGCATACTTGTCTTTTGTTTTAGACACAAACATAGGTACCAACATACCTATAGAGCAACAATTTGAGCTGTAACCGCATTTGACTAGTAATTACTTGTCCTGCATGGGTATGAAATACATGCAAAGTTCCCAGCCTAGAGGGTTCAGGGAATATGCTCTGTTTCAGAAACATTATCCTTTTGGGTCTTCAAAGTGAAACTGCATCCCGCTTTGCAGTTGATGAGAAACTTGAAAATACTGGTATTGGCAGGAAATTTAATCTATAACTACATAATAGAAGGCACTCCATAAGCCACAAATCCTGTTTTTCCCCCAGCTATATCTATTCTATTTGTCTTGTGAACAACTAAACCTAGGAAGATTAGTAAGTCTGTACTAGCAGGTCAGATCAGGATAGTTTGGTCAGGTTGCTGGTAGATGATGAAATGCTGCGTGTGTAGAAGGAACTTTCTTGTTCTTTTTCCCTCTGAGGGGGGAAAAAGTATATAAAGACGTAGCTGATACCAGAAATGCAAGTCAGGGCAATCATGATTTGAGAGGGCACAATTAGTAATGTAATTGCACCACAGCAACAATAATTATTATAATTACTTTTATTTACATAAATTTAATTCTGCACTAAATGCTGTAATTATTGTTATGGACACATTGTGATTTGTGGCTTGTGAAGTGAAAGATGATTCAAGTAGAGCTTTCCCCTTGCAAGGTGAACAGTTCCTTCCTTTTTCAGGCTCAGAAATGTTGTCGTTTTATACTTTAAATGACAGCAATCAATTTCTTCAAGAAACTCCGCCAAGGGTGGGAGCATATGGAAGGCACTAGCTCCTCTGGGCACTGTTCAATATTCACTAAGAGCAAAGGAGAGAGAGGTCTGCTCAACTAATCATCACTGTGTAAACAGGAGTCATAATGTACCACCAAGCAATAACAGGCTCAGGCCGGAGTCTGAAAGGTAAAGATCCCAGCAGTGGGTACAAGGACGGGAAGATGAAATGTCAATATGGGAAGAGAATGGCCCAGCGCCTACTGTTTCTGTTGTGGGGAAAATTAAGGAGGAGTTGCAACTCTTTACTGAAAACTGGAGGCTGCCGGAGGGTGGATCTTGGAGCAACTGGTGAGAAACTAAATACTGAAGAGAAGCAAAGGCTTGGGGCTGGCAGTGTTGCTGCTGAGAGGATGGAAGTACTTAAGGAAGCGTCAGCTGGAGGGCTTGGGGGCAGGTATACTGAGAAAGCAGGGTTGGGTAATGTGGGGGATGGATGATGTCTTGGGAGAAGAAAAATGGAAAAACTGCTGTTTTAGCTAGGCTATAAAAGGGCAAGTAGAATAGATGGGTGACTACAGTCCATCATGCCTACCCCTCTGACTTCTGGTAACCTCACATGGGTTTGGAGCATGGGCTATAAAAAATTGAAAGAAAGTAGCATAAAAGATGTCCTCTGGTGTGGGAAAGATGACCTGGGCATGAGAGACTTACCAAGTTGGACTAAATCAGTGAGGTGAGGTAATGAAATATATATATGCTGTAGTATGTGTTGCAAATGTAAGCTATACATTGAGAAAAGAGGCTCCTGTTGGTGTGAACTCCAAGCATATGCTGAGGCAGTGCCCCAGCCCACGTCATGTGCATGAAACCAGTAGCTGTAGTAATTATTTTACAGCTTCTCTCAGCTGGATTTGGGTGGATAACAGGGCAGAGTGAGGCTTTTGCAGAGCCAGGAAACAACATGCTTTAAAAACTTTGAATGTATAAAACTGATGAAGATGTGCCATAAATGGATTAAAGAAGGGTGTTTATAACAGAACAGATGGCTCCTCCTGGGCCTTACTGGCATCTTACTGCCACGCATACGTCTGCTGGGATTAAACATGAGTCAAAGAGAGACTTTGCTACCTGAAGGTTTTTGAGGAAACGAAACGCCTGGCTTTGAGAAGGGAGTGACTGGAGCCTGCATCACACTAGGAAGCCTTGGAGAGGTTTGGACTTCTGTGTACATTTGAGCTGAGGAGAAGGTAAGAGGAGTGGTGTTGCTGGGAAGGGTGAGCTAGGGAAGCTGAGGAGCTGTGGGTGGTATGGAGCTGTGTTGTGTTTTCTACTTTTCTGAACTTGCCCTGGGTCCTGCTGCTGTTTCTGAAGTGGAGTGCTGCGGATGCTGGCCAGAGAGCTGTGCTCCAGCCCAGCATGTGGAAAACCCAAGGGAAGCCTGAGGCAAAGGGGTTGCAGGGGCAGGTTTCTCCAGAAGCAAGTACACTGTAGCGGTAGCTGCAGCACGGAGTGCTTCTAAAGGAATCCTATAACAAAATCTTTATAGAATATTGTTCTGAATTATTGCAAAAAGAGCTGGAAGTTATATAATTGCTGTGGGACATAATTTGTGGGCACCATAAAAATGATGGAGGGGGAAGTAGCTGCAGGTCACTTGTTTTTGTTCAGATCCACGTGTCCAGCTGTGTATCAGCGTTCGGCTGAATACAAGATGCTTGACACCTGAGTCCAAGTCTGTTGCCCTGCTTGCTACGGCTGTGCTGGGTGCCAGAGTTGCTCAGCAGAACACGGACTGTGTTCATGTAACACAGCGTGCTTGCTACTTGAGCTGTCTCAGGAACGGGGCAAATGAAATGATGGGGCTGATGTGCTGCTCTGCCTGGGCTAATTAAAAGCAATTTGCTTATAGCTTAAATTTCTATGTTTGTTTTGCTGTTGGGGCTTGTTAATTTTAAGGATGTGTGAACTGTGATTTCTGAGAACTGTTAATGAATTCTTTTGGTTCCTTTCATCTGAGAATACAAAGTTTTATGAAGATGTCATTCGTTCTCTTTTGAATGATTCTGTCCTGTTAGGTGTCCAGACTGTTGGGTATTTTTTTTTTATTGTTTTGTTTTATTGCTGTTGTAATGAGAGTGATAACCTTGGAGATTCTGAGTGTTTTCTATGAGGAATTAAGCCCCTGGAGGCTGCGGGCATTCAGTGGTGCCTGCCAGCTTAAACGATTGGGTCCCTTTTAATGTTAGTGTATTTGCTTAATTTTAACGGATGTGAATGTACCTTCTTGGATAGAGGGGTTTAGGAAACAACTTTTATCACTTCCTTTCTGCTCACTGTTGGGGGGGACAGCAAATCACTGAAAACTAAGTAACAAAGAAAATGAATAGTAAGGAAGATACTGTGTTTAAGATGGGAGAAGCAAGGACTGTTGAGAGCTCTGTGCTTGTAGTTTTGATCTTTAAGATGCAAGCTTCCTACCTGTCAGGAGTGGTATAAGCAAAATTTGTAAGTATGTACACGTTATAGTGACTGCTATGCAGAAGACCATATGTAACACTTAAATTTAGTGGTTTCAAATACTTTCTGTTTTCTCTTTTGGAAAATAAGAGTTCAAGGAGAAGAAAGACCCTGTGACTTGCTGACACTGCAGATAAAGAAATATTCAACTTGGATGGGTACATGGGGAACACAGTACAGAGATGCCCAAGTTCCTTGGGTCTGCAACAGCATGTGTCTGTAACAAGGCTATGACTGTATTTGTGTGGTAATGCAGCCAGTGTCTGGTTAAATGGGCTATGAGTTCATAAGAACTTGGCAATGCTATCCCCCAAATCACACTGGTGAGCTGGTGTGATGGTGTGTAATCCTACTTGCATATTTGTTGACTTCTAGACAAAGGCAAAATGAGGTTTTCAAGTTGAGTGTGAGTTTAGCTGCTGCTATGATTTTGTGTAGATCACTTAAATGTCCCTTCTCCCTTCATTTCCGCTGCCTCCCTCAAATGGCAATAATGGTCCATCATGTCTATCGGTTTGGACCATTGCTAATTGCAAGCTGTTAATGTTTGTAAAACACTTAGAAGATGAATAGCCGTCTTGTGTGAGATCAATTTGCCACTCTGTTCTTACCACAGAAATAAAAGCACATCAGTGTTGACTTGCCTCAGATCCACCTTTGACCCCAGGCTTGACAACACTGAGGCCTGTGCCTGGGGAGGCAATTTGTGACTCATATAGTGGCAACAGAGCTACTTGCTGTCTATTCTTCAAAAAATACACAAATCAAGGGAAAGTGTTTCAAACCTTGGAGGTAAAACACTACTTTGCTTCTGTATTACTTCTTGGCAGGCAAGTTGCAGGGAAGTTTGTCAGGATTTTTAAAAAAAAAAAAAAAAAAAAAAAAAAAAAAAAAAAAAAGGTTGGGCACTTTGTAAATAGACTTGGGAATGGCAAAACAATGTGCAATATGCTGGCAGCCAACAGGGAGAAGTCTGTGGGTGGTGGTAAGACAAGAAGTTCCTACAAAGGATACCAAGTACTGTCATATTCCTGCCCTTCTGTACTTCTACTAGTGAGTAGCAAAACCTGTCTGTTGAGATTCATAAGTCTGACTTCTTACAGCTCTCCCTAGCTACCCCAGACAACAAATTCCCCCTCACAGATGTGGCACAGTTCTGCAAGTCAGAACCCAATGTCTGCTACTTCAGTGAGCAGTCCTAGCTAAATCCTGGGTCTTCCCACAGGAGTTGGATGTAGCATGGCTGACTGCTGCTATTAGCATTAATTTGTCTGGCAAACTAACTAGAAGTGTTTTTTCTAGTTCCAAATCCAAATTCTAAGATCCGAGATGACAAGGTGGCAACTATCTAGTCGAGTAAGTAAAACGCATAGTTCAGGCTGAATTTTTACATTCTGGATTCTTTCAAAGAAGATAAAAAGAACATGGAATCTCTCTTTAACATGAATAGACAAATGCAGGAGTTCTAACTGGCGTTGCAAAATTGGAAGGATGTCCAGATTGATGATTTGGTCCATATCATGGTCAGGGTAAATGAGTGAATGTTCCTTTTTAGGAAGGCCATATACTTCATAGCTGAATCCAGTCAAGGTAAAAATCTCCTTTCATCAAAAATACACAGACTTAAGTCGAATGCTGGGATTAATGTAATTCCTGCAGGACTTGTAAGAATATATATGGTGTATATTCTACAGCAGTTCCTGTTGGCTTCCTTGAACACCTCCTGTTCTTAGATTAGACCAGACCTTGGTCATGCCCTTTCTAGTAAAAGAAAGCTGGAGGTCCAGTCTTCATGAGCGGCTGTTGACATCTGCAGACTGGGATAATGGGGCTAGCCAGGCCCTTGGCAACAGAACCTGCATGTGTGGGCTGCGGGTCAGAGCAGCTTCTAAGTACTGAGCCAAGACACTGAATTCTACAGGAAATGCAGGTGTGGGGAAACGATTGCTGAGTCACACAGCAGTGGATAGGGGACGAAGGGGTGAACATGGCTCTTAAGTTCAGGAATAAACCAGAAAGCTCAGATCCCAGAAAAGATCTGTGCGCTGGGATTTTTGCGATAAAGGACCAGAAAAGGCAGCCTGGACTGAAGTAGAGCAGACGACATTAGACCATAATGCTCCCAGCTGTGAGCTCAAACTTGCTTCAAGTCTGTGGAAACTGATTTTAGAGACAGCAAGTTGGAGAAACAGTTTGGAGTCTGGTAGACACTGGAGGCTTAAGGCAAAGATAGATTTGACTGCTAGTTTGCTGATGGTTGCTTAGGCTGCTTTGTGGGTAAGAAATGACAACTCCTCCCATCTTGCCTTAGCAACTGGATGCAGCTGTGCTTTCCTACAGAAGGAACTGAAGATATGTTCAAGCTCAGCCATTTTACATCAATTTTTTACTTAAGCCTGAACAGAATGTATTGCAGCCTCCCTTTCTTTTCCCTATTAAAAAAGCTCCCCAAGCTGAATCTTTGCAAAATAAATGAGAGCAGAGAAAATTGGAATGGGCGATCTCTCACTGAAGACTTACGTACTGTAACTTTACATTTGGGTATCCTCCAGCTGCTAATGTCACTTGCCCCTTTGGTAAGGTACATCAGTTTTTTCTTGATTATTTATTTGTTTGTTCCCTTTGTGGGAGCTGTTTGATCTCAATGTCAGTGCAAAAAGTTTTGGTGAAGTCAACAGGGCCATACTTGCCCTGATTATTCTTAAAATGGAATCACATACTTTTTGCTTGAAATTAACATAAGAAACTTCATCCACCATGGGAGTATTTGTGTCAGGCAACAGTACCATGGGCTAGAACTTCTTGGTGCCAGCTGAACCTCTTGATATTCTTGTTTGTGGTACCGGCAATCAAAACATGGAATCTACAGAAGCCCAAGACCTAAGCTTAATTGAGAGAAACTACTGGAGCATCTTAAGGATTTCTTCTGTTCATGATGTCTCTCCTAAAGCCCTTCCTGGATACGATCATCCACATGTTCTTCTCAAAAGTCAAGGTGTGTTTTTTTGAAAGACAGGTCCTGTGTTACAGTGTTCCCTTTAACCCAGTAACAAGAAGGAGGGAAAGGAAACAAATTTTGCTTATGATGGCAAACTAAGAAATCTAACTCTCGGTATTCTCTTGATAAACTTGGACTGATTCTATTACGGTAAAAATTCATTGCTCATGAGACACTCTCTAGCTCAATAATATAGGAAATAAAGTACAATATAAGGGGTATTTTTTTCTTCCCACAGTTGGCTATTTAGTTGTGGTTTCCTAGGAAGGTCAAGAGGAAAGGAGCTATTATCAACTGTGGTTGAAGCCTTTCAGATCTTGCTGGCTAATACAGCAGCTGGAGAAATTAGTTTCCTAGCCTTGAACTCCTTCGTTGCAATTTTCTCATCTTTACTGCTAACAGAGTAATGCTTGTCCGTGTTACAGATCAGCTGCTTCTTTTGTAATTTCTGTAGTGTTTTCATTGCCTTTAGTGCTGATGGCAACTCAGCTGATGACTTCATGGGAGAATTGCTGCTGAAATACCTGGTTCATGTCTGTAATGTCTGCTCGTTTTGGATTTCCATATGAGGTATTTTACATAAATGTACAGTGATTATGCAACTGTGCGTAGTATACGAGCTGAGGGGAGAGAGCTCCTCACTTGGCTTAAATCAGGCTTGGTCTCAAAGCTGCTCTGAGGTTTTGTGCAGTGTCCCTCCTATAAATACTGCCTGTACTGGAGAAGAGTAATACCTTCCTCTCAACTGCTGCATCACCCCAACTCTTAGTCATAAGTATGTTTTTCATAAATTTGAAGCTGAGGGATTTTGTGAGATGACCAGTGATCTTTATCCCTCTTGTTGGACTGCTGTCTCTGTGGGGCTGTAACATAAAGGCCACTTTCATTCTTCCCTTGGCAGGTTCCATCTAGTGTGACTATCTCCCTCCCTTCAAAAGGCAATCACAGAAAAAGAAATCTTCACATGTATGATGAGTTCCTGTTAATATCCTGTTGAAAAATACCCTTTGGAAATAACTGGAAATGGCTTTGTTGTCATAATTTGCACCACCTTACAGAATGTTGAGCAAGGAATTTGCCAGCAATTAAAACAGTAGCTAGATATGTCAGGGAAAATAGTTTTTCATTTGGTAGACCGCAGATGTTTGGTGCATACGTACTGCCTGTTCCGCATGTCTGGAAACAATTTTCCCCTCTGTTGTGACAGAATTAACAGTAGATGGACACTAACTACAGAAGCTGGAAGGTGCTGTAGGTTATTCTAAGGCAAAACCAAGTTATTGAGTTGTTAGATACTTATCAGTTGTTAATCACATCACTTCCTGTCTCGGCATGGCAACACTGCTGTAATGAGGTTCTTGCTGCACAAAACCTGTGCTTATTTATAGCTTGTATAATTACACATTTGGCTTAAATTATGAAGTAGCAAACCAATCACTAGTGGCCAGCTGATTTCTTAAATGGAAAAAATTATCCCACAGTGCAGGGCAGATCTTTGAGCCACTGAAATAAGCTAACTGTGCTGGACCATGGTGGAAAAATTCTGAGGAAGTTTTGGGGGGTGAAGAGTCCACATTACTATGGTCATCTCTGTCTTATGGAGGCACTTGATACCTCTAAGTCTTCCCCAAAATCAGTCATGACATCTGTGCCCTGTTTTGGATATAAATTTTCTTTTTAATTCCTCAGTGCTAGATTGCACTCATAGATGTAAATCCATTTCCTACAAATGTGAGCACTTGGTTGTTCAAGCTGTCCCATCAAGCTTCACTACAAGTTCTTGCAGATGGGGAGAGGTGTAGGCTGGTCTCCACTGGCAGCATCAGTTGTGCCTGTGTTACAGGATGACCTCCACCCAGTACAGCTTGCAAGCCTGATTTCCCCGTGGCCTTGCTGCATATGCTGCTTGCTCTTACAGTGTACGTGTACAACACTAAACTACCAGAATATCCTCCCGGCACATATCTATTTTGTACACAGTTTGTCATGAAGAATTGGTTTCAGTGTTGCTCATGTGTGTTCACTACAAATGACTCGGTGTCATTCCCTTGGAGCGTGGCTTTAGAGCTGGATCGGTTGATACAGGAAAAATGACAGTGTTACAAGGGCTTTGCTGAAGAGCTCCCTTCAAATGAGTTGCATAGGTTCCTGTCCCTCATTTCCATGCTTTTCATATGGCATAGGTGTTTCGGAAAGATCTCTATACTAGGGAGAAAAAGCTTGAAATCTCTTGCAAATCTGAAGCAGTTTTCTTCCAATTATATGAGAGGAGATCACAGTTTGAGGCTGAAATGAAGTCAAATCCCTTTGAAGTGCTGAATAAATAGCACCAACCTTCAGAAGGATGAAATCTGACAATGCCTGAATCTTACTGACATGTAAAAGACACATTGTTAGCTACTGGAGAAAAGGGGGGTATTTTTTTTTTTCTAGGATATATTTCTGCTCTCATCCTTTTCTTCAAATTCCATCCTGCCATGACCTGTAAGTATTTCATATGATAATAAGCATTTTTACTTCTCTGTTTAATTGGACACCATGTAGCCAAATAATTCTGTGCAACCCTTAGAAAACTTAGGAGAAATACTTGGATGGACTTTGATCTCAAGTCTACCAGTAAGTGAAAAAAGACAGCTCAAATAAGTAGAGGTACCACTACCAATGACTATTATTACTACAGTGAATAACTTTAAGCTTTTGTGCAGCTGCGTTTATTTCTCATTTTCTAATCCCTGAAGCATCGTGTAGAATATAGAAATAGAGCCTTTTATATATCAGGACTGTGTAATAAAGTATGGTGAAATCCAGCAGCTAGAAAAAAAATTAGGTATGTGTGTGTGGGCAAACTTTAATTTTGCCTAAAGAATGTAACTTGCTGCTTTTTAATTTGTGGTGCAGATACAGCAAATCTACAATTAAGCCTTCTAGCAGGTCTGTAGGACTGGTAATTGTTTTGTAATCCTTCCTTGGAACACAATAAATGCAAACAGTAATCACAGGTTTAATGAGTATAATCTATCATAAAATACCTAACAAAACAGTATGTGCGATATTATCTTCTGGTTCACGCTTCAAATATTCCAACTGTATTAAAGGAGTGCAGCAATCTGAGTACCTACCTCGGCAGGAAGGAGAGAACAGACTTCTAAATGAGTAAACAGTATGTATCTGTATGATAAACAAGAAGGCTTATTCAAAATTCATTTTGCTCTTGTGGGGGTGAGTGGAAGCTTCTTACTGATTGCAGGCGCACACCCTGCTGCTACAGTAAGGCCCAGTTTATCTAAACCTTTTTTGAGAGATCACACTGAACGTACAACAGGATATTTAGAAAAGGCTGCTGAATCGTGAACTGTAAGACTCAATATTTGTCTTAACTACTTCACTGCAGAAATTCTTATCCATGTCTTTGTTCTTTTGTGTCTTAATCGCTTCAGGTTTCTCACATGTGTGTTTACCTTTCCAAAAACATACGGAATACCCAGTTTCTGACTCCATGTAAACCAAAGGGAGAGTTACTGTAGAGCTAAGTATACAGGCTCTAGTTCTACAGTCCCCTCACTCTTACTCCGTTCTGAAACACATAGCTGACCAATCTGACATTACAGCTCTAGCCGTGTGATTCTTTTCAGGAAGTTATTGACACTGGGTAACACTGAAATTGTTTTAAACTGAAGTTTCTGGCCAGAGTTCCTGAAAAGGTCAAAACTTATAAACTTGAAATTGGGAAACCTTTTCAGCCTAAGATTACCTGTGACTTCAGGCAGACCTTGCTGACCTTTAGGTTGATTTAACTCTGTTGCTTATCTTCTCACCACCCTGATATGCTAAGAGAATTTGTTGCTTGAAAAGCAGATAGTTGAAAAGGTAGTGCAAATGTGGTTCCCAAGGGATTAACACTTTCTGCCAGGACAAATGTATAAACTTAATATATCTTTCTAGTCTCTTCCTGAGCATACAGAATACTACACTATAGCGGCAGTATCTTGCCTTGGTAGAAGGTTGACTTTTGTTTATAAACGAGTTCTGTAGACCCAATTGCTGTGCCTTTTCTGGACTTACCTTGTGCTGCCACCAGAGAGAAACCCATGCGTGGCAGCTGCTGCAGGCAGTCTCTTACTCTTTCCTTTGATTTACATCGGTTAAACCCACTATGGAATCAACTAAAGGAACTGACTATTCGACAAGCTTACGTGAGTTTCTCTTCAGCTGACTTGCAAAACAGCGTTGTTTCCAAGTGATCTGCCAGTCTGGCGTCAGTATTGAATAGAATAGCACACATCATGGACTAACCATCTGATTCATTGTGACAATTTTTTCCTCTAATGTCTGAAGTTGTAATTAAGGGAGGAACATGTGGGAGAGAGAATAAAAATCAAGAGGTAAAATAAGAAATTGGATTGCAAAGGCAAGGAAAGAACCTTGTGATTTATTACTCTAAGAGAAATATGGGAGCAATACTAACTGCGAAAACAGTTGTATATCCTGGTTGAAAAAAACCAAACCCCTTTTCACTCATGTTACTTAAATCTGAAGCTTTTTTAAAACTTTTTTTTCATATGCTTATAGAAATTCGGCCAGTCAAGTAATAAAGTGCAAGGAGTAATGCTTTTTACTGTTTCAACAGCTAAAAACTCCAGAGTGAGTGTGTGTTTGTGCGCACATGCGTGTGCCTTATACCAAGCTGAAACTGTAGGAAGGGCCAAACTTATCAGCAGTCTGAGCCTGTGCATGCTGTGCATTGACCTGAGTTTTCTAGGCTGAGTTGGGCTCAATTAGAATAAATCTGCAAGTGACATCTGCCGCAAGTTAGCTTGTGTTTTCTAGTCATAGGACATTAATCAGTGCTTCTTACAAACAGGTAGATTTTTGGAATAATTTGGCTCACCAAAGAGCAGTGTCAGTGGATTCAGTTTCATTAGACTAAAGGATAATTTGGTACTGAATACTAATAATTTCTCTGGAAATGGTGGCATTTTCAGTCACAGGTAATTTTTAAACACCAAATTGAAGCCATTCCATGTAAAAATATAGTGAAGTTGTTGAAGACTTCAGTTTAGTATCGATTATGATTTTACTTCATTTACAGCTATTAAGACTGCTAAGTTCTGTTGCACAGACCACAGTGAGTTATGTTGTGGAGGAGGTGATGGGAAACTTCTCGCAGGCAATGGTTTCCCGTCCTTTATAGCTTTACTTAAGGCAACAATGTGCTGTCGAACAAACTAATTTGGCTTTTTATGGCAGCTGTGTGTGTGGTTTGTATCAGAGGTATTTAGACCTTTTGATCACTGTAGTAAATAGCTTCGATAGCCACCTTCCTATTCCTGCCTGGCATGACTCAGACCCTGTGATAATGAGGATCGCTGTAAGTCAGAACACTTTAAATCATAACTATGAAGTACATGAAATCCACCTCTCCAATTTCTGAGTGTTCTGAACATAATCATTTATTAAGTATAGCACCTTTCTTGATAAGAAAGTTTGGCATGGGGACTCTGCCTTCAGTGAAGTCCTTGTTAAAAGCCACTTGTAACTTGGTGCAGCCCATACTCTTACTTGGCTGTGTGAGGAGGGTCGGGGTGAGTGTCAACCCAGACAGGCCCATACTCTTTCCTGGGACAGATGTGGACAACCATGAGCAAACCTGCTGAATATATCCCAAGTGACATGCTTTTGGGGAATCAGCTGTTTTCTCACAGTATTTGGGCCGTCATTCTTCATCCACGCAAGTTTAGACAGTTTTTCAGAGCTTCTATTGTATGACCATACTTTTTGAAAAGATACTAAATGCTGAGGCTCACGGTGCTTGGAGTGGATTGTGGAATAAGGTTTATTCCTTGGTAATCTTACCAGAGTTGGCTGCCTTCATCTTTGAGCAGAGTTGTGTGGATAATGGACTCTTAGACTGCAATCTAGGGGGACAGCTCTGTTTTCAGGGGTCTTGGTGCAATGAGATCACATGGAAGTGAAGAGCCTGGGGAAAAAGGACTTGTCCGGGAACTGTCTTTTCTTGTAGCATCTGCTTTCCGTTATGCCTACTATTACTCCTCCCAGCCCTTTCCTACCTTTTTCAGTGGCTTCTGTTATCACCACTGCAGACAGGCTTGGAAAACCATAAGGGGAGAAGGGAAAATTTGTGTGCTCAAGAAGTTAACATAGTTCTTAAATGCCTGGGAGCTATTAGGAGCAGTGGGACTTAATATGATTTAAGACCATTCATTCCCACTTCCCTTTCACCCAGATGTACCTAGCAAGCAAGGAGGAGGCCCATTCTTTGAGACCTGTGCTTGTACCATGACGTGGCCTTCTCCAGATCCAGGCTAGTCCAGATCTCTGAAACACAGCCAGCAAATCTCCTGCCTCTGAGAGGATGGCTGTGCGACAACTTTAGATTTACAGCACATTGGCTGTTGCTCGGTAATTATTCTGCGTGGGTTTTACTGCTTGGCGAATGAAAGATCACTCGTTCCTCAGTTACTGCTGGGTAAGAGCTGGCACACAGCAAGTACCGTGGCTTTGGCTGAAGGGCTGTGAATCTAAACGAGAGATGGCTGCACTTCGGGCTGTATGCTATAATCTCAAACAAGTGAGGCATATTCATACAATACAGGCATTTTCCTGTTTTTCCAAACAGGGATTTTTATATTGAGTAAAATTTGCTATCAGTTATGCTTCCAGTGTGGAGGGTTTGACATTTCTCCTAATGGGACACTAGGTGTGCTTGATATTAAACACGCTGTGATCTTCTTACTGTGAGAAAAAATAAATTGTGAAAGAACATAAGACAGCTAGTTGCAAAGTTAAATGCATACTGAAGACAGACTTAAGCCTCTAACATGGAACGTATTGTGAGAGCTTGCATCTACATTTCCAGAAAAAGTCTGTGTGTTTGATTATTGTGTATATTATGTAAGTAAATGCTGTGTTGTTGGTCTCACGTTGCTCACTTTTTTCCTGAAGGTAGCTTATGTGAATACAGAGATAGCACTTCCCTTCTGCCCTGTAAACTGCTTTAGGCACAGAGAATCATGATCCAGAAGCGCAACTCTTTGTTCAGTGGGGTCTGATCACAGTAGTAACACTTCTGTAGTACATTTAACTGTTTTTGTACCAAATACTTACGTCACTTATAAAATGACACTGAGACTTTACTCACTTGCTTAGGTAAAAAAGCAACCTCTAAAAGGGCTTTGAAAAGAAATCTGTCTCTTTGGCAGGTTATTCCAGAAGAATCCTCAGAGCCTTTTACTAATGCAGTTAATGCTGACAAGTAGCAGGATGGTTTTTTGAACTGAAAAGATAGACTTGAGGTCTGGACCATTCTAGCATTGCCGGTTTTGCCCTTGTTGGATATTTCCTTTTTTTAAAGAGAAGCTCCGGATCTTTTTTTTGTCTCCTTAGAGTAATGACAGGATATCTTGGGAAAAGTTTTTTTCCATGATTTGCACAGTAGAACATGCTGAAAAATAGGTTTTTTTCTTTATTAAATCTATTGAACGAATAAGGGCATAAGATGGCTTATGCAAATCTGTAGCAGGTACAGTCTTCCTTTAGAAACACATCCTAGCTGTTTGTAAAATATAGACTGCAGCTTTTCATGTGACTGGCACAACTGCCTTATGATAATCTTTAGAAATCAAATCTCTTGATTAGAAAAGGCAATTCACTGAATTGCCTTTTGGGGCATGGGAGGAGAAGGGAGGGAAGAGAAAGTAAGGAAACAGAATGCTTTATCTTTTCCACCTAAAGAATGGCTGCAAGGGGTAGGAAGGACAGGAATACCAATTGCAGTCAATCAACCAATCCCCTGTACCACCAGTGTAATGTGTATAACGAAGCTTAATTTTTTTCCACATCTTCAAATAGCTCTAAATTATAGGAAATATTTCCTATATTCCGTCCTATCACATGCTATTCCCACTTCTCAGGGTAAGTTAAATTACTGTTCTCTGTAGGTAGTGACTTATGACAGCAGCAGCACAGTTGCTTTCGGTGAAACTAGTTATATCCTATTTCCAAAGCAATCCTGAGGTAGAGTAACAGAATCTGCCTGTGCTTCATGAGAGGATGGCTCTTCTCCAAATGGGCTTTCATTCTAGCAGTGTTAAATAGTGGCGTGTTCTTCCTCTGCCCCCACTTCTCCGCCAAAAGGTCTGAAAAGTGTGCGTACAAAAAAGCACTGACTTTTGAATTGGGAAGGTGAGTGAATGAGAAAAAGTGGTTTCAGTATTGGAGAGGAGGGCTGAGAAGGAGGAACAGAAGAAACAGGGGAAGGATACCATAGTTTCTCTGTACATGATGAGACCTGACTGCCCACCAATTCAAGCAGCAGTTAGGAATCATGAATCTGCTTAGGAGAAGCACAGCAGTCACCTGCTGCGAGTTGCATTTCCAACTAGCAGCACTAGTTAGTGTAAAATACTTACTGGTCGTCCTTGAAGCTCTTCTGAGTTTTCATGATATCAAAGTCAAATGTTCTAGGACTGTGTCCTTACAAAACTTGTCCCTATGCTGAAATCCATAATTGCCACGGAAATTAGGCAAATTCCCCCAAATTGTCATCTTAATTTAAAAAAAAAAAAAAAAAAAAAGGGGAAAAAGGCTGCCTTACTGTTTATGCACAACAGTAAAACTAAAGGAAAACTGCAGTATTCTTATGCCAGACTGCACAACTACAAATGAATATCCAAAGTGTAAGATGGGGAGAATTAGTGTTAAGGCTCCAGTTAGACACTTTCATGTATGTATTAGCCAGTGCTTGAGAGAGCCTTTTATAAGGAAAACATGCTTGCAATGTATCTCCTGGGACTAATATTGTGTTGTCATAATATACAAATAATAAATGTAACATCAAGGTAGATGAAAAAGCAGAGATTACAGATATGCTAGGACTAATCTAGTTGCAAAAGCTCGATGGGAGGAACAGAAAATGAAAAATTTGGGGATGGGATAGTTAAATACTTTTATATGATAGAAAACATATGAACAGAACTGCACTTTTATATGTATTTTCCATAATTTAAAAAAATCCTGTTGTCAAAGGATGCTAAAATGAGTATGAATTATGTCAGCTTTTACTGAAAACACTTTTACAGTAGTGTAGCAGTTTTTGTACACAAACAAACACGTTCTGTATTATAAAGAGGGTAAGATTTCCTAATCTGTCCTAACTTCCTATTGGGGATTTTGTTGACCTCTTAGCACAGCAGGCATGATTTGGGGATGTGGATTAAAACAGTGAATTTCTTCAATGCCTCCCTTCTACAAAAAATTGCACTAATCTGGTGGTTCTCATATTTATAACGAATTATTTAGAAGATCAGTCAGCTTCCTGTGTATGTGTATATATCTTCAACCGTGATCATTAAATACCCAAAACCTCAATAAAACTCTAATAGCTGTTGAAAGGGAAGAAAATGACAGTTTTCTCATAAAGAACAGATATTTGGAGCTTCAATTCTTGAAGTGAAAACAATACAATATTTCCTTTTGTATTAGTGGAGGGAAGGGGATCTAGATGAAACATGTCAAAGCAAATAGAACATCTATCAACCACAATTACATTTCTACCCACAGTAAATATTACTTTCCCAAACTTGTTTAACTCTGAGGCAGATGTGGCATAAGTACAGCTTCCGGAGGTCATATAGTACTGGAGAAAAGGTAGGGAGGGATGAGTAAGAGCACATCACTTAGCAAATGCGTAAAGTCAATTCAGAAGAAATTGAAGCCTTACTATTTAAGAGGTACTCATTGTAACGCTTAATTAATTTGCATCGCTGCAATAACTTATGGATTCTGTTTGCTTCTGGGGCATAACCCAGAAAATTAGATGACAAACAAATTCCGGTGTAGGCATCTTCTGACCAATAGAACATCCAGTGTAATGTGCAAGTATCCTTGCAAATCTGCATTTGCTCTGAATGGGATCTGCTCATGCTGTTCTGCTAAGCCTTTTCTTTGGCTTCCTGTAAGTTGCTTTGATTATTGTGGAGAGGTTTAGTAGCCCCAATGCATTATTTCCAAAGTGCAGAGGTGGGCATTCTGGAGCCCTCTGTGGTGCAATGCCACCACAGTGCTTGTTTTCTCTTGCTGGTTCTGCAGGGAAAGGCGAAGATCTTAAACTCCCGCTGTTTTCAAAATGTCTCTCCCAGCACTGGTACCTGGTGACAAAGCCGTGTGTTACTTCTTACCTTCCAATGGATTTCAAAAGAGCATCTGAATGCTTGCATTTGTTACCAGGGCTTGTAGTGTTCTTTCTCAATAATTTTTTTTTTTTTTTAATTTTACTTTAGTCTAAAAATGCTGGTTCTATTATCTTTAAGAAATTGCGCTGAAATATTATGCACATCATAAGTAATCCTGTGGTTGAATTTAAACAAGACTTTGAATTCCTTACATTTAATTGTTTTCTTGAACACATCTGGTTCCAGAATAAAATGAGAGCAGAGTACAGCAGTCTCTGTTAATGAGATAAGTGGCTTTTTCCTACTGTTAACTGGGGGTTAGCGTGCTGTGAGGTGGGATGATGACCATAGGCTAACCTCATGGTTGCTCTAAAGAATAGGTAGGAACATAAGAATTGGGATGCAAATAGGTATAAAACATACATTATAGATTATTTTTTCCCCCAAATCCGGTGACTGAGGTATGTCCTGAGGTATATTTTATGAATGTGTAAGTCTTATTACCTACACATGTCAAATATTCTTTTAAATCGGTGAACTCCTGGCATCAACTATAGTTTTTAGCAACACTTACAGTGACTAATTTATACGTATTTTCTTTCCATTAAGCTTGCCTTTTGGGTTCACTCTTTTGTGTTTTGAAGGTACAGTTAATAGACATGTCGAGTTAATTCTTTCTATATTTTTACACGTATTCTGGTGTTATCCTTTCTTACTTGACTTTCTGATCTTAAAAGTAGCAAACCCTTCCCAGTCTTTCACAACTGCCGTAGTGTAAACCATTTGCATATGAAAGACATGGAAAAGAACAACAGATTTGAAGACTGGGTATGTGGAGGTGGTTTAAAGCATGTTATCCAAAGAGGAAAAAACTGATGTTATTTTTTTTTTTTTTATAAATAGCAATGTGTTTTCAGCTTTATTCACCATCATTTCCTTACTTCAGTGCAAGATTTTTGTTGATGCTTTAGCAACAATTGCAGGTTCAGCAGAATCTCTCATTGAACTACTGAAAGTCATTGCCAAGTGTTTCTTCCAAGTTACTCATCCAAGCTCCTGGAGAATGTATTGTTTATTCAAACTGGAAAGAAAAATGTGCCTGATTTCAGAACACGAACTCAACTTGGCATCTTGTTGCCTTGTGACTTCAGTCCTGAAGCTTGTCAGGATCTTTCTTCTAGGCTTACTGAGAGACTTGGTTTATCGACACAGCACACCTCAGTGCTGGTCAGAATTCACCTGAGCTGGTTGGGGCTCTGGAGTCAGTACTGCTAGGCTGCCCCATGTAGTCGAATTAGCTCTACCCACGTTTGATATATATGGAATGGTATATTTAATGCGTGTGTTAGCCACACTTATCTGCAGATGGGACCTGGACAAGCGGGGGAGTCTCTGTATTTTGCACTCTCGGCAGGCATTGGAAGCACTTTGGAAAAGAGGTGTAGCTGAAGGAGCTCTCTGTCCCAACACAAACCTGACAAGAAGCTGAAGATATGCTGTGATGTCTCGCTGTTAGCAAGAATGCTATTGATTAAAAACAATTTACCAAAATTAAAAAAGAACGTTGAGCAGATATATTATCTGGATGAGTACTAAGACTAACAAAGAATGTATTAGCTAAAGTGTTAATCATAAATTATGCTTTCACATCCAGTGTTAGGACTGACAAATGCAGTTATATCTGCTGAGTTGAGCCTTCTCCGTTTCTTTATAATGTCAGTATTTTCTGGGCTTTAGGTCACAGACCTTAAGACTGGGAAGACTCCTTGCATTACCCATACGGTTTTTTGCTCCCGCTGCTGGACCACTGCGCTCCCTAATATGTTGACGCTTAAAAAAAAATACCTCAAACTCCCCCTTGAATCTAGTATATATGTGAATTCTCCTGATGCAATCATTAAAATGTCCTTCAACAGCAGAGTCTTCTGATGCGGCAAGCCTCTGCCAGTTTTACTACAATGCAGTCGCGTGTATGTAGGGGAAAGTAAAGAGGATCTCTGACAATACAATTAATTATAAAATAATTTACTAGCACATCTACTGATGTTTCCCTGTTAATTCATGTTTTGCAGTGAGCACAATGAGAAGCCATTTCATCTGATGCAAGGTACTGATTTAAAGCCTACTCTCCTTAGGTTGTGGATGTTTGGAATAAAAAAAATTTCCATTTACATTGGACTTCTAGGTACACTACTGCCTCCCAGAGTAACTTAGGAAATTTCGGTTTAAAAACTACGAACAAACAGTGTAGTTTAATGTAATGTTTCTTTGTCTGCCCAAAGAGATTAACACAAGGCTGAGTTGTCAGAACATGTTAATCGCTGGCAACAGTGGTTTCAAAATAAATGGCTTTTAAGCCTCATTTATTTAAATATCTTAAAGCACCCGAAGAGTGCTCTCCCCATTATTTACTTCCCCTGCTGCTACTAAGAAATATTTGCTAGATACCTTTCACAGTGAAAAGTTAGACTCCAGGAGGCTTGCGGTGGTTATGGATAACATGCATTCACCCATCCTTGCAAAGCAGCCAGCTGTAGAGCTGAAAAAATGCCACACATTTCAGCAACGAGTAAACGATTTAAGGTAGAATAGCCAAAAATGGAGCTTTTAACCCCCTTAGCTCAAGCTCTCTGGTATTCTCTGTCCTGGACAAGACATTCGGCATCTGCTGTAATGCTCTTAAGTCTTACCCTTGCCAATACTGCTTTTAGCAGCTTTATGCTTTTTTAAAAGTTATGTGAAAACTGCTAATTGCTAAAGAAGGGCTGAGAAGGCTGGATTTCCAAACAATTGTAGGCCTTATGACCGTCAGCTTCTCAGCGCTGAACTTGTAGATGTTTCAACCCTAATTCCTTACAAATGGGTACTTGGTCCGTCCTGCAGTGCACTCAGAGCTCAATGCCTTAGAATGGGCCTGGATTGCAGCTATGTGGCCAAAGCCCTCAAGCTGGAGAACAGCCGCGTGCTTTGGGCTCCAAGCGCATGGCTTAGCTTTGGGATGAGCCTCTGAGCTTAACCTCCTCGTTCCCTGCGAGAGCACTGATCGCAAGGACAAAATCTTCCAGGGTGTTATCTGCGTGCAGCTGTGGCAGGGTGGCGGCAGCCACGCTGACTGTGGCCCCCCTGGAAAAATGCAGCTGGCAGCTTACAGCCGCAATATAGAATCAAGCCATGTGCAATAGCTGCTGTGCGAGGATATTGCGCCCCGCTGCCCAAGTCTCAGCTGGTGCTTTAACAGCAAGAGCATCTTTCTCTTTCCTCCTCATTTCTTCAAAAATGAGAGTAAATTTTGCAATGTAGTCATAGCAGGCAGTTGCCACATTTGAAACTGGCGTACTTATTTAATGGTCTGTATAATTTAGAAGCTTGGTTTCACGCATTCGGGGCTGAAAGCCTTCCCTTGATCATTATTTTTCCATGCTTTGCATATCCTGTTGCTATACAGTCTTTTGTGTTCACTGCTGGTTATCTAGCTGAGTTGTAATCCAGCCCCTCTGCTACATGGAAACACAATGATTCGTAAGAAACCCTTATCTGCTGAGAAAATCAGATAGATTTAAAACGGCAGTTTCAATCTGTAGCAGCACTGGGGGTTGTTAGTCTGGTTGCTGGAGAATTTACTGTAGTCTGTGTCACTGCAAAGAGCTGAGCACATCAGCTGATAGGAGATTGTGGGTTTCGTCCTGAAGAGATGGTGAACTGTCAAATAATGAAGATAAAGTAAGGGAATTATGCCATTCCTGCTACTATGCTCCATGGCTGTGCCCCCTTATGTCTTCCCTTTGCTATTGCATATATCAGGTCTTGCTGGTAATGTCCAAATTCATGCAGTGGGTTTCTGAGAGCTTGAAATACTGTCTGCAGGGCTGTCTGTACAGCTCACTGCTGGGGCAGGCTAGATTCTTTGCTATGTGAGGCAGAACTGTACAGCCTTGAAGCTTGTCTTGAACCCCGAGGGAAGAGGAAAAAACGCTGCTAGAAAAACATGAGGAAAAAAGAGTGGGCCCAGACGTGCCCCGGTGTCATAGTTCTAATGGTGTCTGTAGAAGATGATTGCTTTGTCTCCTAAAATTTTGTTGTATTGAATTTCTTTAGTAATGACCCTTTATTATGATGTCAGGTGGAATGCATGGAGAGGGGAATGCCTGGGACCGGGCCTCCCTCTTAAATAAGACGGGGTTTTTCTTCTTGAACAGGGCAAGAGGCAGATACATCTGTTCTGGATGACAGAAGGGCTTGACAATGTGACACAAGAGGTAATGGTTAACCTTACCTTCATCTCTCTTCCCCCTCTGATTCCAGTGCGGTAGGTGGCAGCCTGAGGATGCAGTGGCAAGCAAAATCATCTTCAGGTTTAGTCTGTCACACGGGTCAGGAGTCCTTTTCACTCAGGTGGTGGGATTGGGGCTATGGCAGAGAAAATGCACTTAAAAGGAAAAGAGGTGACTTCTCTCTTGGCCTGTCCTTGCTCATGCATTTGGGCGGGAGCTGGCCTGTTGAGTAACAAAATCCCTGGAGCTGGGGTGGAGGCAGTGTCCAGCCCCTGTCTGCCCTAGGAAGAGCAGGCTGTTCAGTGGGTCTCTGGGCTCAGCAGTGGAAGGCTTGGGGTCCGTGCAACGCTGGTGAGGCCACGGGCAGTTTTGGCCTGCAGGTGAGCACACACCTCTGGAAAGGACAGCGTGGTATGTCCCAGTATTGCTGTATGACTGGTCTGCTGGGCGAGCAGGGGTACCTCCAACCTAGAGACTGTAATGGAGAGCTGCCTCTTCCACGGCTATTAAGGCAGAGCTCTTCAAGTTCAAGCTCTTGAATTTCAACTGCCTTCAGCTTCTTCGAAAACCCCACTTTCCATGTTTGGTGGTTACTGATGCTCCTCTGGATCTAAAATTAGCAACTACTTGCTCTTGCAAATAGCCCCCGGGGGCTGTTTCAGTGGCTTTGCATTAGTTAGCTTGAACGCTGGCACATTACATGTGTGTGTGATGTAAACCTGTGACGGTCTGTCTTGTACAGCCTTTCAGAGCCTGCTCTCCCCACTGCTCCTCTTATTCTCCCCGTACCGGAGTCACAAAAGCCGTTACTGTAATTCTGAATGCATATGTGCAGCTGGGCTGTCAGCAAGGAATATATGTGGGCGAGTGGCTGAGGGAGCATGAATGAATGATTGAACAGAGGTAAAAGCAACAAAAGCTGTGGGTGGAAAGAGAAGGCTTGAAATTGGCTCACCCACCACTTTAATATGTTCTTTACAATGATGCATACAAGTGAGAAGAGGGCGGAGGGGTCTTTACTCCCCCAGCCATTTGAATTCAATGGGGTTATGTCTTGGGCATATTTTTGTTTCTATGTTCTCTTTAGGAATGGGAAAAATGCCCTGGTTGCCAGTATTCTTAAAAGCGGGCTTGAATTTCCTGAATAAATAAGCTGCAGTTCCTGTGGTGAGTGCAGGGAATCTTGCTTAACTTAATGCTCCATGGAAAGCTACTAGATAAGGAGAGCTTGGCTGTGTGAGACTGAGCAAGCAACTGACTATGGGCTTTTCTGATATCCTAAACCCCAAAGTGTTTAGCAAACACATTAGGTCAGTGAAGCAAAACAGACATGTGGATGTTTGATTAGTCTGTTCAATTTGATGATATCTGTGACCTGTTCACAAAAAAAGAAAAAAGAATGTTTCCCACCACTGAACTGGTTTCTCTCTGGGCTACGTTGTGATTTGGCTGTAGCTGGCTTGCAGAAATTTACGGGAGAATAAAAAAGAACTCGATCTCTGTGTGGCTGCAAAAGGGTTGGCTGGCATGCCGTGGGGAAAAGAATGTCCTTTATGGCCTTGTGGATAGGCAACCAAGCAGAAGGGAGAAGTAAGAAGTATGTGGGTGGGATATTGGCTTTCCTTCCTCAAGGCACGTACCAAGCTAAGATGGGAGGGAATGGGGGGAGGAGGGGGCGCTATGCTGAGCTGTTCGTACAGCTGCAGTAAGCGTTTGAGCAAGGTAGAGCAGGAGAGAAACAAACATCACTGTGTGGCTTCCTTTGAGCTGGGGGACTTCATGTTTTCCCATGGTGTGTAACTTGCTGTCGCCCTATCTAATCTCATTAGCCTTGGTTTTCATTTATGCTAATTTGGTATCCTGTGGAAAATGGTACAGTATCTCAAACACCTTCTGTCAACTGCCTGTGGAAAAAAAAAAAAAAAAAAAAGGTATCTTGTACTCTTGATTGTGGTTTGCTTTGAAGCCTTAGAGATATTAACCTGGTCAGCGAACTAACGTAGTCTCCTCCCAATGGCAAATCAGTTTCTTTTCACCCTGTTGTTGGCACCGCAGTGTGTGCACGCATTCTTCTGCATGGGATTCAACTCACATGCCAGTCAGGAACACCACAGCATTTTGTTCCAATATTTCGCTGAAAGGTAAGGGAGCTGCTTAAATTAGCTTGGAGAAGTGGAACTTGCTACAACTGTACAAAGTTTGGTCAAATTTTGCTTTGACTTCAGTTGGACGGTGACCAGATAGGCTATGCAAGTCCAGTTTCTGCTTTTTCTTCAGTAGTGGTGTAAACATTTTAAATTATGAGCTTTTACAATCTTATCTATTAATCTGGGTTATTTGGTGCAAGCCAGACATCTTACATTGAAAGGTGAATTAGACAATAGTCAGCCTGTGAAATTAAGAATCTTGGGATGATAATGACCATCAGGCCCGGATAAGTGACTGACAGTATTGTGGTTGTGGACATTTGGAACAGTCAAATCTCACCCTGAAGTGCTGGCTGATCTGTGCTTTAAAGGGGAAGCAATGTTTTTCTTACCATTTAAACATCAGCGATTTGGCACTATATTTCAGCTTTCATCCGGTTAACCCCAAGCGGGGACTACTGACCGCTCAGTCACTGCTGTGGATGGGCTGGAAAGGGAATACTCGGGGGGAATATCCCAGCACAGGGGATATTTAGACACCAATGCCCATGCTGGGGTTAAGCATGTCCTCTTTGGGAGGCGGAAGGGAGCCTGTGTTGGATCCACAAAAGTGTTTGCTTACCTTGTTTTACAAAATAATGCTACACCTGGCTGTCCTTACAAGCAGAATAGTCAGTGTTTTACAGCACTGGGCTGTAGGAAGTGTTACTCACTGTTGCAAAACAGCGGGTGCTTGGTGGGGTATGGATGGCAGAAGCAGAAGTGTAGCTTTCTTGAAGACTATTTTGGGAAGCCGACCCATGCTCTAGAGAGCTCATTTTGTTAGAATCCCGATCTCAGCTTAATTTTGCAAACAGTACGTGTTTTTACTCTGAAATGCCTCCAGTGTGCAGTTTTGTTTATCTTGCGTGTGTTTGCAAGGCGTACAATTAGGCACAAATCTGACATCTAGTATGTAAAACTGGCAAAAGAACTAGGAACTGTATTCAGATCAACAGTTAGAAATAGAATACAAGATGTTGTTAATGACACTTGTGCAAAACAAACAAAAAACCCCCATAAAATTTGTGGTAACGCATACTGTGTGATGGCAAGCGAATTCAGCGTTCAAGCTCATTTAGCAGGAAATACTAACAAGAAGTATCCAGAGAAGAAATAGTCCTGCCTGAGAAGTTTTATAATGTATCTTTCCTCCGAGACTCCTTTCGCAGTGTGTTCACATCTTGTAAACTTCTACTTTAGGTGGGCAGGAGAAAATAAGAAATGATGTGACAATGCTCAAATAGCAATGAAATTACCAGACCGGAGGAATGTGGCTGCTTCTTTCTTTCCTTTCATTCTGCTGTTACCCCAGGTGTCTAACGCTGAAAAATAAAAATACTTCCGTCATTTTCCCCACAGGAGATGGCTTATATTAGTGAGATTTTAGCCTCTTCTTAATAAAGTCAGGCAAGTCAGGTATGGCGTAAAGGCAACTTAAAACTCCTTAGATGGATCAAGGAGAGAAGGATCCTCTGTAGAGCTGAGGCAGAAGTTTCTCATCTGTTTTGGTCCCATCACTTTTTGGCCAGTCTTGCCCACCAGAGCACTTGCACCACCCTTGGGCCGGATACATCAATTGACATTGAAACTATCGAAGAGGAAGGCTGTGGAAGTTGTGCAAGATAAAATACGCACTGCAGTTCGTGGATTTCCCTGTAGTAGCTGTGTGCCATCTGTGTATTAGTCTCACTCCAAAAGTTTAGGGTGTGTTAGGGCTGGAAAAAATTTGTTTTTAACGGTGTTGTTATTAATGAAGAAGCTTGCTTGGCTCCAAAGGGATTTAATTGATCAGTAGCGACAGCATCGGGAACTTAATTTATTGCATCCTGTGGTTATAGATTGGCTGAATTCACCCTAAAATAGAAGACTAATGGAAGTTGTTGGCTGTGTTGCCTGTGATGGGGTTTTTGAGAGCACGCTTACACGAAGGCTTCCCTCTTGCACTAACGGTGCAATTTACCCTGTGCCTAATCCTTTCCCATTCTCCACCTCCTTCACCAGAGCAGTAAGTGTCTCTCCATACTGCCTTTGTGTGCTGTCAGTCCAAAACGATGACTTGGCAGAAGGGTGGCTGATGCGGGCTCTGTTTTGCAGCTGGCCAGCTGCTGGTGTTTGCTCATCTGGTTAATAGCAGGTGGGGAATTGTTAGGCTAAGCTGCAGCTTGCATTTATGGCATAACCACTGGTACTTACGTGGCTCTTGATTTTTATTTTTAATTATTTTTTTTTATCAGACTCGAGTGCTGTGCCATCTGTATGGCATTTTTTCCTCACAATGGTTCTGTGGCATAGCGGAATATGAAGGAGGCCCTGAAGCATCCCCGTATGTGCAAAGGGACTTCGACGCAAAAATACTGGATGCTGTATGCCAAACTTCCAGGTATCCGTTTCCAACGGTGACATTCACAAGCTCATTTGGGTGCCTGGATTCCTTGGCTGTCTAGGATAGGAGTTGAACAGGCACCACATTTGGGTGAAAAAGGGTATAAAAACCTACCAACACGAAAATTTGAGAGAGGGGTGTGGATGCTTTCAGGAGTGCTGTTAGTTTGGTTCTGTACTGCTACCTTATGGTCCCCGATTCTTGTCTGCTGAGTATGACTGAAATCTAAGCTGTGGAGTGGGGGCCCGGTATATTATGTGGGTGGATCCTCATCTCCAGAGCAAGGCACGCGGGTTTTCCCACCATGTAAGTGAACAGCAGTGATGTGTGCCAGCCCATGCCTTGCAGGTAGAACGGTGTGTTGTAACTTCAAAAACTACAACAAAGTCTATCAGGTCTCCTTTGTGATCTCAGTTTAGGAAGGGAAAGGATGTTTTCAAAGGTTTTTTTTTTTCTTTATCTAGAATACCTTTGTATCAAAAGACTTCTGATAACAGCACTTAATCCAGCAGAGCAAGGGATCGCAAGAGTCAGAGAAGGGGGTTTGAATTAGACCAACCTCTGCTAGGAACAAGTCTTTGAGATAGTTCTTACACCTGTGTGTCTTGCCTTGAAGTGCACTGGATCTAAGGTTACTTTCTGAAGAGCTGCTGTAACCCAACCAAGCTTCACAGGTTAGTGCCCTGGGATGAAATGTTCTGGCCTGTCTTCTGCCAGGAGTGAAACCACAGGTTCAAAATGAGTCATCTTAGCATTACAGTTGATGAACTCGAATACTGGTCAATTAAATCATAATACTGCTTTTTGTGTATGGATTTTTTTTTTTCTTTCACCAGGTTAGGTGCATTCTCTGTATAGATGACAACACTAATATTTTTCTGCTGGTAAAAGTTTTCCACACATGGTTTTATTTTTTTTAGACAACTAATGCAGCTTAGATATCCCATAGGAGCAAGTATCTTAGGTCACTTGCATCTGCAAACAATTGCGGCTAATATATGTATTTTTTTACATTTTAATTCTGCTTTGCACTGTGTACCATACCAACCAGGGAGCATCCACGTTGGGCAGCATCAATGGATTCTCCACCTATGTTGAACCCCTGCTGTCTGCATGTACGGGGTCTTTGCAGAAGTGAGCTGAGACTTTATTCCTGGGTTTTCTCATCTGTAAAAAGAGGCTTTTGGAATAACTGTTGAGAGCTGGCAATGATGTTGGTATAGGTCTTCTGATTTCTTGTGCTAGGAATATGGCATAAGCTGACTGTCCCTTCCCTGGGACTGTTTTCTGTCTCCATTAAACTCTGCCTTACTCTCTCGATGCAGTTCTTAATTTCAGTTACTGCATCCCAGCGTGTCTAGCGTGGGACGAGACTATGTCCCCCCACCGCACGTGTTGAAGGCTTGTCTCGGGGCCTGTTTCTGGAACGATTCACTTCATGTTCGTCAGGCCGAATGCTAGTTCCAGTAAATGAAGGGGATGAGCAGTCAGTCTACATGGTCCTGCCTCCCCTTCATTATTAACACCCCCTCAAGGACTGTCAGGACAACTCTTGTCATTTTGCTCCTTCTTTTATCACAGTAGAGGTTTCCTGCCAAGACTGAAACATACCGATCTTATCATCTTCAGCATCACTTACATTCCTGCAAGGATCGTAGCTTCTTTAATAAAATGAAGGCAGGACTTTCAGATTTATTCTCGTTCTGCTGTATATTACGCTGTTGTTGAAATGCTACAAGTATTTTTTTATAAGGTGAATATCCAGCAAGGCCATACCACACCCTCATGGATGACAGGCTACATCTGAACGGTGAGTTACCCCAGCAAAAAGTGGGCAATCTTTGAGCACTGATGATCCAGTGAAACCTCTCCTGTAATGAGGTTCCTCCTGGCAGATCAGCCAGGCCACCCCCAGGATCCTGACATGACTTTTGCTGATCACTACAGTCACTGTGAATCTCTTAGTATTGTTTTCTTTCTCTTGGACATTGCCATTTTAAAAATATTTATTTTTGGATGGATTATCGGTTCAAGGTTAATAGAATACACAGTGGCAGCTGGAAGGGTAGAGTGGTGCTATTTTGCTGATTGGCCAATTAGTGAATCTCCTAGCTTACAGTGGAGATCTAATATTTTAGAGCAGCTACAACAGGGATCTTGTGTCAGCTAGGCTCTCAGGCTCTTGTGATTTACTTAATCACTCACGCACTGCTGAACAGACACTTGCTGATGTTTCCTGTTAGTAATGTGCATTTGGTTGGCAAAACTTCAGGACTTCCTTCGTGACAGAATGTCTGCTTATCAATGATGCGCCTGAAGTTTGGTGACACACCATGGGGAAATATGTGGAAATCCTGCAGCAGAAAACAGAGCATGAATACTGAACACGAGCGGGGTGGGGAACAGATGCTTTTATTTCTGTGGAAGTATAATGGTTTTACTTGTAGCTTGCACATAATCGACTACACCGAGATTCAGAAATTCTCTTTGGAGGAGGGGGGGGAAAAAGCATCCATCCCTTCATTTCTCCTCTGGGGCCTTGGCTGGCTGCCTCAGAGTATAGGTGGGTGGGGGCGAATTCTGTGTGTGTGTAAACAAAAAAACAAATTACCAAAAGCCCTGTTCCCAACTTGTTTCTTAGCCATTGTGTAATTTCATGCCATAGAAATTATATTGTCATGGATTACATACAATTTGTCAGAGAGATTTTGTAGGCCAACAACAATTAATCTGAGATATGGGACACGTAACTCACTGAATGGGCTTGGGGCGGGTGGTTTTTTTTCTTCAGTTCTAGGTTAAAACACCAGGAGTCAGAGGGGGTATTAAACTAGTTGTGTCAAATCCATCCTCAGTTGAAGATCAGAGTGATAAAAGCAAGCAGATCTGTAGTGTAGCAATACTATTTCTTCATTAAAGTGGCACTGTGTGTCTTCTGCATTGATTTCTTGCATCCTTTTGAGACTACTCTGCACTCTGTAGGACAGTTGTACTTCTGTGACAGTGGCAAAAGCAGCTGTCCCAGCTGCAGAAACTGAAAATACTATTGCTTTTTGTACATCAGGGCTCAAGATTAAAGTTGTTTCAGTGACAGCTTTAGCTAGTTTAAATATTTACTGTTATTATACTTCTATTGTGCAACAGTGAGACACTGTGTCTGTCAAACACGAGGTGCACTTGCTGCCTGAAAGAATGACACAGCCTTCCAAAATTGTGGGGAGATTAAAAAAAGGAGAAAAAAAAACCAAAGCAAACGTGTTGCCTGGGAGGGCTAGCCTGAAATTTGTCAGTGTCTTCACTGGCTAAAGCCTACTTATGAAAATTCCCTACTAAGCAAATGCTTCACTGATGAAAAACATGAGCGGTGCTTCTGCCTGTCCTCTCATGCCCCTCTTGTTCAAGGATTACTGACACTTTTTGCCTTTTAAATCTCACTAATGTTGTTGGGGCTTGACTTCGGCCTTTAAAATTCGAAAATCCTCTTTGCTGTTGTTACCCTGTAACAAGGCAGTAGTTTCTTCTCTGCTTCAACTTTTAGCAAATGGGAATTCCCTGCTTGTGTTCCCAGCTGGAACTGGTGCTATGCTTGGATGCTGCTGAAACCTGTAACATTGGCGCTACTGTACTTGGTA
Organism: Burhinus bistriatus; assembly: GCA_013397275.1. NCBI lineage: Eukaryota > Metazoa > Chordata > Aves > Charadriiformes > Burhinidae > Burhinus > Burhinus bistriatus. Next base: position 222,146 of record VYXH01008691.1, on the reverse strand, counting down.
TGCTTAGAGCTGTACTTGAATGAAGCAGCAAAAGCAGCGAACAAGAGTGCTTTGTTATGGGTAATCCTAAACTACCCTGGGCTGGAAGCTGTGGAGTATCATACCATGCATTATAGCTGCAAAACTTGTACATACATAGACAGAGCATGACTTCCCCCCCGATTTCCTAAGGGGAACTATGCTCTGGCTTCTAGTGTGTTTGGCACTGCTGCTGTATTGTTACACTCTTTCTTTTCCCTAGGAAACCCATAGTGTTTCCTTGATGTAACTTTCTGCACTTTATTTTTGTACATTTCCTGTTGTGTTAGCCTCTTACCATCGACCTCAAATCTCCGCATTTTCCAGGTGCCTTCCTACTGGTGCAAAGGAGCCACTGGGCCACTGTCTCTCACTTGGCAGCAGAGAGAGCTTCCAGATCCTGCATGGAGGTCTGTGAGGACTGACACCACCCCCACCCCCCACCCCCACCCCAGAGAAAGGTCCCTTCATCTCCTCTGCTACAGAAAAAAGCAACAAACTTCAGAAAAGACACCAGGTACTGCCATGAAGAAACTTTTCATGATTTGTATTCTCTTTTCAGTTTATATCGGTTGCTCAGGAATGCTTGCCAGGGGTTACACTGACTAGCTAGGTTTATAAGAATATAAATAAATGTTTTTTTGCAGGAGGGAGGTCAACCTCTTAAGGGACAATAACAGCTTATACACATTTAGATTTCCAAGTAATTCACTCTGCTTCATTTCCATGTAGCCAGGTAAGTCTTAAAACATCACAGCTCCTCTGTTATAAAGCCTGACAGTCTCATGTCCCTCAGTTCATAGACACTGACTCTATTTCCAGGTCTGGGAGACATTATACGTTTCGAGGCTTTTGCTGTGGTTCAAATAGCTCAAGAGAAGCCTTTGTATGGAATACAAAACTATGTTGCCACACTAATACAGCAGTCACTGAATATTTATGAATTCGTAGCAATACATCTGCAGTATTTGTGGGAGTGTTTCTGAAAGAAATGGGGGTGTTCCCCAGAGAACAGATAATTTCCTGAAAAATGTTTAATCAGCCCATTTAAAATAGAATTTTAATTAGCCTAAAGCTGTATGTGGGATACAAACTTGCAAGATTCTGTCATTATTTTAAAACCCCAACATTGTCTTTTTGGCTTATTTTTATTTGTAACGTTTCTTGGCACAATAATTTGTTGACATTGGAAAAATAATATGACCCTCAAGACTCGTAAGTCTGAACATCAAATCCACTCCCCTCTTCCAAACATGTAGTTAAGGAGCAACATTTATTTATATTTAAGATTATCTGATTATAAGTAGTTTTCAGTTTTTCCTAACTGAGGTTTAAGTGCAAGCATCTCTTAGTACATGCAAAGCAGAGATTCAACACTACTGAAGCCTGAGGGGAGGCTTCCTACAAACAGTTCAGGTTCCTAAAGATGTCTGTGAATAACGCACAACTAAGAGGCTAGTAAAGAGTCAGATCTCTGTGGAGGCAGTTTTGGCTAACAGCATGTTTACTGGCTTCTTAAGAACGCTTGTGCAAAGCTCAAATAACAAAGGTGGGAAAAGTTTATTTAAGCTCCTACTTACCTGAGAGAGAACAGATTCTCTTCTCCCTTCTGCAGGTCACACATAAGATCTTTTTTTTCCTTTTTTTTTTGGTGTATGAAATAGGGCAAGTCTTCTTGCATACTCCTGCATCCTCACATGCTCACTTAGATTTTGGAGTACATATCACTGTGGGAATGCAAATCATTATACCCATTAACCATATTTATTCCTTTACTTTTGCTGTGTAAATGCAGTAGAGGTTCTTTTGGTTTTGGTCTGGATATCGCTTACCTTAGGCAACTTATTAAACAAAACATAATTTCCTTGTAAACTCAATTCTTGTAATCACTTTAATGCATTAGTAGATAATTAGTACTGATTTACATAGTTTGACTTTAGAAACTAGCTTTACTTTGAGTACAATTATTTAAACTAGTAATGGAGTACAATTCCCAGGAAAGACAAATTTATATACAAAGTTTATACAAAGATGTCTTAACAAAAAGTAAAAACGAAATTTTATGTATTATAACTTCATAATCTTCATAACTTTGCGTTACCTTCCTCTCTTGTGCATAAAATCTACTTTTGAACAACTATCAAGCGTTATGGAAAACTTGAAATGAGTTTAAAAATAATTAACCAAAGCATGCAATATATCTTTTATATAAATCCTCAGCTGTCATCTTGGGGAAAAAATAATTGGCAAAGAAAAAATGTAAAATTCAGTGCTGACTTGACAAGAAGTCTTATTAATTTGCTTTAGTGATACTGGATTTCTTCCAGGCTTGGCCCAGGTGAGAGATTCCAAGACACCGAAAGCGCAGCGATGATCACGCAGCCATGTCGCAGCAGTATGCGCTGGAGCCCGAGGCTGTCAGGGCGCAGCTTGGAGACCTGTGGGATGCCAAGCAGAGGAAACTGATGCACAGCCCGCTGAAGAATCGCACTGTAAGAAATAATGAAAAATGCCCAATATTCAATAGACTGGTCATGTTTGTTTAGAATAAGATCAAACACTGTATTTGTTGAAATGAGTATGAGAGAATAAAAAGCATGGTCTACTCCTTCAGATCCACCAGCTGGATCTCGGCTCTGGTATTCTCTTCCCTCCTTGCATAAGGGAAGCGTGATGATCTACGGGTAGGCCTGAGCAACATAGCCAAGACCTTTGCACTGGATTTGGAGGCTCGACTGTTTGGAGAGTCAGAATATTAGAAATAGAAATGTAGTTTTTGAACCATTTATCTGCAATTTTTTGTAACAATCAAACCACTCAAAAATCTCCCTGCAATTAGTCAGGTTTTTTGCAAGAGAGGTCCAGTCCTCCTAAGAGATATACACAGTATTGTTGTGTACATCACTGAATGTATTTCATCACTTTTAGAAAGAATAGTAAAAACAAAAAAACCCAAAAACTTCACTGTCTTGGGTTTGTACTGAAAGCATAAATTTCAGACATGCAGTTAGTTTCTCAGAGAATTTTAGAATTTCACCTTAAATGCATGTTTTCCAGTGCGTGCAGGTAAATGAACGTTCCTTTTCCAACTCTGTTATTTTGCTGTTAATATTATCTCCCAGAAAGTGGTGTAAAAGAGAGAAGAAAAAAAACCAACCCCCAAGCCACCATGGTTTTTTAATCTTGCCAGGGCCATTCTACTACTATAGAGGCACATGTGCTGCAGCTGTACACAAACTCTTCATTTTTCAAATAATAGTGTATTTAGTGCTGTGGTATTATAAGGCTTCTGAACCCATCTGAAAACAGAAAACGGCGAGAGAGCTATGGAGAGGCCATACTTTGCAGGAGAGGAGAACCTCGGAGTTTGGTGTGGATAATTCACAAAAAAACCTGATTGAGCATGCTGGATAAATTGTATTTTGCAAGTTCTCCCACATCTAATTCGCCTTCTCTCTCCGACAGAACAATTTTCTGAAAGTGACAGAGATCAGCTATTCTGATCCCAGGGGTAATTCCCACTCCCCCCTTGAATGATTCATCTCACGTTAGCAATCTGCAATTTATAAGCACCTCTGCTATTACCAAGTTTTTCATAATACTTTTCTCCAGCTTCAGAGCTTTGAACATTAAAACCTTTTTTTTACCCATTTAGTGCAGGTGACTTCAGCTCCACTCAAGGAAACAGCTCTGTTAGGAAAGCCCATGTAGGAGTTGAGCAGCCTCTTGAAGAAGGAGTGATAATTTTTCATTTTCAGGTCATGCCATAAGACTAATTTTTTTCGGTCTTATGATAACTTTGGAGGAGGGTGACCTGAACAAGTGATTGCAAGGATAAGCAGCAGCAGAGGAGACACCTGTTGTTTTATGGTGTGGACACTGTATTCCAGCGAGCAGGAGGGCAGCTGGCTCCAGAAATGAGACATGGAAACACATTTCTCACAAGAAGCAAACACCCCCTCCTTTACATGAGAGAAGGGTGGCAGAAAAGACCTCACTGAAGATTATCCATTTTCAGTAGCACAAAAATAACGTGACGACAGTAGAATGTGTCATTCCCCCTGCTTGGAAAAGCTGGAGAGGCAAACTGAATCAAAGTAACTTTGCTAACAAAGCCTTTAAAATTACATTTCTCTTCAGGAATAAATTGTATAATTTTGTTACTGTGAAAAACTATTATTTAATCCCTTTTATAACTCTAATAATGGAAAGTTACAAATACTACTCATGTCTAAAATGGTAAACTTTAATTTTGAAACCTTCAGGTCCTAAACTCATCTGAAGGAAGGGAAACGGAAGAAGAAGATCTAACTCTGACTTTTGGAGCTGTTCAGCACGGACTGTTCTTGCAGAGATCAACAAACTTAAGAAATTCAGTGCCTAAGAAAAATAAGGGATCAGAAATTTATTAAAGATCTTAAGGAAAAGATTTGCACATACGTACATTAACAGAATGCAGACACCCTTGGTTTTGGCTTTAAACTTTTAATGGTCATCGTTCCATGCATAAGAAAAGTTGCATGACTCCCTCATTTTCAGAGGAATTAGCAAAATAAGAAATTTTCCAGGTAATTATTTCACTGTACCCTATTCTCAGAATGAATACAAGATAATTCATGAAGTCCATAGGCTCAGATGGTGATCTAAGTTCAGTTCCTGCTAAGTTTGTTCTCAGCACAGATGTTGAAAATTGAACCGATTTTAAAAAAACCAAACCAAACCAAACCCATACAAACCAACTACCAACACCCCCCCACCCCCAATGAATGCTGTAAAACAGATTTATTTACTTCTGTCTCCTAGCAGCAAGCCTAATGATCCAACTGTCACTGCAAGGCAGACATACAGCTTTAAAACTGCTATGAGATGTACATGGAAGCACACAGGTAGCAAATAGTAATTAAAACCTCCAACTGTTAAAGATGTCATTAGATGCGCAAAACCAAGAAACTCACAGTCACTAACACAAACATCAGAAACTTCTGCTGTTTGTGGAGACAGCAGCATCACCTGTAAGCTTTCCAGCGCTTAAATGACCATTGGTGTCTTGGTTAATCAGCATTTCTGGACACATCCTTGCATCTATACCTTTCAACTTTATTTTGATATTCAGTATGTTTGATATTGCATGTGCGATCAGTATGTAGGACTACACTCTAATACGGCTTCTAGTTGCATAAGCTTAATTAGTTGCAATAACTAAGGGGAACTCCTCTCTTCAACTGCATCCACAAGCCAGGTAAGTGTCTAACTGCTTGCAAATCTGCCCTGCAGTAACAAGAATAGGTTTACACCCGACAAAAAATAATGTATGATGATTAAGGTTTATCTTGTGAAATCAGATCTCTGAGATGCACTTCTATTCTTTTGTTGTAACAAATGCTCTCTGATGGAAAGTACTTCCACAAGCATTAGTTTCCATGACAAATAATGTCTCTCTGTGCGTTCATATGCATGCTCTTACCTCTGTTAATTAGGCATCTGTTCCTTTTCTGTTGGGTTCCTAGTTGGAGACTAAAAAGAAATAGATGCAATTAATAAATAGTCATGTATATCAATGATAAATTAGGCCATGCAGAATGTCTTTCAAAGGTGAACAATTCCCAAAATACATACCTAGGATGAGTCACTTTATGTGTTTTACTTCAAATGTGAATACAGCACATGTCCCTGGGGGCAGGGGAGCAAGAGATGTCCACAAAAATAGGTAGGTGTTGTGTGGGAGAATGACATGAGGTGGATTTTGTACAAATCTTACTACTAACAGCACGGCTGGTCTTTATTGGTGGCCATTAGGAGAAGCTGAGGGGTAAAGAGATATTCAGTTGTCTTAGTGAACTCCTCAGTCAGCAGTTTGACTGTGTCCTTGTCTCATGAAGACCTGATTTGATGACAAATAGGCAAGAAACTGATTTTTGTTATTTTCTTGATTTGAAATTTGAGCATCATGCGAAGCTACAAAATACTTAAGAAACAGGAAATAAGCTAGGCTAAAGATGTAGTTTTACAAGTCCAATGGACACAACACTACTGTAAACTACCAACAAATAAGTATTTTGAAGACTAGAGGTCCTGATTGAAATGCATACTGTTGAAGTCACGAAGAAAAAAAAAGTCTTTTCTCTGACTTCCTCACTCTCCACACATACAAAAGCTTGTGTGTGCTTCAGGATCCCATGTTATTTCAACTTTGCTAACTGGGTTGAGTAAAGAAGTCTGAGTTCCCATGGATCCAAATGTCAAAATTAGGGTCTGTCTTTGTTCATCTTCCTATTGACCTATCAGAGACAATGGAAATTGGTCAATGTACTCACAATTAAGTGCTCCTTTTTTATTTTCAGGGAACTCTGCTTAGACACTACCTGCAAGCTGGAGTGGCATCAACTGATGAATAAGCAATCTGTTAGCAACTTGGACTGAAAACAAGGTGCTGATGAGTGCTGAGGAATGAAGCCAGATATTTAGGACAGCGAATGTAATCAATAACCCACCAGTTTGTGAAAGGTGCATAGTGCCCTTTTGAATGTTTTTTGGATGAAGCTGAGCAAGAGATTTGGTCTTTGGCAGCTGGTTGGGCAAACTTAATTAAATCAGATCTGCTTTACTGTCATAGGCATCTACAAATATGGAAATCAAAATCTGGAAGAAGAAATGGACGATGCCTTTACCGCAGTGGGTGACCTGGCTGTTTACACAGCCTTACGGGAGTGGGTCAGTATTACACAGTCTATAGCAACAGATAGTAAATTTGTCCTGCTTGGATGTGAAGGCCACTTTCAGTCTAAGTACCTACTGACTGTAATAGCTAAGAAATAAATGGTTTCAGTTAAGTTGTCTGTGGAAAAACTTTTGACCTTTCCACAGCAGGCCACCTACCCTGCCAGTCTTGTCAAGGATCCCAAGACTGGAACAGATGCAGAGACTGAATTGCTCATTTACCCTGTGAGTATATTTGTCACTGGAGGACTACTAAGCATCTGACACGTTTCCCAAGACCTACCTTCATTTAAAACTATTATGTAAGTTGCTGGTATTGAAATAATAATAATTAAAAAAAAAAAAGTCAAGCTTAACATTTGCTTAATACAGTATCGGTCTTCTGAAGTCCATCTGCATTATAGTTTGTCTTCTGCAGCATCTATCTTGCTCGTTACATAGCAAGGAAGCAGTGACACCTACCACTCAGTTCTTGCTGCTACGCCAGGTGGAGAACAGAGTATCAGTCATACCCGTTTTTGATGAGGAATCTTACACTAGCTAAGGACCAAGTTCAAGGTTCTACAGAGATGAGCTATGAGGGGATAACTAACTACAAGCAATTGAAACCATCTTATGTTGTTTCTGCAATCTTGCACTTATTTTTAGATGCTGGATGACTAAATCTGTGGGATGTGGCACATAAGGTGCCATAATGTAACTGCAAGAGAAGGCAGATTTTGAAATCTCATTTTCAGAAACAGCTAAATGAGATTCACATAGGTAATTCAAATGTCCAAAGATGTAGATAGGCATCATGTAGGTTTTCTAAAAATTCCTATGTGCTAGACGGTATGGACATGGAATGCATGTGAAAGCTGCGTGTTTTTTAAGACTTTGAAGGCAACTTGTCTAGTCATCCTTACACAAAGGTTGTCTAAGCTGCTGCCATTCATTCTGTTAGTGGTCACGCACAAACCCAAGACTCTCGGGCCTTATCTTATGCTTAAGGGTATAGGCAAGGAATCAGCTACCACAGAGTAAGCTGAGGTCTAACCATATTTGTATGCCCATGACTTGTGGGATGCCACAGCAGTAGCAGCACGCATCCACCTTAGTGTGAGACCAACACACATCTGCCTGACTGTGGGTACATTCTGGCTGTCCTGTTTGGTGATGTCTCCCAGAGGAGACCTATGGCTGAGGACTTCAAATGCCAAGACATACCTCACCAGCTCAACTGTTTCAATTCTGTTGTTCACTCCATTCTTCCTTGTCCCCTACTCTGTAGTATTTCACGGTTCGCAAGGTGGCTTTCCAAATAGTGTATGAGCCTTGCTTATAGATAAAGTTTCCCATAGGCAATAGGTCACTTCCAGTTCAGTACTTCTGTGGTGTCAGGAAAGATGCCACGGAAAACCTTAAATACCTTAAAAAATCTGGGCCACTCAGATTTCAAAATGGAGCTTTTTTCCCCAAATAATTTATGTATTTCCATGAAATCTTATTAAAGTATTTTTTGTTGTTGTTGTTCTGTTGGCTAACACCTTACTTTCCTTCTTGGAAAAAAGATAAGATATTATCAATGTCTATGGGCAAGACTGTATGTATATTATATAGTAATGAGCTAAATTGTCTGTGCCTGTACTTTCTGCAAATGAACATTCTACATGCTTAGTCCTTATTTAGTTGTTCTTAAAATAGGTTTTTGTAGATACTTCAAGAGTGACAGAAGTTTTTGCTTTGCAATTGATTTTTTTTTTTTTGGGGGGTGTTATTCAGACCTATATTAAACTGTTGCAAAATGAGACATGAACTTCAAGATAGCATCAAATGTTATAATGGAAGACTGAACTGAGTGCCACTATCATTAATAACTTTCATTACAATGGAAGGAAGATCAAACTTACCAAGAAACTAAAAATTCTGTTCCATACTACTTTATAGGAGATATTTTCTTTTCTCATTAAAATAAAATCAAATTCCTTTTCTAACAGGTTTCTGATGTGATCTCTTTAAATCCTCAATCCAGTCTTCAAAAACCATCTATGAAAAAGACTGTACAAATCCTGATTTCAAACATGGAATCTGGAGAGGGAGGTCCATGTTTTTAAAGGTACGGATAGAAAGTCTGTATACAGATGTAAAAAACCATAATTCATTAAACAAATCAGAACTGTTAACGTTCATACATACCACTTTATTAAATGGCACGTGGAACAAAAAGTCTCTAGAATGAATGCTCTCTGGTCTGCTTTCCTTAGGAACTATGAAAGAGAAAAGAACGTGATTGTCATTTTTGTTTCAGGCAGTTTATTTATGTCTGGACTGAGGTAGTGGTCTTCTGAGATCCTTGTTTATTCTTGGCATGAATATGCCTCCATCTGTAAAGAGAGTTCCATCTTTTAGAAGTTCTTATTTTCAAGAATTTAAAATCTTTGATAATAAAGTGCACTGCTGGACAAGACAGGGGCCTCCATAATGATTCTTCCCATTGTATTTCTGCATTGCAAAGCTGCTGATTTATATGCATCACAGGATATAAAATAGCATAACAGAGGGTGGAGAGGTTAGGATCAGAAGGGAACATAGTAATCATTATCTGAGTTACTGGATAATTTCACAAAATTTGCAATTCTGGTGTTGGTACTACATTTCTGCTGGTATAATTCAATAACCAGGCTGTGGAGAGAGAGGACAGCTACAGAGGCAGGGCTGATGTGGCCTTAAAAGAGAACCCTACAGACAAATACTTTCCAGGAATCACCCTCATGTCATCGTGAGCTTTGCTTTGCCTACAGAAAACAGACTGTAGGAACAAATGCAGTGATCGCAGGCCCTCAGGCTCTGCGCGCCTTGTGAAGGCTTATGGACTGAGCCTGTTCTTGTGCTCAGGACGCTGCACTCCTACCAACCACGGAGAATATTAAAGCTGAAATATAAATAGTCTGGACTGCAGCTCGGCCCCTGGGCCAGCACAAATTTCCCTTCGTGACAGTATCTCACAAGTCCATGTAAATACAACACTGTCTAACAGAATAATGAAAGCAGTACTGTGGATTATTTTCCTCTCTTGCAGTAAGGAAATAACATATTTAGGAGGTAATTTTAAATAGCGATATACAAATGGTACTAACTCCAATGTGAAAAAGGAATACTAAATTTCCCTTCCAAGAATGCACCTGTACTGAAGTCTACAGAAATCATAGGCCTAAAGTCAATACCATCTAATACAATCTTCTCATAACAACAAGAGAAAAATCATTTGCAGGAAATGCAGGTGATTTATACTGCTGCAGATGACATTCAATCACAAAGGGAAAAAAAGCATCTTAAATGACCAATGGTACAGTTTTTATTAATGACTCGCAATACTAAACTGCTGTAGCAGTGGAAAATTCATCAAGAATTTGCAAGTGCAAATTGATAGCTGATTTACAAATAAAATACTGAAGTCAGCAAGTAAATTGTTCCAAAGAAATCATCTACCCTAATTGTGATGAAGCAGTAGGGCTACAGAAAAGCTGAGCCACAAAGACTTGGTAAATTCTCTGCCCCATTAACTCTCAGTCAGCTTTTCTCTGGGATGAGATCTTGACCCTGCTGAAGGCCAGATTACGCTAAAATAATTTAAATGTGGTCAGAAACAGAAAATGCTTGTTACAAATTCAATGTCGATCCAAAAGTCTGCTTATGCTTTGGATCAGACCTTTGCAGTACATTTATCATTCAAGGCTTCAGTGTTCTGAAAGGCAAAGAAAGTGCAACTTACCATTTAGAGTTTCCTTTTCCAGTCTGTTTCCAATAGTGGTATCTCTAAGGTGGTACACTTTTTCCTTTAAGTAAAAAAGAAGCATAAAACCAGCAGCAGAAATCAGTAACAGAAGCTTACTGTAGAAATAATGAATAACTATAAAAAGTTGGAGTCTTTAGCATTCTGAACACCAAGCTTCTCTCTCTCCAGAAAAATAATTTTAAAAGACTGAAAAATGTCTATGATGCGCTAAAAGTAGATGCTAATTTTAGCATTTAGACCTAAGAGTCTTGTGGAGTTTTTCCTATCAGTAAGTTATATCAATTATGACATTAGATTACAGAGGCTTGGGAGTTAATTTTTTTGCTTTGGACAAATGATTTTTCCTCAAAAATCCCACTGAAGACCAGAGAAATGCAGTGATATCATGAAGTAAATTCATTGCGTTCATGTTAGGGTAACAGTGAAAGACTTTTCTATGGTACAAAACCAAAGAAAAGTTACACATGCAAAGCAGGCTATAAACCACCACTAGAAAGTAGCTTTTTCCTTGAAGCAGTGAAAACAGGCCAAGTAAATCCTCCTTGAAACACAGGCTTACGACTTAGTGCTGCTACCTTTGCACAGATTAGGTACCATCTTCCTCCACAAGTAATTCCCCTGACTGACAGAGCAATACCAGCAATTCCCACCTGCGTGCCTGGCCACAGTCAGTTTCGGAAGGGGGCATCCCCCATACTCTTGCACTGCTGCCAAACACAGCTAGTGCTGTGCTGCTGGTGCCCAGCCTGGGAACTGGGCTCCTAAACTCTTCTAAGCCCTTGCACTTCTGCTGCTAAGTGTTCCACTGTGATGACAAAGTTCTTACTATTTCTTCACTAAATGGAAACACAAAGAGCATTTAATCTCTCCTTGTTGGCAGTATCCAATAGCTCTCCCACTCTGTAGAGTAGTAGACTAGCTTTGGTTTTCCTCTTTCTACTAAATGCACTTAAAGGACAACAAGAAAATATTTCTGTTAATGTACAACCTCATATAAAATGCGGGCAGAACCTCTTCCTCCAGTTGTCTTGTTAGAAGTAATTAACAAACCTCCTCACCATGCCTTTCTCCCTAGCTTCTAGCTTTGATGCAGTTCTTTCAGTGACTCAGTGTGTGGGCTTCTGTAAATCCTGTTTTTGTGCACCTCAATTTACTCCACGCATTGAATATAAAGGAGCTGAAGAGCACTGCTAACAATTGTGAATTTCACTAAGTAGAGTCAACGCTTTCAGATAGGCATAAAGCCTGATGTAAGTCAATATATATTAACAGTGTATGCTTGAAATAGTTATGTTTCTGTTAGCTGACATTGTTCAATAGCGCATTTGGTTTGTTCAGCTATAGAAGGTTTGTGGTTTCATAAAAGATGCAAAGACCTAAGCATCACCTAGTAGATTAGACCAAAAGTCTTAAAAGATGAACATACTTAACTCAGAATTTTAACCAAATGCAATCAGGAAGCCTCTCAAGTAACCAAACAACAGTGGAAACAGTTATCTAGAAGATTCACAACCCTATGCAGCAAGTTCCTTGGGAGCTGACGGGTGTATAAATCATGACTCTTCTTTTTGACGTCACATGTACGAGCCAAAATACAGGAGTTTGTTTTTGGAACTTCTGATCAAGATTCCTGTGAAGAAACATAAATTTCAGACTCATACCTGTTGAGTGGACTGTAGTCTCTGTTTTTCATTCTGCCACTGTTTAAATCTGTCAAGGGCTTCATCCACAGAAATTGCTCCCTTTTTCACCTGTTCCTGCAAGTGGATGAGTTCTTCCTGTTCAGCACGGACGTTGTGTTTCACAGTGCTATCCACTACTGGGTCAGGGTGGCCTCTGTGCGCTGCTACAAAATGCAGAAGGATAAAGGTAAAAAATATTATTAACCCATTTAATTCTTTTCTCTTTATGATGCAAGCACTTTTTTCAACAAAGGCATATAAGCAGTGATTTTATAATCTGACATCAATAAAAACATACCATCTTTAGGGTGGCTCCCCCCCTCCCTTTTCTTCTTTCTGTTTGGTTGTGCTTTTTTTTTTTTTTTCAATGAGAGAAATGCAACAAATCAATGAGGATCCTACCATTGCTCTTTAGCGGCAGAGTAGCATCTTAAACTTTTCATTCATTACTCTTGCCCTGATCCATGAATTCTCCATTAGTGTCAGTTCAAGTATGAATTTCCTTCTAGCACTAAAGCTATAGTACTGACATTTTAAAGGAAATTGGTATTATGTTAAGACAAAAAAAAACCCCCAACAATGCCTTTTCCCCCCTTCCTTCTCCAACTTCAAACATTACATTTCTCAAAAGCTGGGGCTGAAATTTGGTCAGAAAGCATTTTGAAATGTCACATGATTTCCTTCCCCCAAATTATTAAATACACTGCAGTTACAAGAAAACATTAAAACCTAGTACTCCTAGAGATGACACAAGTGCACACTGGAAGGGAAATGACAGGGAGACGTGTGTTACCAGATTCACAGCTTGGTGCAGGGAGGTGTAGCACTGTGTATCTCCAGGATACTGATACTGAAATGGCTGATTCAGAACACATGAGCAGCCCAGTATGAGGCCTCTGCAAAGGTGCCATAAAGCACCTGTTTCACTGCACAGAGAATGCAGCCAGGATAAAAGTTTAAACCATAAGTATGATTTGGGTGAGTTTTTTCTGCTGTGTTATGCAACAATATCTTTATTTTAAGAGAGGAAGGACTGTGCAAAGGGAAATATACCAAGGAAGTGAAAAAACAGTTACTGTGACTCCTCCCACTCCCTCCTATTGATCATACTAGCACATATTAGGCATGAATCATTTGCACCTCAGCTAAATGCTTCTATTTTGATGGAGTAATGACGCTAATGCCTTGCATCTGATAAGATTGTTTGGAGATCAGACCAGTTTAGGTAAAACTGCATCTTTCATATCAGCAAAAGAGGGTGAGTATGTGTGTGTTTCCTCAGACCCCTAAAAACTGCCACAGAATAGTTTAGGTTGGAAGGGACCTTTAAAGGTCATCTAGTCCAACCACCCTGCAATGAGCAGGCACATCTTCAACTAGATCAGGTTGCTCAGAGCCCCGTCCGACCTAACCTGGTATGTTTCCACGGATGGGGCATCTACCCCCTCTCTGGGCAACTTGTTCCAATGTTTCACCACCCTCATTGTAAAAAAATTCTTCCTTATGCCTATTCTAAATCTACCCTCTTTCAGTCTAAAACCATTACCCCTTGTCCTATCGCAACAGGCCCTACTAAGAAGTTTGTCCCCATCTTTCCTGTAGGCCCCCTTAAGTACTGAAAGGCCGCAATGAGGTCTCCCCAGAGCCTTCTCTCCTCCAGGCTGAACAACCCCAACTCTTGCAGCCTGTCCTTACAGGAGAGGCGTTCCATCCCTCAGATCATTTGAGTGGCCCTCCTCTGGACCCAATCCAACAACAGGTCCATGTCTTTCCTGTGCTGAGGGCTCCAGAGCTGGACGCAGTACTCCAGGTGGGGTCTCACCAGGGTGAAGTAGAGGGGCAGAATGACCTCCCTCGACCTGCTGGCCACGCTTCGTTTGATGCAGCCCAGGATACGGCTGGCCTTCTGGGCTGAGAAGCACACATTGCCCGCTCATGTCCAGCTTTTCATCCACCAGTACTCCCAAGTCCTTCTTGGCAGGGCTGCTCGCAGTCCCTTCATCCCCCAGCCTGTACTGATACCAGAAGTTGCCCCGACTCGGGTGCAGGACCCCGTAACTTGGCCTTGTTGAACCTTATGAGGTTCACCCAGGCCCACTTCTTGAGCTCGTCCAGGTCCCTCTGGATGGCACCCCTTCCCTCAGGCATGTCAACCGCAGCACTCAGCTTGATGTCGTCCACAAATTTGCTGAGGGCGCACTCAATCTCACTGTCTATGTCATCAAAGAAGATATTAAACAGTACTGGTCTCAATATGGACCCCTGAGGGACACCATTTGTCACCGATCTCCATCTGGACATTGAGCGGCTGATCACTATGCTCTGGATGTGACCATCCAACCAATTCCTCCTCCACCGAACAGTCTACCCATCAAATCCATGTCTCTCCAATTTAGAGAGAAGGATGTTGTGGGGGACTGTGTCAAAGGCCTTACAGAAGTCCAGACAGACGACATCCGTAGCTCTTCCCTTGTCCACTGATGTAGTCACTCCATCATAGATGGCCACTATGATACTTTGCAGAGGTATGCTACCAATATTCCAACATAGTAAGATCTAGAAGGATCTGTTATTCTTTTCCTAAGTGGTTTAGCATTCATGAAAAGCAGTGTCAGTAGCACTGGGGACTGCAGTTCTCCGCTGCAGAAACAAATAGGCGAATACATGCTGCTCTATATGCTTTAATCCTGACTTGCTACTTGTTAACAGAAGAGGGAAGAAAAATCTTCACTCGGTGTTCATTCATTTTTTACACAACATTGTTAATTATTTTAGGGTACCATTAATGCAATTTATGGTAGCAACATTTTGATGTGCTACAATTCAAATAACAACTGCACTGCCATGAGTAATTCATTTTACATGGATGTTGGGGTACCCAGGAGAGAACTGTTGCTGCCCACACTGCTGCTTTTCCATGGCTGGCGCAGCTGAGCCCTCCTGTCCTTCCTTTTCTTGGTTTTAATCACAATGGAGAAAGGAAACAGAAGCGTAAAGTAACTGACTCTACAAATCTTTCCCACAAGACTAACTTTTATTTTTCTTACTTTAATCTGATCTCTTAATGCTGCAATACCATTAATGATACAAATCATATGTGGGAAAAGAGATGCTAAAACAGTCAAAATCAAGTCACAGCAAATCTCTACTACGTCTATTGAAAAGCATCAAGGCAGTGAAAGAGCTAAATTAAATTCTGTACCGGGCTTCCTGGCATCGCAGTACGTCCTGTTGTTGTCACTGGGCACTTGAGTGGCCTTTTGCTGAAACACTACAACAAAATTAAGAATATAAGGAAGTTGGTGAAAAATGGCAATAAAAACCATCACACATTCTGAACGAAAGAAGGAGCCTCATGAAAGCAGGCTGAAGTAAATTTCTTGTTCTAGCCCAGGTGTACTTCTCAACCCACTTGTCAGTCTAATGCTAATTACTTGAAAAATTGTTCCGTTGCACAGAATGGGAGGATTACTGATATTACAGATATCATGACAAGAAGCTTTGAAGAAAATAAAACAGACATCACATTAACATATTACTTGTCTAGAAAAACCAGTTAGATCTCAGAGTTCTTCCCATGGTACAGATACCTACTGTAGCCTGTTTCGTATTCTACAGGGAAAGCTAAGGCAGAAAAAACCCAATAGTACTAGGTGAGAATAATGACACTGCTTAAGAAAGAGTATGTGTATATTTTTGTCTACTTTATTCAAGCACTAGGAACAGCAATGCATGATCACTTATTCCATTAGCGTAGCCCATCATCCCCAGTCCTGTGAGGTGCCCAGAGTACAGCCAGCCTGGATATGCCGCAGTCAAACTTTTGCTGGTGGCACATGTAAAACCCGGAAGGTGGGAATTGCTTGGTTTCTGACTTAGTTACTGCCATATAGGCTTTCCCTCTTAAACCTCAGTTTTGATTTTAGCTAAACAAATTGATAATCTAGAATAATTCTTTCCCTTTAAGTAATCTTTCTGACATCACTGCAATGCAGCAAACGTGCCAGTTCAATGGAGAAGATATTTGCTTGGGGACCAAGGCCCAGTACAACGGAGCTCTGCTCAAGAGGCAGAGCAGGCATACTCTTCATAGTATCCCAGCATCCTGGCTTCTTGCTCCTGCTGACCAGGGAAACCCAGTGGAACTTGGTTTGCTCCTTGTCTGCCTGCTCCGGCTGCCTTGTGCAATGCATCTACTTCTCTCAGGGAAACTTGTAAAACGGATGATCAAGACCACTGTGACATCTAAACTCTGCACATGCTACATGCAGAGGTGAGGAAGGAGCAATTCCTAACGGTGTATTTTCTACACTGCAGAATAAAGTCTTTATGCTAATGCCTGAGTAGGCTTGTACGGAAGGTGGTGATGAATGAAAACAGCTGGGGACTTGATGTTCCTTAAAATATTCTCAGGCTAAATGGAGAGAGTAAAAGAACTATACAGGCAGCATGGTCTGCTGATGTTACGTCCCTAGCTTCAGCCTAGCACTGTCACATTTTAACTTTTGTAATACTCTTTTCTGTAATTCTCAAAGAATCTTGCTAAATATGGTTGCAGTGTTTTCTTCTATACTTGAAATAGTATTCTCGTTTTAAAGAAGAAATTAAAGCAACCAGAACACAGAGGTAATGCAGGCAGCCTGAATTTTACTGCATATAGAGGAGAAGGGATATACTCAACAATGTCCCTGATTGGAAAGCACTTTAATTGATAGACTTTGAAATTTCTGCCAAGTTTTGCAGTGTTGGAGTAATCAGAAATGGAATTACTCTTACAGTTCAAAGTAAAATTGTTAAAACCACTTTACATGCCGCATCTTGCTGAAATGATTTTAGTTGGCAGCAAGTAAGTCAGCGTGGGCGAGGTAAACGAAAACAAATTCCTGTTTCTGGAATGCCTGGAAAGACGTATGCACACACCACTGTACAACTGCCACAGGTTTAGAGAAGACTCCAGCAATTTACTCTTTCATTCCCATATTCTAATTACTTATGAACTGCCTGAATACAGCAGTGGAATGAAAGAAACAGGTAATCTTGCACAGGGATATATGCCATTATTTCTTATGGAAGGTAAAGTGAATATTCCTTCAGTAAAGCAACATTAATATAGCAATTTTTTAAAGTGTCAGAATGCCAGTCCTTCAACTGAAGAAGGATATTCTTATCTTTTCAGAACCTCTCTGCCATAGATAATCTGATTCAAAAGTTGCAGTACTTCTATTATGCTTTTTTAATTAATGTGCACCCTTCAATAATATCTGTATGATCAGAGAGTCCTTCTGAATTTTTAATCACATTGTGACTGGCTAAAGTACCCATAGATACTTGTAGGTCAAAATCTACAAATTATATGTCCTGACGTGATGTATGCTATATAATTTTTGTCTATGATGTATCTCCTGTTCTCTCGCAGTTTCCAGAATTAAAGGAGGCTGAGAGAACTAATAAGTAATTCCACTTTATTCCCTCTCCTCTCTTCAGTTGCTACAGGACACAGATCAAGTTCTTTGCATGCCCTAAATACATTTTTATGTCTTGGGTAGTAAGGTTGCTTTTTAGGAATGTACTGTAACCTCAATATTTCTCCAGGAAAGCAAACTCAGAGAATAAGAAACTACTACAATATTTTCTAGGACACGAAACCAGAAAACAACATTTAAAAAGTGTGACAAAACACCAATTTTGTGGCAAATATGAAGAACTCTGGGAAAATTCCTAACAGAAGGCTTGGAAAGTGAGTGGGATCCAAGGAACTCTGAATTGCCTTTTTTATCTCAATCAGAGATGTTGTTTCAGGCTGTCTGCACATGCAGGTAAATAACATTATGAGGCTTGAAATCCGGTTAATATGGTTATCACCACAAATAGAAGGGCTAGAAACACTTGAAATCTACGTCTCTTGTGTGTAATTCTGTATCAAGAAGAGCATTTTATAGTCACACACTGTGCAAGAAACTGTGGTGAGTATAAAGGGTCTAGAAAGAGAGAATGAAATTTTTTACAATAGCTGCAGGTTGACAAAAAGAACAGGAATTTGATTTTTCAGAAGTAATCAAGGTTCTAATACAAAGCTGCAATGGTAAGGAATCATAGATGCACTATGACTTTTCAAAAATTGCTTAGTGATAGGCCAGTAAGAAGTGATATAATTAGAAACACAGGCAATCAAAGCGTGGAAAGAGTTGCATTATGGAAAAGGACAACTCATATCAGTTTAGAAGCAATGATCAACCTAGATATGGTTTCTAATTTGCATTTTACCTTATCCGTCTAAACTATGATGGATGTTGCCTAATTTTTTGTATTAGCAACACCACCTCCTGGTTTCAGCTGGGTTAGAGTTAATTTTCTTCCTAGTAGCTGCCATGTTTTGGATTTAGTATGAGAAAATGTTGATAAGACATATTGTTTTAATTGTTGCTGAGTGATGTTTACATTAGTCGAGGACTTTCTCAGCTTCCCATAGAAGTTGAAAGGGAGCACAGTCAGGACAAGCTGGCCAATGGAATATTCCATACCACAGACATCATGCTCAGTATATAAATGGGGGTTTGGCTGGGGTCAGGAATCTGCAATCACTGGTTGGGATGGGCTGGGCAACTGATCCTCAGGTGGTGAGCAATTGTATTACATTACTTTTTTGGGGTATATTCTTGTACCACTATTATTATTTTCTCTTCCATTACTGTTCTATTAAACTGTCTTTATCTCAACCCATGATTTGTTTTGTTGTTTTGTTTTTCTCCCTCTCCTCCCTACCCTACTGAAGGCGGGGTGTTGGGGGGTGGCGGGTGGGCAGAGTGAGTGAATGGCTCCGTGCTCCTAGTTGCCAGCTGGGGTTAAACCATGACAACATTAGCGATTCAAACAAAGCTAAACCAGTGAGCCTACCCTCTGGAAGAATATGTGAGTTAATCATGCCTAATACTTACCTACTTACTCAACACTTTCAGCAAAACCACCACAAAGGAGAAAAGACACAGTGAAAAAAAAAAAAAAAAAAAAATCAGTAAATATCACTAATTTGAATTCAGTTTGCTTAGGGAAATTCAAGATGCATTTATTCATCAGCTTCACTGAGCTGATGTTCCAAACAAAATTATCTATCGCCATGACTGTTTTATTCAGGAAACATTCAAAATGAAAATCCAGGGAAACAAAATCTTTATAGAAACACAAGGCTAAGTGATAATGCAAATTAATTAATACACTAGGGTTGCACTTATTAACACATCTCCACTCAGTTGCAAATTACAGTGAGTTTGTAAGCTTCCTCCTTGTTCTTAGTTGGTTTTTGCTTCGTTCATTTTAGATTTGTCATGCAATTAACTCATGATTAGCGGAAGAATGGAGAAGGAGGGGTGAATTGCTAGTTGGGGTATGTTGCAGGGAGAGACTCCTATCTTTGCCCACTCAATTTTTTTCCCATTATTTAAACATTTTAACATTTAAACTGTGTGTGCATAGCACCTAGGCAAATAAAACTTGCAAGTTCTTTTTCTGGCAGGGATTAGACTGTAAATTAGATGTAGCACAGCAAGGGATGACAAATACACAGAGAATACTAAGGAAGGAATATAGTAGAATGATGCTTATTATTCAGGAGATGAGATCTCTGCAGAAGTTTGTTCAAATCTTTTTAGCTCTCATTTTCCTTTTGTCTGTTTTGTTTGCTAACACATCAGCATGAGGACTAGACAGAGGTCATCAATGCAATGCTAACCAACAAGTTTTGTGAGAGATGATTAAGGGCTGCTCCCAAAACTTATACAAAGTATTTCACATATTTAAGATTAAAACAAAAAATTCTAGTGATTCATAACATGAAATCAACTAAGGAGATGGGACACTGTAAACAGTATGGCCTTTTTTGTTTTTCCAAGGCAACACAGCTGAGCGCAGAACAAAAGCGTACCAGCATGCCTCATGACTCTGGTCTAGTTAGGTCCAAGCATTGTGGACAAGAGATCGCTGTGCTGTGCTGTGCAAGGTAACAAAGGCTCAAGTCCCGCAAGCTGTCCTGTCATGGTAACGTAGGTGTCTGACTGCGCCTACACTGTCACAAAGCAAGGGAAAAAAGCCTGGCCAGTTTTAACTGCACTGGTGTGAGAAAACCAGTGACCACATCTAAACTGGTACAGAAGTTCAGATCTGTTCCAAATGTGCTGTCTGACACTCAAGACATTTATGAGAACACACAACAGTCATTTCATCAGAATAAAGACTAGGTGATGTCAAATGCACTTGTGGAAATACCAAACTGCCGTGCCACTCTGTTATTTGCAGTGGCCCAATGCATGCTGCCTGAGTTTTTCAGCTACAGCACCACATCCACTCATCACAACTTATACAGGCTGTTGTCAGCCTCTACCTTCCACAGCCACATAATTAGTCAGTTGAGATTGAAAAAACCCAGTTTTCTCAGATCAAAAGTAAAGTGACTTTAAAAAGAATCACAGTGTAATGACAATGTGAAAACATTAATCCAAAAATAAACACATGCTCACCAGCAATTCTCTTCCCAATTTTCAGTGAGATTCTGAGTCTGTCAAATATGAGCTCAAGTCTGTTAGAATCCCAGCAACCTTGCTCAGGTAAGGACCTCAGGAGACTACACAGAGATGACTCCCCTACGCTAAGGCAAGATAATAAAAGTAATACCAGAACCCCTTCTTACTGAAGGGGTAGAGTGAGTAAGGAGAATAGGTGCTGGTGGTTAGTTGAAGATGCCTTTCAGAAGGCGGTGTCAATGTACTTGCTGTACCATACACAACGAAGAGAACTCTCCCACTGTCACTCGTCAGAAATTTAACTTAGTGGATTATGGAAGTTGGAAGGACTAGCGATATACTCGAGAATATTTGCTCCAGCATGTAAAACCTGAATACACTTCTGCAGTCCCATTTTTCTTCAGTGCAGAAAAGCAACAAGGGGAAGACTCTGTATCTGTTTTTACCAGAAATACGCTATTTAGAACAGTTTGCTTTTCAACCAGGCAGCATCCTATAAATATTTTCTCTCTGTGCACCCTATTCAGTACATGTTTCAATCTACCTAAGTTAAGATAGCAAAAAATGTGATTGAACAAACACAGCGGATGAAGCCAGCACACCATTTCCCAACCAGGTCTGTAAAAGCAGTCTAAGTGCTCTAAGACAGCTGAATAGTGGTTCCTAGTATTTTATTAATGGAAAAACACCCTTAAGTTTGGGATACATAATGAAATTCATCTGCAGTGCAGTACTTTATACTCACTGTAGGAAAGTACTAAAAAAATCCCTCTGTGGGACATAAATGTTTTGCAGTTTGCATGGGCTCTGAGTCTTCACTTTGGAAACCCCTGCTTTAGAGCATTTAAACAATCTGCACAATAAGAATTACTAACTCAGGATGCGATCAGTATAGTTCCCAGTAATCAACCTGATCAGTTTCCAAGACACTAACAGTTCTGTTCTGGATTTTGTTTTTTCATGTCATTTGGGTTCATGTTGTCTATTCTGTACATAAGATATTCTGCCTCCCTAAAAATATCCACTGGCTGCTACTTTTTCTGCATACCCTGTGATTTTCATGAGCAAGGAGAATGCTATTTTCTTCTGGGATAGTAACTGGGAAACGTATTTTTCCACTTATAACTTTTAACCCCAGTGTGAAATCCCACAGACAGCTATCTTTAAATAGTAAAATGTTTCCAGTGCACAGAGGGGAAGCGCATGCCTTCAGGGATTTGTGAGAGGTTTGCAAAGGAGCAAAGGCTATAGTGTAAGAAGTTTTTATTTATGCTGTTGTAGGACAGGTGTCCTTGCTGCAGAGAACCCCTCTCATACTAGTGGTCTCTGATAAGACGTAAACAATCAAACCAGGCCAGTAATGTAATCGTTAAACCCTGACACAGTCCTGGCAGGTCAGACTTCAGAAACGGTAGGGAGGCATTAGAGAAACTCATGCACCTGTCCTAAGAATACACCAGGGAGTTCCGTTTCCAGCTCAATCAAAGCTGGTATCAATAGGGAACACTAAAATTGCACTGTAAACTGAAACCATAACACCTTCATACATTTATTTAACAGTTGTTTTGGCAGAACACAATTGAAAAAACACTGAAATAACCTACAAAGGAATACTTGAAGAATGGAAAGGGAGCACACTAAGAGTACACACCATCTGGACAACAAGCTATTTGGCACCAATTTGCAGCTCCATTGGCTGATGAGCCTTTCACACAGAAGGCAGAAATCTTGCACTTGTCTAAATTAAAGGANCTGTGGCGCCCAAAACTGAACACAGTACTCAAGCTGCGGCCTCACCAGCACTGAGTACAGGGGCACGATCACTTACCTGCTCCCGCTGTCCACACTATTCTTGATACAGGCCAAGATGCCATTGGCCTTCTTGGCTACTTGGGCACACTGCTGGCTCATGTTTAGCCGGCTGTCCACCAGAACCCCCAGATCCTTTTCTGCCAGGCAGAATGTACTCCCTGTTTGTTAAAGATGCGGTATGTTTAGCAGTGTTCAATACAGTAGTTTGCACGTTCATTAAAATTTGAAAATAGAATAAATGAAACTGAGTAAAAGCGATTAGAACACTTATGTTTTAAATCTTTCAACTCACTCATGTTTCCCAGAATTTATTTGTCAGCAAATTCTGGTCAGATGCTCAAACTGTAAATTGCAGTAGTTTGGTTATGACAACTTGCATCACCAAGTGTCTACTGCCTAGGTTTCGAAGTGTAGATCCTGCTCTGAAAGAGACTCTAAAACTGGGCTTGAGAAATTCCATGTTTGTTTTCTACAGACGAACAGTTCCACTATCCTATTCTGCAGAGCACCAAGTGGTGATCTACACAGAGCAGGCTTTCTGCCTAGTGTAAACTTCAGCTTCCATGTATTTGAAAGCTACTTATTACGAAGAAGGCTATTCGCTATCTTTGTTGCTATACTCGTGGAAACACCACCACTTTTGCTTAAAGGATAAGATACTCTTTTGTAACTTCATGGACTTCAATGTGTGGTGAAAGCCCTCATGGGAATTCAGCCACTTGATTTGTCCTGATGGGGACAAAAAATAAATTAAAAAGGAGGCACCGGCATGCAATCCAAGAGGCAAAAGCCATTTCTGATATGCAATACTTAGACTTTTTTTCCTTTTTTGTCAATAAATGAGCCCATAATTTTCCATCACCTCTGTGGGTACATAAAGGGCAAAAAGAAATCCGCCTCTTGCATCCCTGCATGGCACTATCACACAGCCCCTGCAATCCTTGGGAGCACAAAGCTTGTTCTTTCCATGAACTCCCAAAGTACATGGGGATCCTGTTGCGGGTGACAGTGCAGCCTTAACACAGCCCTCCTGTGTGCATCACGCTCCATTCTCTAATCCCATTTTTCGCATAGGACCTGCGTCTTACTGAACACCAGAAGGGAACGGTTCTGAAGCTCAACCAGAACGGTGCAGTGCAGACAACCTCTTTCTTACAGAAATATTATTTAATTTGTTTTAGAAGTTAAAAGATACTTAGTGACTGGAGAGAGAATACAGAGGAGGTAAGAATGCCTCAGTTAAGTAACTAAAAGTTGCTCTGTGGAACAGGATTTCTCTCTCCAACAAAGCCCCAGAGTAACCCCAGACAAGTAATTTACGATGTCAATTGGGCTCGTGAATCCCTGACATTAGGATGCTGACTAGACATACTAATGATTTAATTTGAAGTTCTGAGTGCTTGTAGTGGCCACTGAAATCAATGAGATCTCTGCTTTGAATGAGTAAAGTATTATATAATGCCGTTAATCTCAAGAATGGCATCTTAGTTACTTCATATTGGGCATCCAAAAATTCAGTGGATACAGGACAACTCAAAGGGTTTCTCACAGTAAGGTCTGAAACAACACACTGGACCTAGGACAGGCACGAATTATATTTTAAACAAAAATGGGAATGAAAAACACTGAAGAGTTTTGCATCTTATGCTCACCCACTTTAAACACTAGATGAAACAAAGTATCTGTGATAAATAGCAGTGCACAGCTATATACTTGAGGACTGCATTGAAATGTTTGTGGCAGGGAGAAAGAAGTAAAACTGCAAAACTACCTTAATTCTAACTTTCTGATTATTTGACTTTGCAACTTCCACAATGCTCTTTTTAACGTAATATATGAAAACAAAACCTGAAACTATCATCCATTTATTTGAGGGATGAAAAGTGTGTATATGCACTAGCCAGAGTAATTTTACTTTACACTGATTAGATTAAATTATAAAGCAATGGCTGCAAACATATGCAGATTTTAACGATGGACGGGAATGAAATTTTCTGGTTCTTACAGCCAAAACAATCTTGTTTTCCTATTATAAGCAGTTTTAATATAATAAACTGGAAACTGAGATATTGCTGAACTGGATGAAGAACTTTTTAAACACTGTGGAGAAGGACAAAAATTGCCAATCCAAGTAGCAAAAAAAAAATAATCTTTCAGCTGAAGATTTATCACTTCTGTCTAAAATGTCACTATCTCAGGAATCCCTGCACAAAACAGGAGAGTGAGAAACCCCAGATCTGGAACTAGCAGGATAGCCAAGCGAAACAGAGGCCTAAGTGGTCAACTGAAGCCTTCTTGAAGCACTTCCACTTTTCTCATTTATTGCATAAGTAAATGAACTTGAGCCAGAGGCTGATTTCACAGAACAACAGGAAACTAGTTTGTCTACTACTACCTGCTTATGAAAGCAAAGCTAAAAAACTTGGTGTGTGGGGGGTGTGCGTGTGCGTGTATGGTGTAAAAGAACCAAAGTCCCATCAAAGCAGTTCTTCTGATAGCCTCTTCCTTATTGAACCGTTAGAGTAGACAAATGTTACGGTTTGAGGAACCCACAACAATTTATTGTCATTTAGACAATTATTCTATCACCCGATGACCCCTTCCCACCCAGGAAGGGGAACTGGGAAAAAACAAGGAAACCCAACAGTTGAAATATAAACAGATTTAATAGAATAAAACTAAATAATTAACAATAATACTAAAGAACCGATATTGATCCTGATATCAATATAAATTATACAAGGATTATACTCAGCCAATTATATCAGTAGGAAGCTGTGCACTCCCAGCAGTGGACAGCAAATGTTGCACACTGCGAGTGCTACGGCTTCGGGAGGAAGGGAAGGCCTCAGGGGTCTGGCACCAGGCAAAAAGTTCTCTGGATTGCCGCCATCAAGGGAGAGCCCCCCTCCTCAGGAAACTTTCTAATTTACATTGAATGTGATGGCCATGGTATGAAATAATCCTGTTGGCCAGCTTGGGTCAAGTGCCCAGGTCTCGCTTCTCCTCATCCCTGCACCTGGCGAGCTCAAAAACACTGAGACCTTGAAACCCGTGTACCACAGCTGGCTATAAAGTAAATACTTTCACAAATTCAGACAATATAGTCTTCTAAAAATGCAGTTTTCCCTAGCATTAGAAGAGACCTTACAAAAAAATAAAATTACTGAAAGAGAAATTAATCCTGTGTTGCTCAAACCAGGACAACAAAGCAGAAACACTCTAGTACAATAAAAGACAGTAAAAGCAATCTCCCAAATAATGCATCTTCACAGTAAGGGTCTTCAAGTCACTGGCCTGTCTATGATGATGGAGGACCAAGATTTGAGACACTGCTCTAGCAATCTCAGTAAAAGCAGCCATTTCAGGACTTTTGTAGCTGTAACAGGCCCTCTATACACATCTGTTCTTGGACTACACTTTAACTACCGTAATGATTCATCCTTATACCTCCTGAACATGCTGAAGAAAGAGCAACTAAATGAGGAATGCATTCGCCCATGCATTCTGGCCCTCACCTGGAGTTACACAGCCTGGAGGAAGAATAAAATAAATCACTGGCTGAAATAGGCGTGAAAAAGAAGGTGTTCTTCTGTATTTGGTAGGATGATTTGGGCAGTATTAATCCTGCTTTAGTGTAAAACATGCACCGGATGGAGTAAGTAATTTGCTGGTGTCCTTTCTCAGCCTGGTTTCCTACCATTTCTTCTTATGCATATTCTTATACATCGGTACGTTTTTGCAGAGGAGGCTGGAAATGCAGGCAGTATGGATTTTGGGACTTACACAGAGATCTCTGCAGTAGGTTCACAGATATTCCTTTTGTTATTTGAAATTTGTCTTCAGTCTGAATTGCACTCCAAGATACCTGAAATCTCTTCCAGTCTTACGTTACCATGAATAAGCTCAAAAAGGTCCCTCAGTTTTCACAGAAATGGTAAAAGGACATAACCCTTCCTCAGGTGGCCACTTCTAGCAACTTGTATTGGAGAAAAGGTATGCGAAAGAGGAGTTCTCACACAGGCATTTCTCCCTACTGTTCTACTCAGAAAAAATAAAACATGGCTAAAATCTCTCTTAGAATTAAGTAAAAACATTTTGATAAAGAAACTGAAAGGAAACGCAATTAAAATAGCACATTCTGTATCGCACAGTTGAAGAGACACACAGCCAGCCCAGTGATTCTTAATTTTCCATCATACTGTCCTAAGTTTTGTAAAATTAAGCCAAAAAAGGGATACTATCTGAGATGCAAATTGAAAATTAACATTAGTCAGAGATGTTCTCAGCTCATTTGAAAGGTGAGAATAGGTTGACTGAATCAACCAATTTGTTGGTTTGAAAGTAACTGAACAAGGATCTTAGTCTTTTAAAAAATATTATTTATCAAATAGAAGAGACACGTCTATATTCTACCAGCAAATATTTACAAAGCAGCAAGCACTAACCTTGCACTATATAGGGAGTGTTCTCCTCTCTGACTGGCGAACATATGGGACGAGGGGCAGGGGCTGGCGGCCTGTTCATGATAAAAGACCTGCGTTCTTTCCTTTTCTCCTCCTCCTCCTCAGCCAGTATGAAATCATACACAGACTCATCCAGGTTCGCGAAAGCGTATGGGTCTTCCTCCTCACCATCTCCCTCGCATGTATCTTGGTCTTCTCTGTAGCATGCTGTTATAAGTCCATCACCACGTTCTCTTTCACTTCTGCCCTCCACAAAATTCCTCTCTGAAAAAGCAAGGAATTGTGTTCCATTTATAGGGTAAAGGAAGGAGATTAGAACTTAACTTAAAGCTTTAGAGTTTCCTAAAGTAACTCAAGAGCCCTCATTTCACTTCTAAAGAGCTCTGATTTTCAGAGGCTTCTGATCATCTTGAGTCAGTAGAGAATATTCCCAAAGGAATAATCCCAACTTCAGGGCCTCCTCAGGATTTCACATCAGATTATCAAAAAAAGATGCTTAGCTATTAGCCCCAAAATAAACGGGCTTATTTAAAAGAAATACCGAGTGCCCTAGTTGTTCCCACAAGAGCCATACAAACATGCTCGTTAATGGTGAAGCCAAGTAAGCGGTATCTGTGGCCCTTGGCATTTTGGAAAGTCAGGCTACTTCTTAGCTGTTGCAACAATGACTTAAGAATTGAAACTTATTTTAGAAAATGTTGGGTTTTGTCTTTCTTACATCTTCAGTGTCCCACTTGGTTTTGAGGGCTCTACTAAGATGTACTGGAGGACAAGGTGAAAAAAATTTAAAAAGCCCCTTACAGCATAGATTAAATTTATGACCTCTTACAATCTATGCTAAAACTACCAGCCCAGTAACTTCCCTGACTCTCTGTACTCCCTATATTTCATATATATCACAGTACAACTACTCAGAACTTGCTTTCCTTTAGCTTTTACATTTTACAGCATTAAAAGGAATCGAGTTTCCTGATACCTGGCTTTGTTTTGATTTGTCTTTTAAAAACCCACAAACTGCTAAGAATTGGAAGCTATTACTGAGGCTAGTGTTCCTATAAAAGTTTTTAACTTCCTTGTGCTGATTACCCATCTTTCCCACAAAACCAGGAATTTTCCTGCCTGGAATTCTTGTACTGAGTCATGTTTTCCTCATGTTGTAATCTACGGCCTGTACATGTGTATATGCTAAACTAGGCTGTGGTCACTACTGGCGTTTTGAATACTTTGGCTGCTATTTAAAGAATTGTTTTATCTGTTTATGGGGTCAGAGGAGCTAAACAATCTTTGCAAGCGGGATACATTTATAAATGGGATGTGTCATTTATAAACAGGATGTATTATTAATATGTACTATCAACATTTATTCTGGATAAGATATAAAAATGTTTTAAAACAAGTGGGATTAATACACCTGCCACATTTAATACAAAAAATATTTTGTTTCCATGTCACTATAAAAGTTTTGTTTCTTTCTCTGTAGGATATTCTTTCTTTTAACTCCCACAGGGGGCACCCTCATGCCACTGCCAAAACAAAGACGTCAAGAAGAGGGGCCTTTTAGGTATTCCACAGCAATGCCTAAAGCAAGTGGCTGACTAAAAATATGTAGCAATGACTCATTAGAGCTCCTCTTTGAAAGCAAGCATCATCCCCATTTAGAGGAATTCTCATACTGCCCCGACCCATTCCCCAGTGCTGAAACCAGGGCTAACACTTCAGGAGAGTTCACAGGATGTTTTAAATGAACTATTCACACAGGAGTGTTTTTAGACGAACTCTGCCTTACCAGTACACGATTCAGCACAGGACACTACACAGCTAAGAAATCTTCTCAACTGGCATTTAGCAGAGAGGTTCACATTACCACTTGATGGTATAGCCACATGAGAGCTGTTCCCAGACAGGCATTTATATCAAACATACACTAACAAATCCTGTATGCCAAATCTGACCCCCCATTTATGCACACATATAGCTGCAGTTGAGTATTTTGTGGGAAGCAAAACGCATCTTTAGCATTAATTTTATTCTACCCCTCTTTCTCTTAGAATCCACCAATGACTTCCTGCATATAGCCAGCTTTTTCTTTCACAGCAGAAAACAGGATGAAAACCTACCTACAGCAAGCTATAAGGCTAGAAAGCTATTTCTATCTACTCATGTGAACTTCAAAGTGCTTGGTGAAGGTAATTTAAGACTCTAATAGGTTATGCCATATTTAAATACAGAGTTAGCAGTAATAAGCAGTGGAGAAACTGAGAAGCAATTTGTGTACAAACTTATCAGTAGTGTCCATGACAAATAAGGGGTTTTTTTGCTATGTGACTATTTAAGACTGGTATTTAAGCTTGAATTCTTTTGCATACTTATTCTTCCCAATGAGAAAAAATTATAATCATTCCTTCTGAAATACAGGCAAACAGTATTTTGGGCTTCTCACCACTTGAATCAAACTACAACATTAAATTTCAGATTTTTACTCTGGGGCAGAAGTATTAAAAAGGCAAAAAAAGAAGGCAAAGCATTTCATTAACGGTCACAATTTCTTCTTCTCTTTTCAATCTGCAACACAAAATAGTTTTTTATTTCTAACCACAACATTGGCTAAAATGTAATAAAATACTATGTTACTTCTCTCTACACCTTCACTTTCTATTAAATCTACCTGTGAAATTCCAAGTTGTATTAAATTGAGATAGTATTTAACATTTTAAAATGGGAAATACTTAAATCAACTTGACAAAAATACAAGCTCAGTCTTTTGTTTCAAGCCCCTCTTGTAAATCCAATGCATCGTGTATTTGGCAGCTCTCTGAGATGGGCAGAGTGAGGAAAACCTGAAACCTGCAGCCCATACCACAGTATAAGCTGACATACCTGGTCACAGAATCATAGAATCGTCTAGGTTGGAAGGGACGTTTAAGATCATCGAGTCCAACCATTAACCTAACACTGCCAAAACCACCACTAAATCATGTCCCTAAGCACCACGTCTACCTGCCTTTTAAATACCTCCAGGGATGGCCATGAATATCTTGATGCAGCAAAGTTCACATGCACATGCTTGCTTTGCAGAATTAGGGCAAAACTGCCTAGCTACTACTATTAGAAGAAGTGATCATACATAATCTCTACAGCAGCACCTAGTCTGCACTTGCACGTGGTTGTATCTAGGGGTATTTTCCTCCCAAGATCATACCGTGTGATAAATTGTGCAGATTGTCCTGTCTTAGGATGCCAGGCAGATTTCGAGGGGGAGGAGGGGGCGGCCTCTTACAGAAAAAGCAGTCTCTTCTGTTCTCTTCGAGATCATCAGGTATGCTGGCATACAAATTGTCAGGACTGTTGTGAAAGCTGTATGAATCTTCCTCTTCTTGATCTCCATGTTCAGTCTCCTCTCTGCTGTCTTCTACAACATCTTTCTCTTCCTCTTCCACCTCAGCTTCTCGTTGGTATCCTGATCCAATTCCATATTGATCTCCTGGGTTCTGCTTGGCTTTTAATGCTAAAGAATGCATTATTTCATTTAGAATATGCCATCTGGAAACATTTCCTCTTTCAAGGATTTCCACAGAAGACGACAATGGCTAATAAAACTTTTATGAACTGATACAGTAGGAAAGCTGTCAAGTATGTACTGTCAGTGAACAGCTTTTTAAATATTTACCAAATCAACAGTGGAATTTTTTATTGCATCTAGCGACTCTGATGCACACCATCTTTGTGCACTCAATGTTAAACTTCTCTAGAGTTGCTGTCACAATAAAATCACACACACTTACCTTGCTTCTGTAATTTGTATTATGGGACTTTCAATGCAGCACAGTGCAACAATTAGTAAAATAAAGCCGTAGCTCACATAGCTGTGGAACTTGTTTTTATACAATGGGGTTTGGGTGCTTATTTAAATCTCTAAAATGAAATCAACATCGTCCCCTGGGAGATAGGGCTGTACTTCTGTGGAAATTGAGGTCTTCTGCCTTTAGTGGCCCACGGACCACAGAACAAGGATATAGTGGAGGGATGTGAAAGTGTACATATTAATCACTATGTACAGCATCAAGATTTGGGTAGACAACCTCAGTAACATAACGCAGTAAAGTATACAAGTCCGTCAGCAGACTTACAGTCAATGTACAACAGGTAATACCGAGCCCTTGAGGCAGGCTTCCATTCCGAATTATCCTTTGGTGATGCCTTTCTTTCACCACTGATTCAAAGAGGAGGTCAGGGTATTTAGCTGGCTAACATGGCCAGCTGTTACGATCTGTGTTCTTCTTCCATGTGTCCACCCCAAGGTGTTCCCATATACAGTGTGACAGAGACAGTGAAAATGCATCACGGCTAACGAGGTTTCTAGCTCACATTTTCAGGGTGTCTATCATCTACCTAGATGTGCTAAAGCAACCTGTTTAAACTTAGCAAATAAGAAACAACCCTTTAATACAGAATATGAGACAGTTGAAAAGATAAAATTGTCAACAAACAGGTAAGATAGAAACAGGATAAAGTTTAGCTTTATAGATCCATGATACTGTAAAACATATACAAAATATATGCCATCAGTAAATGCAAATAAGCAACTTCATTTGCAGTTTTCAAGGGGAATGCATATGACCACACAGATTATCAACTACCAAGCTGCAAAATGTCTGCTGTCTGTGCCTCTACACAGGAGTTGACTGCACCTGCAGGTAGTGCCTCCCCTTACATGAAGGCTGTTCTCTGAGAACCTGAAGAATTAATCCGTTTTCTAGATTCAGAGCAGAGATCACAAATTTCCAGAATTTGCCAGAAGGGGTGGTCGCACTGAGGACTGTCTTACTGAGCAATGACTGATATCACAACTGAATCCCTTGCCTGCCTTCTCCCATTCTCCTAGGACATCTGCCCTCCCTGGAAATCGCAGTAACATGTGGAAATTTAAAGTATTAAAATAATTTGCCCCCTCTGTTTGTTCATAATCCCACTCACTCAATACAGCACATGCTTTGTTACTGATAAAGCCGTCTAACAGCATGACTTACTCACGGCTGGTTGAGTTTCTGAGCCTAACATAAGCATATAAGCGTCATCGTCTTCTGCTTCCTCACAACTGGTGAAATTATCTGCTGTATTAATCTAGAAAGAAAAATAAAGGAGAACATTTGTTTTGGTAACATCATCTCCTACCTTCACACTCTGCTATCAATATAATATTCAATTTCAAGGGGAAAGTGGAGACGGAAACATCATGCATTTGGAATACATATATTTGGGTACATATAAAGGACACAAGGTTCTGCCAGGAAGCGATATCCAAGTTTGCAGAGCAAGGATTGAAGCTAATTGATCTTCCCTTAGCACTGTGCTGGGCTGTCCAGACAGCCCCCAGCTCTGCTCCCAACTGTGAAGCACTCATAGGTAATGAGAAAGATCAGTAACAGAAAAACAGAAAGTCTATAGGATATTACTGGGTGCACAGAGTGCAAGAAAACTCTGGAGAGCTCATTACAAACAGCTCCCGTATCCTAGCG
Source organism: Burhinus bistriatus (assembly GCA_013397275.1). NCBI lineage: Eukaryota > Metazoa > Chordata > Aves > Charadriiformes > Burhinidae > Burhinus > Burhinus bistriatus. The sequence goes on along the minus strand of VYXH01008691.1, from coordinate 189,647 downwards.
GTTGGTACCAAAAGCTGCATGTGCACTGAAAAAAACAGAATTGGGACTGCAAAGCATGTTAGCAGTTCTACCTCAGTGCCCCAAAGGTGGCAAAGTGTTCTTATTCCTCTAAAAACCTGTTAATTTCACAAATTTCAAAATTAGCCTCAGAAGGGTCAGAACAATCGGTTCCCTAAAACATTATCAATGTACTTCTTCAAGCAGAAGAGGTACAAACTTCTGCTCACCCATAGCCACTAAGAGCAAACTTGTAACACAACTGCACACAGTTCTGTTGTCTTAAAATATACAACACACTTGTTAATTACTGATTTTCAGAAACAACTGGAATTTCAAAAGGTGACATTTTTTTTCAAGGAACCCAGACAGACATTGATTTCCATATAAATCTAATATGAAACTATCCTGCATAGGCACAATGCAGCCCTCAATAATCATTCAGAAATTTTGAATCACAATATGTTAACTATGGGGGTTTGACACCAACACCAAAGCAGGTAGGGAAACAGCATGGTCCATGTATCATCCAGCCTGCAAGATTAATTACAAGCAGATTAGTGGACAGTGAAGTCAAGAGGAAGACCTGATGAGTGGTTATACCCTTCTGCACGGTGCAAAAACTGATTCCCATGAGCTCGTACCAGACTCAAGAAGTTTGTTCCTAGTATTCTGCTGCCTCCTGGCATCCACAGCCACTGTCACAGGGATAGAGTTCTGAGGCCTTAATATCACTGTGTGAAAGCAGAAAAAATTTGGAGACATAGTGGGTTTTTCCAGGGAACTGAGAATGCCTTCTTCCCTGTTGCTCTTGTACGCAGCCATCTCATGAATGCCAGTCTTAAGACTGTGTATCAGGTGCCTCTCTGGCCCACTTTGCTTTGCTGCTTTAAGAATACAGCTGGATCTCCAAAAAGAGATCGAGAGATGATGGACAAGGAGAAGGCTGAGGTACTCAACAACTTTTTTGCCTCAGTCTTCATTGGCAACCTCTCCTCTCGCACCTCTTGACTGGGTGGACTGCAAGATGGGGACTGGGGGAACAAAGTCCCTCCCACTGTAAGAGAAGACCATGTTTGTGACCACCTGAGGAACCTGGACACACAGAAGTCTATGTGACCTGATGAGATGCATCCCAGAGTCCTCAGGGAATTTGGCTGATATCATTGCCAAGCCACTCTCCATGATATTTGAAAAGTCCTGGCAGTCAGGTGAAGTCCCCGGTGACTGGAAAAAGGGAAACATTGCACTGATTTTTAAAAAGGCCAGAAAGGAGAACCCTGGGAAGTACCAACCTGTCAGCCTCACCTCTGTGCCTGGGAAGATCATGAAACAGATCCTCCTAGAAGCTATGCTAAGGCAGATGGAGGACAGAGAGGTGACTCGAGACAGCCAGCATGGCTTCACCAAGGGCGAGTCCTGCCTGACCAACCTAGCGGCCTTCTATGAGTGAGTGACTACATCAGTGGACAAGGGAAGAGCTACGGATGTCATCTGTCTGGACTTCTGTAAGGCCTTTGACACAGTCCCCCACAACATCCTTCTCTCTAAATTGGAGAGACATGGATTTGATGGGTAGACTGTTCGGTGGAGGAGGAATTGGTTGGATGGTCACATCCAGAGCATAGTGATCAGCCGCTCAATGTCCAGATGGAGATCGGTGACAAATGGTGTCCCTCAGGGGTCCATATTGAGACCAGTACTGTTTAATATCTTCTTTGATGACATAGACAGTGAGATTGAGTGCGCCCTCAGCAAATTTGTGGACGACATCAAGCTGAGTGCTGCGGTTGACATGCCTGAGGGAAGGGGTGCCATCCAGAGGGACCTGGACGAGCCCAAGAAGTGGGCCTGGGTGAACCTCATAAGGTTCAACAAGGCCAAGTTACGGGGTCCTGCACCCGAGTCGGGGCAACTTCTGGTATCAGTACAGGCTGGGGGATGAAGGGACTGCGAGCAGCCCTGCCAAGAAGGACTTGGGAGTACTGGTGGATGAAAAGCTGGACATGAGCGGGCAATGTGTGCTTCTCAGCCCAGAAGGCCAGCCGTATCCTGGGCTGCATCAAACGAAGCGTGGCCAGCAGGTCGAGGGAGGTCATTCTGCCCCTCTACTTCACCCTGGTGAGACCCCACCTGGAGTACTGCGTCCAGCTCTGGAGCCCTCAGCACAGGAAAGACATGGACCTGTTGTTGGATTGGGTCCAGAGGAGGGCCACTCAAATGATCTGAGGGATGGAACGCCTCTCCTGTAAGGACAGGCTGCAAGAGTTGGGGTTGTTCAGCCTGGAGGAGAGAAGGCTCTGGGGAGACCTTATTGCGGCCTTTCAGTACTTAAGGGGGCCTACAGGAAAGATGGGGACAAACTTCTTAGTAGGGCCTGTTGCGATAGGACAAGGGGTAATGGTTTTAGACTGAAAGAGGGTAGATTTAGAATAGGCATAAGGAAGAATTTTTTTACAATGAGGGTGGTGAAACATTGGAACAAGTTGCCCAGAGAGGGGGTAGATGCCCCATCCGTGGAAACATACCAGGTTAGGTCGGACGGGGCTCTGAGCAACCTGATCTAGTTGAAGATGTGCCTGCTCATTGCAGGGTGGTTGGACTAGATGACCTTTAAAGGTCCCTTCCAACCCAAACTTTTCTATGATTCTATGATTTCTAAAGCTATATCTGCCTCCAACAATAAAGTATTAATCTCTATCTGCTATGCCCATATAATGTGCACATCAGTGAGAGAATCCTCTGTTTTGTTTGAACTTCCTCATTGTTTATCTTGTTCCCCTATTCTTCACAGAAACACGGTATCTCTTAAAAGCCCTTAAGTTCGAGCTTCTCAGAATATTTATTTTCAAAAGGTTTAGGCCTGCATGTGCTAAATGTAACTGTATGGTTGGGGAACAAAACAGCCTTCTGACAAGTTCTGTGCTGAAGAAATCAGGCAAGCAGAGCTCTAGGTCTATTAAGCTCTCCTGCTATTACAGTGGAGTACCACACCACAGAAATTCTTTCAAGGTGTTCACTTTGCAAACATGAAGTACACATGGATATATAGGTGGTAGAATGAGGTCAAAGGGTCAGTCGCTTTCTGATTTTCTTCTTTGGCATAGGTATTTCTCAGCTGAAGGAAATCTGGTGACTCACAGGAAACCAACAGAATAGATATGATTAACATGCATCTTTGAAACCTGAATGTTTCAGAAGATTGAAGGTCAGCCTGCCCTGCTAGCTTATGACAGCTCCTCTGATAATGCTGAATCTTAGAGAATTCAGGATGCAATTCAGAAGTTTAGCCCCTGACTACACTTCCGAAGTGTCTCCTGGATGTGGGAGACACAGAAAACCTGAATAGATGGAAACAGTCTTTAACTACATATGTTTACACTAGAAAAAGATTCTGTATAATACATAAATTATTGATAAAAGCCTCCTGTGACACTGGGCATGATGATGACACCGTGCAGCTGAAAATGTGCAGCATCTCCAAAGGCAGTGGAGAGTGTCCTTATTTGAGAATTTGAATCAACATAGCTAAATCAGAATAATGCCATGGCTCAGCTTGCAAACCTTGCCATGATGCCCTGGATGAATGCTCATTACTTTTAGGTTTGGAGTGTCTTTTATATGGGCTGGGTCACATAATTCGAATGTAACAGCATAGCCAGCATGACGTTTCTACAGTAGAATTTAGGGTGTGGTGTACAATATGCACACAAACCTGAACTTTAAAGTCTTTTGAATCTATTTGGCTGAAAATGGCTCTTTGATTTACACTGAGATTTCTTATGGATGTCAAGCCACCTTCCAAAGGAAGAACTAGCTTTATTGGATGACCAGTATTACAAGAAAAGGTACAAAAAAGTTGTTGTCAGCACAGAACTGCTCACAACAGACTACAGAAAAGGGTTTTGAAGGTTTGAAACTCTAGTTTGCAAGTTAGCAATAAAATTTCCTTACCTCAAGATTCAACAGGAACATTGGAATGAATTGAAAGTCCTCTGAGAGACTGGTGATGTTTCAAGTTCTAAGATTAAATGCCACCTCTCAACATCAAAAGGTAGATACTTAGTTTTCTTTCAGTTATGTATTTTAACTGCCTTGATTAAGCTTCATGTCAAACGAAAGGCTTTCAAAAAGGCCAAGTTTTTGAACAGCTTCAAAGCTGTCCCTCTTATACAACACCTGAATTGATTTACCTCCATTATTCACTCAGGAATTCCATTAGCAAGATTATTATAACCACTTTGTCAGTATTTTTTGCAATGCTCTTCTGAAAAGCCACCCTTTTTAAAGGCATGTTTTCTAAAGATTTCCACCTCCTTATACAAAGGATTTTCTTACCCCTCAAAAATATTTCTCTCCAGTGAATATGTATTGAGAGGGAATCCTCCTTCCTGGCAAGGGCCCACACCATTGAAATTTGGTGCGTTGTACCTTCTTGTACAGTGAGGAGTGAAACATGAAAGAATTCAGAGGAATCTAACCCAACAGCGATACTGTATCAAGTTATGGCAAGAGTGAGAAGCACCTCACATGTAAACTCACAGTAACTTACCTGTATTTATATCAATCACAGCTCACGTTAGCCTGTACGTATAAGATATAAATGGATACATATACATAAATATATCCATACCTTATATTCCTAGAAACAAAGTAACACAGAACTCCTTACGGTACATTGCTCATCAGCTTTCAAGATCAGATCTTCATGCTTAAATTAGGCCTGGGACAATGCTTAGGGTAATAATTAATTCATGTGATTCTTATGTGCTTGATTCCATTGTTTTCCAATTGTCTCCTTATTAGCTGTCCTTTTCTTCCAGAAAATTGGCCTTCATAAGCTGAAATTCAACTCTGTGTGTGTGTAAAAATATATATATATATCTGTCTCTATCTTTTTTATACTGAATAATTACATCACTTGCGAGTCCCAATACAGACTTGCATCTCTATTTCATCTTACTGTACTGGTATTTCTTTAAAAAAAATTAAATGTATGTAACAGAGGCTTCCACGTCTGTGTTGTAAATTGGGAAACTCATGCTTTCTCCTACATCCTCAGTTTTTCTGGATTGCACCAATTAGGAAAAATGCTGGAGAAAATCCTTACCATTGTTTGTAAAATCCTTTTGACAAGACATTCTCTTTAGTTGGAGCTGAATTAATAAAGAATTATTATTCCACGGAAGTTAGCTCCCTGACGTGATATAGGGTAGCTCATAGAAGTGCACTGGAAGATTCATATTGTTGTATGCACTAACAAAGAGTTGCTTGTTTAGGTTTAAATATCAAGTACAGCATTAAAATGCTGACATGGACTCAACAGTTATGTGCTTCTGACTTGACAAATCTGTCATCCCTTCTGTTAATCATCCCCCCATTTCTTGCAGACTTTGTCCTCTCAAGTCACAGCTCTGTGCTGTCCAGTGTCACTGCACCTGATAGCTCACACGCCACCTTGGCAAACTCCTTAAATCTGAACAAGGCACATTACTGTAGAATCACTTAAAATGCTAAATGAAGCATATATTCTGTGGGGCTCTGCAGTGAATCTTTCCATTAAATACTGAAACTTAGATGATTTTCTTCCTGACATGTAAGTCAGACATTGCCAGGCCTACCAGGATATACTTCACAGCATTCTCCCCAGATATCCTCTGCTTCAGGATGAAATGATGGTTTTGCACCCTGTGTAAAAGATGCTTGAAGAACATCATGTGTTCCTTCCCTGAGATAAGGTCTTCTTTCCTGAAAGTCTGTGCATTCCTGGCTGAACTAGGTGATCCCCTTCTCCTTTTCAGTACAAATTATCTTTCTTGTAGCCAGTATATCCAGTAGGAGAGCACAAAAAAGGCAGCTCCCTGCAGCCAGTCTCACAAAGGCCATAATTTATAGGATTACCACAGGGCACATCTAAATTTGAATTCTAACCTTAATTCTAATTCAGCTTTCACACCTCAGTCAGTCCATCTGCTTACCAGTTTCCTTCATTAAGCCTTTTTCTGGGAGAAGCAAGACTTCTAACGCTAGATTAAACTGAAGGTGCTGCTTTCAATTTGTTTAGGACAAAGACTATCTGATCTTCTGGATGCTAGGGCACTTCCAGCTGGCTGTTGGAAGCATTCAGGCTTGCTATCAGACATCCCAAAAATATTATCCAGTCACACTAAGGCTGGTTCTTTCAGAGCTGAGACAGATCGGGTTGCTTGATTTGTTTAGAGCACATCATCACACCATTCCTTCTTATCCTACTCTGCCCAGAGGACTGTTGTTCATTCATCTGTCTCCCACTACTCTGTAGCTCAGCATTTCAGATCAGAGGACAACCTAGGTATGGCTGTCCTACGGGCACAGCTTCTTCTGACTATCAAGCAACAAGGTAACATTGCCGGTCACCTGGAGTTGAACCTGTGTCAAACATCAGAAGAGAAACAGTTTCTACCATGTGGCTTCCTTGAGATGCACCAATCTGAACGACCCCACAACTGCCCTCTCCCTCTGCTGATTCAGAGCCCTGATTCTCCTCGGACTCTGAGGAGTAAGCTGCCAAATGCTGGCTAAAGCTACCACAGTCTATATGGGCTTGCTAGACAGACTGCAAGGGCGTGTAGAGCCCAGATGTAAGTAGAGCGGTGCTTTTAAAATGATCTGATACCAACTATGCAGGTACATGGGTGCCTATGTCTTTGGGGCCAGTGCATCCTAAAGAAACAATTGCTATTTTCTGTAAATATCATTCTAAAAGAAAATCAAGCAGACATGGACTCATTTGCACTTATACTTTCAGTGTCTTTTCTTTCTTTTTTCTTTTCAGTGCAGACCTCAATACTGCATACAGTCATTTCTTAAAAGTAAAATCAAAAGCTTTGAAAACTTGGAAGTAGATGTGAACTGGGAATGTTTCAAAAATTCATGTAACTGGATAAGAGTATGTCCACCCATAAATCACTACACTGGATTGTGGAGTTGGAAGGAATTTTAAAAATCTATTATCTTAATTGCTAATAGGGTACTGAATAGTACAGGAACCTGGATGATTCTAAGCAATAAGCCTTTCATTTCGACAATGAATTGCTGAAAACTAGCCTTATAAAACCATTTCTTGTTAATTCTAATTTCTCTTGTTAGCTGCATTTCATTTTGTGACTTGGTCTTTCTCATAATGTCCTTAAGCGCCTGTGCTACACACTTCTGTCTCTGACCTTAGTAATCTGATACTGCTTCTACTTCCTATGGACTTCATTCTCCTGTTTGGGGTTGTTCTCTTACTACATTTTCAATCTTTCCTCCACAGTGAGGTAAGTTTGCACTTGGATACACTTTTTTTGAAATCTACCGCTGTTATATTGTTATTTCTCATTTCCATCATAGGACCTGTATATAATAACATAGCTTAGACTGCTCTCACCAATGTTACCCTGTCTGGACACGTTCTACGACTTTTTCTTCTTTCTTTACAAAGAAAAGAGTCCTCTAGTTATTTCCTTCACCTTAAACATCAAACCTTACCAATGCCTTTAAAAACCTGCTTGATAATGTCTCCTGCTGTATTCCTTTTCAGGCAGATGCTGGTGATCTGGACCTCAGAGCAAGCCTATGCACCACTGGTACACAAACACAGCACTTTTTCCTGTTTACCCTTGACTGTGTTTCCTGAACAAGTTATACTCTTTCATACAAATCATGTAAATTATTCCATCAGCTATCTATTACACAAATTAATTGCAAGTTTGGTCACATAAAAGAACTGTATCCTTATCTTAATTCCTGTATTTTTTGATTTTTTTATACAAGTACCAAAGTTTTTTGAGCACTGGCCTACTTCTCTCTTCCTTATTATTTCTTTAGGCTAAAAATCGCCTCCAAATGAAATTGTAACTTCTGCCTTCCCAGTCTGCAGGCAATACAAATCACTACTGATCAGCATTTAAGATTCTAGAAAAGGGAGACAGCGTAAGCAACCTAAGCCTCAATTTAATTTTGAGAATGAGCCCTAATATGATCATGAGAAGTTCTCTACTCCCATAGAGAGGGATGTTTTTTTCATCTATTCAATTCAAAGCGATGGCACGAACACCAAAAGAAGATATGCTGGCTTCCTCCTAAAAAAGAATGCTGAATTCTTCTAAAAAAGGTCAACTTGTTAAAAAAAAAACAAACCAACCCCCAAAAACCAGCACCCCACACACACACACCCAGCCCCCCAGTTTCTACATCCTCTCTAGTGCAAAGTGGAAAGTCTCATCCAGATAATTTAAAAAGAAAACATTAACCTGTTTTTCCTAAGTGACATAACTTTTCAGTAATTTTATGGCCTTTTCCATGTGACTTCCTGACCTAATGGAAAACTTACTGATCTTTTCACAAACTGCACAACTGAAAAATTAGGATTGTCTCTGATAAAAAAACCTCATAGGAAAAACTCAGTTGGTCTTCCCACATAATCTACTTTCGTGTATGCTGTAAAGATGTAGAAACAAATTAAGTATCATTCAAAATACTGCCACACTTCACATTCTATGCCCTATGTTGGTGTTTCTGATCTCAGGAGCAGAAAAATATTCTCTCAAATTATTCCATCAGTTCATGTTTCACTACTGAATCATTTGTTGGTTTTGACCCCAACATGCTCACTTGGAAACCCAGCTCTCTTCCTTACCTAGCATTAAAGCATAAACATAATGCATTTCTTACCACTACACTGCTTCCAAGTGCCTTCTACATTGCCAACTTTGTCTGCATTTTAATGTTAGCTGTTTTGGGATGGGTGACACACATCCACATTTCATTTAGAAAGGACTTAAATTCTGCAAAAGCAGGACTAGGTTCCAACTCTAAGTCCTATCAAAATAAGGATTTTAAGCCTAACTTTATGGAGTACTTCAGGATAGTTTCTGATCAACAAGCATTCCCACTTTGGTGACAATGAAGACAACCTTGCCTTCCAGTAAGAAGTGATGTTGGGATGAGCACAGAGAGCCCTTCCCAAAAGAAAGGGCTGTCCTTCCGGCCTACACATAAGAGCTGGACTACTCTATGCCATCTGCTCCCAGAAGGCAGTAGCAACAATAAAACACCACTTTCCTGTGTTAATAGGTATCAGTTGGCATACTTGGCAGGTTATTTCCGTGGGAGGCAAACTGTGCTGACAAAATCAAAAGCTCTGTCCTCTAGCCCAAGCAGGGTGCCGGGTGCCTCCCAGGGGAAAGAGTCCTCTCCTGTGCTCTGAAGACTTCATTAACCAGAAGGCTTCAGCGCATTTCTGGCTGACATGGATACAGACCTCACCAGGCAGGGATTACAGAGGTGGGAAGCTTACATAGCTTAACAGACAGCAACCATAGCTATAGCATCCTCTTACCGGGGGTGAACTTAAGCACAGAGGAAAATGGGTTGGAAACAGGGTAAGCCATTTCGGAGCCTCAAGACAAAATAAATTGTTTTCCTTAGCTGGATGTTTCCTCCATTTCCCTGTCATAGGCATACCAGACTTGCTTTCTAAAGTACTTGTTCTTGCCTTCAGAGAAACTGGATTGAAACACAGTAGTTGGACTTTTTTTTCCAGCCCCAAGTGATTAGCTCCTCAGACCTGCCAGCACTGTCTGCTTAGACCCTAGAAGCAGAAAGGGCTTCAAATATACTACCATTTGGCATCCATCTTCACAGTTATCGCTCTTTTTATCTCACCATTGCTATAGTCTAGCCTACACTATACCCTTTGTCACTGGGCCTGCCAGAGCTTTCCAGAATGCAAAGGTGAGAACTAGACATACTCTAGGAGATATTTTCCATTTGCACTCTCAGTACTTCATGAAATGCAAGCAGACAATTTGACAAACACTTTCTTTCATTCAGTTCCACCTGTATCCCCGAGCTACAGTCTAGTGACCAGCCACTCTGGTTATAAAAATTTTTCTAACTCTCAAGCCTGAATTAATGTTACTAATATTCACATATTCTACAATGTAAAATATTCATCAAAGTATTGGAAGTGTTTAAGTATTTATTACTCATTTTTCCCAGGGCCCAGTATGAGCACCTGGAGATATGACCGAAGAAGCCAGCTTCATAAAATTGATTGCATACATGAGGACAGATCCAACATTGCTGTTCATTAGCTTTATTAATGTTAAGCACTTTTACTGCCCTATTACCTTGCTTGATAACTCAAACTTGCAAAAAAAACAGATGAGAAAATACAAATTTCTCTAAAGCATGAGTGCAGCGAAACATTCAACACTGTTACAATCAAAGAAAAAAATCCACTTGGGAATCTAACCTGGTTTTAAAGCTGGGCAGGTGGGAAGAAAGCAGGTGGAAAGAAGTTTTGCTGCACGTGTTCTTCCATGAAATGCTGAAACAGAGAGTAGTTTTAAAGCAGTGTAGGCTGAGTAGCCTGGGGGCTGGATCCACCCCTTGAAACACTTGAACTTGGCTTCCTGACCTAAGCAAGACTTGTCTTAGAGAAAGCCAAGAATAGCATATTATTATCCTGCCAGCCAACACTGCTGCCTTCCCCTGCTTGCTCCCCCTCTGTCAGAGGAAGCTGTGTGATGTGCAAGGCACTCTGCCTTCTTAAAGAGCATGGCTGAGCCATCCCCGATGTACTCCATGCTGCTGTCCAAGATGGGCCCTCAGCTTCCTTCTTCTCCGCTTCACCACGGATGAGGGAGTGTGCGTGCCCCAGTGCCTCAGCTCTGAACCACATTTGACTCATGCACATCTCAGGCTGTGCCCAGGAGCTGCACATGCAGCATTGCTGAGCCAGGGAGATCAGCATATCCAATGCCCAGAAAAGAGTTCAAAGGCTCTGCTCTGCTTGCTTACAGGAAAAATGCAAGGGTATAAAAAGTTCCTGGGATTTTTCTCACTGATGCTGTTCAATGCTATGTTTTCCATGCCTTACTGAGGCCTTGTGGTATCAACACAAGACGACAGCATCCACACTGCATTAACATCCATTAGCCAGCTGACCAAGAAGCAACTGATCCAAACCTGTGTGTGCCACAGAAGTTGGACAGCAAAAAGAACGAGCATTTAAGATCAGTAACTATATCTTCGAATAAAGCTGCTTGTTCTATGAACAAAAGATAACAATTGGTCCATTACTCAAGATGACTTCTCAGAGTAGCAAGCAACCATAATTTATTGAAACTGCCTCATGCCTGTCTAGTCTCATGCAGCAGCTTACACCATGTGGGTTTTTATCAGGTGTCTGGACGTAATAAATGCAGCAGTGTTGCCGCTTCTTAAATATATGACCCCTACCCCCATTATGCCTTTAACATATTTCCATTATGCCTTTAAATCCTAACACTTCGAACTATTCAAGGCCAGGTTGGATAGGGCTTTGAGCAACCTGATCTACTGGAAGATGTCCCTGCCCATGGCAGAGGGGGTGGATTAGATGATCTTTAGCATTCCCTTCTGACCCAAACCACTCTCTGATTCTACCTCAGCAGTACCCACGATTTTCTTTCAAAGGCACATTCCTGTTGCATAAAACTGCAGCATCATGTTTCCCAGAGCACAGATTTCTCATTTTGGGTCATAGGTGTGTATAATTCCTTGCTTTATCTGTATGGATTTCAGTTTAACTGGCCAGTTTCTGCTTTGTTCATATTAGCTCAAATCAGGAGTATCTCATGATCTAATGGATGAGGATGTTTATGTGGTGATTAAACTAATCCTAACAAATCAGAACAAAACAAACATGTACTAAATTAGGTAGAAAACCAAGTAAGGAAACAGAATAACAGTAAAAATAATATTGTGACATTCACAATAATTTGTAAAATTCCTTCTGCATATAGTTTGCCAGAAGTCCCAACAGTTACCATATTTTCTGCAATACTAAAAAATGAAGTGTTAGAAATCTCATGTCAATGTGCTGGAAGTATATAAATGCATACAACTAGCAAAGATAGATGATTACACAGAATAAAAGAAATTATTTGGGGATCAATTTGGAGTAAAGGTACAACTGAAACAGATGACTTGCAGTATATTAAGAAACTAAACAAATTAAATCATCAATGAATACCCAACTTTGGGCTCAGATATTTTAATAAGAGCAAAAATAATTGCTTCATTCAAAATAATCTATTGTAATCTTAAGTAATTTCCTTCTGGGCTCTCTTATTAAACCATTTCATTTGCACATCTGCCTTTAACTTCATTACAAGCAGATTTACTGCACTGCGTATCAGCCAGCTAGCATCCCTGAACTGATCCCTATTTGCATCATTATTCTGTGTAGCTTCACACTTACTTTGTATGCCTGTCTAGCAAATCATAGTAAACTTTCTGCAACTTAACTCCTGCTTTTAACTTAATTTCTGGAAAAAAGCCCTCCCTTGGTACAAATTCACCACCAGCAATAAATAAAAAACAAACTAAGTAAAAGCTTGGTGTGTCAATCTGTAACTCTCTAACTCTTTGTGTTTTAACTGTCCATTTATTATTATACAGCCTTTATGACTACAGATTTGAGAGAAAAACATTACTGCAGGAGAAAGAAGAAGGGACTTCTAATCATAGAACTTAATTTACTGGTATATATATATGTTTTTTTAAAAATCAAATCACTGCAGTCTCCATTTGAAGAACTTGTGCTCGCTTTCCCTCTGCTAAGCATTTCTGCTGCTCTCTAATCTAACTACTGAGTATATCAAGGGATTTTTCTTCTGAGTACTCAAAAATAAAATTCCTCCTCAGACTCATTTTAGTTCATTTCTCCTTTAACAACAATTCTTGTTACTTCACTTTTCACACACCCACACGACTTTTTGAAAGACTTTCAAATCTTGTAGAGTACTGATTCTGCTCAACAAAATATCCACTGCTGTTTGACAGGCTGTGTAATCACTGCAAACTCCACAAAAGCACTCCCATCTCACCAACAGGTTAATTTTTCAATATAGCAGGGTAAGAATTTTACTTACTTTTCTTAATTTTTTTCTAGGCAAAATAATAACCATTCTCCAGAGAGCTTCTCTTTCACTTGATGACAATTACACTGTTTGAACTTACAGTGTAGTTACTGAATTACTGCTCCCTTAGCAGACCAACCAGTAGCGAAGAGAGGAGGTGGAAGATTCATTAAGTAATATCTAGGGTTTGTGTATGCTATGAGATGAATAACCCTTTTCATAAGCATTCCCTCCAGAATCTGAACAGGATTTATAAATATAGATGTACTGGGTCTGGCTGGGATGGAGTTAACTTTCTTCATAGTAGAACCTATGGTGATGTATTGTGCATTTGTCACTAAAACAGTGTTGATAACACACCCATGTTCTGGCTGCTACTGAAGAGTGCTTGTACAGCCTCAAGGCCTTCTCTTTTTCCTCCTCTGTCCCCCTCCCAGTGAGTAGGCTGAGGTGGGCAAGAAGCTGAGAGAGGACACAGCCCAATGGATATTCCACGCCATATAACAACATGCTCACCAATAAAAATGGGTGGAGGAAGAAGAGGGTGGGCTTTTTGGCTTCCAGGGTGGCTGTTGTTTAGAGACTGACTGGGCATCGGTCTGCCTGTGGGAGGTGGTGAACGATTTCCTCTGCTTCACTTGTTTTTTCCCCCTCTTTCCTTCACATACTAAACTGTATTTATCTCGACCCACGAGTTTTCTTGCTTCTGCTCTTCCTATTCTCTCTCTCATCCCACTGGGGGCAGGGCAGAGGGGGCGAGTGAGCAGCTGTGTGGGTGCTTAGCTGCTGGCTACAGTCAACTCACCACATTAGATAATTATACCCCTGTAAAAAGGGACATGTGTGGCATAACATTAATTTCTAAAGCTTTTCAGGCTATGCCAACTTCAGCATCAGCCACTATGCAGTGAATGCTTCCTCCCATCAGTTCACAACAGTTCTCAAGAAGCTGCTGTCTGGCTCAAAACTGCTCTGGCATAGCTTCTTCCAGACCCTTCACACCTCCAAAACTCACCCTGTAATGGAACAAAAATGCTATATGTAACTATAGAGGTTCCTCAGCTTAAGAGAAAGACAGCATTTGCAGTGCCTCACAGATAGGGAATAATACAGAATTTTAGATCTCATACCTATTTGTTTCTGCTTTTGTTTCTCCTAGATGGCACCTATTAAAACTTTTTTTTTATGCAAAGCAAGAAAAAGCTCATTAGCTCTGATGAGCTCTTTGATTCTCTTAGCAATAATATGAAAAGGTAAGAATTTTGGCTTTGTAAAGCATAATTATGTTTTAGATGATCATAATATCAGCTAGGCGCATGAAAGGTTTCAAACCCTGCAGGGGCACAACAGTTAAATAACAGGTAGATAGAAATGCCCATGAAAGGGTAACCAGCTAGTGGACGAGTACCACTTGTGGAAAACTTAAGATTAGCACAACTGAAAAGCTTATGCTTAAAAAAGAAGAGCAAGCAACTGGTATTTAGCAAGGTTTTGGGCCACTAAAATAATCAGTGACTCTACCTGGAAGGCAAGGAAGAGGATGGAGAAGGCATTAAGTAAATGCATCAAACGGGCCTACAGCCCACAAGTCTTTCAACCCATTTCCAGTGTAATGAGGACAAACATGGCTCAGCTGAGGTAAAGAACATGCAGTCTTTCAGTATAGTGTGTTTCAAAGCCCCATGCTCCACGTTACTTAAAAGTATGTCATGTGCTGGAGTCAAAGATAGTTGCATATATGCTACTGGCAGAACATTTGTGATTTACCAGTGGGCTCTAGCTCTCCAGTATCAATAAATTATTCCTCCTTTTCTGCCCTGTATTCTATGTATACACTGCACAGTGCTACTCTAACTTGTTAAGCAGATGCTGTACTTTGCACCAGATGAACTATATTTTAGATGCTGATAATCACAATATTGTCATTTGCACTCAAGTATCCAAAATTTCTAAGCTCTCTGAGATTCAGCTCTTTCCCTCTGATCCTGCTGTATGCCCAGAAATTTTTCTTCTTTCACAGAAACTAGCGGGAGTTTTACTCTGTCTTGTCAACTTTTTTTTTTTGTTGTTGTTGTATTGGATTAAAGGGGAGTGGGATAAAGCGCCTAAATCTGTGAAATGCCATGTTATTTCTAGAACATGTTCCACATACATATGCTATCAATAGTCAGAGTTTTCAGATACAGGTTTTTATATTCAGGTTCTTAAAACCATCTTTACATTCCTAAACAATAGCTAAGATAAAGAATGAGAACAGTAGCTGAAATATCAGTTATTATCTGTACTGCACTCAACTGTGTCAATTAAAAAGCTACTGTTCTCAGGCTGTGAATACACATACTGGCAAAAATTATCTAGTGAAACATTTCTTCTGTGGGGAAAACATTGGTACAAGCATGTGGTAAAATTAGGCACTTTATGAGAAACCAAAGCAGGAAGAAAGGTAAAACACAATTTTCCCTTTGAAACATGTATCATGTAAATTACACCCCTGGCCAATCAGATAAATAATTAGCCTCTGTAGAATTTAGTTTTCAAAGGCTAACCAAGGTCCTTATCTTATTTTTGCTTCACTCTGAACAGATCCAAACTTGGCACATGTATTGGCTTTCAGATTCAACTATTATAAAATTGTTGCTAGTACCCTGGCCATTCTTCATGTATAAACTGAAGGACAGTGATACTGTAGTCAAAACAGTAGAAAGCAAATCAGAAGACAAGCTCTGCTACAGATTTCATCTCATTCTCTTTTTGTAAAATGGAGATGATAATTTTTTCATGCTGTAAGCAAGTTTCAGGACTTAGTAACAGACCTTTGGACATCAGTTTAAGTGAAAGCTCTTCTCTCTCCCCCGAAAAGACAATCTATGCATTTGATCAGTGACCTCTACACTGTTGCCTTCAGACAAATCATTTCCCTTTAAGGTGTTTTGTTGCCTTCACATATTTCAGTGATGGTTGGTTTTACTTGATGGCAATATATTTACTACTTTCATTGTCTCATAAATACATCCTGCATGTACAGAAAACAGCTAAAAGAGGCAAAACCCCCACTCTAATTTGGGTACATTTTGCATACAGCACGCAAACAACATGAAGTTCATCTTCATAGCTTCCACAAGCTCTCTGACAATCCAGATCTCCAAACAGACGACAGAAGCTGGCAATAGAGAAAGAGAATACCAAGCTACTTTTTAAAAGGTCAAATGAAGGTACTTGCAACTCAGCAAAACAAAATTCTTTTCAATGATCGGTTATGTAACATAAAGTAACATTGTGTTTCACTTGATTACTTCTATGGAGAGAAACTCCTAATGTTTGAGTAAAAAAATTATACAACATGGAATGTGAGTTCACAGAAGATGCTACTGAAAGAAATAAAGGTTTATTTGTCCTAATTTCATAAGGTATTTCTGTGTGACATGCTCCTATATCTTAAGGAAAATACAAAGTCCTCTTAGCTTTGTTTATTGTATGAACAGCAATAAATCAGCGGTGAGCAGTCATCCCTGCTTTGATAGTCTTTCCAAGAGTAGATCTATGTGATTTGTACCAGGGGCCATATGTACTTCGACTCTCGGTGAACTATTGTGAAACCTGCTGTGGTACATGGTCTCTGCCTCGAGACGAGAGCATCCTTCTTGACCTATGGTGTGGCATTTGTTGCATGTTTACCACAGCCTGCCATCAACTGTAACTGCTTCCCATATAAACCAAATAAGCATCTAAATATACGTTACCTACAGCACTGTATCCCCTTAGAATTTTGTGTGAACAAATAAGGGTGGAGCAGCATAATGCACTGAATTGTATGCTGTATACCATAAAAATCTGTCACAGCTGAGGAAAGGTTAAACAAGTATAAGTGTTTTTCACAAATCTGAAAGAAATACATTCCCTGATTGATGACTGAAACACAATTAGCTGCTGCTTGCAGGAAGAAACCTGCTAGAAGTCATAAAAAGTACTTCTGATCGCATGACACGTTGAGGCCTACTTCTGCTCCAGGAGGGCAAGAGAGACATAAAGACAAATTACAACTTTAAGACACCGATCTATGTAATTTCTGTTAAAAAAAGCCTGTAATATTTTTTTTCCCTCAATTTAAGGGGGGGAACCAATCAAACTTAGGAAATCAGCCTTCTTTTATGCTAATGACATCAGTATTAGAAAATGCTTAGCAAGCACAGCTCACTAAAAATGTGTTTGACAGCCATTTTAAAGGCAGCTGCTACAGGATTAGAACTAGATATGAATATGGATCTCAAATATTATCTTTTCAGTGAGCACTTTCAGTTCTCAACACCAGAAAGAAGGAACAAAGAGCAAAATAAAAGCCAAGGCACAAAGAGACTATAAAGCAAGACAGAAAAAGGAGAAAGTAACTTACATTTGACACTCAGCGTCTGGCTTCTTATAGCATCACTGGTATTATTTAATACCAGTAGTGTTAGTCTACTGCAATTACCTTTGCCATCGCTTACATTTTATTAATTCACAGTCAGGATCCAGAAGCTTAGTTACTCAGCTTTACAATTCAGAGCAGTGGGCCAAGTTTTTCATTTGGCAGACATACCTGCTGCATTAGAGGAAAACAAGATGCTAATGGACCTGGGATATAATACATTAGTGGATTGTTTTTTCCCTCCTCCCATCTCTTTCTCAGACACCTTGTAGCCACTACTATCACGGAATCACAGTATCACAGAATTTTCAGAGTTGAAAGGGACCTCTAGATATCATCTAGTCCAACTCCCCTGCTGACGCAGGAATGCCTAAAGCACATTACTCAGGACTGCATCCAGGTGGGTNCCCAGGATTCCATTGGCCTTCCTGGCGACAAGGGCACATTGCTGGCTCATGGATAATTTACTGTCTACCAGGACCCCCAGATCCTTCTCCTCTGAGCTGCTTTCCAGGAGGTCCACCCCTAACCTATACTGGTGCCTAGCATTGTTCCTCCCCAGGTGCAGGACCCTACACTTGCTCTTGTTGAACCTCATTAGGTTCTTCTCTGCCCAGCACTCCAGCCTGTCCAGGTCACGCTGGGTGGCAGCGCGGCCCTCTGGAGTGTCAGCCACCCCTCCCAGCTTGGTATCATCAGTGAACTTGCTGAGGATACACTCTGTCCCCTCATCCACGTCATTGATGAATATATTGAACAAGATCGGGCCGAGTATTGACCCCTGGGGGACACCACTGGTTACAGGCCTCCAACTTGACACTGCTCCATTAATCACAACCCTCTGAGTTCTGTCACACAGCCAGCTCTCAATCCACCTCGCTGTCTCCTCAATCTAGCCCACACTTCCTCAGCTTCCTGATGAGGATGTTATGGGAGACAGTGTCAAAAGCCTTGCCGAAGTCAAGGTAGATGACATCTACTGCTCTCCCCTCATCCAGCCAACCAGTTATAACATCAATAATACAACACTACATAACAGAAAAGCAATATAAGCAAGCAGAGATATTGGAGTTACTACGCAATTGGATTCTACCTTTTCACTTTAGTTTTTTTAAGACAGTTTTTGTTTTTCCCTAACAGGACATAGGGCAATTTTTAACTAACCCATTCCCCTCCTTCTCCTCTCCCCCCAGTGCCACATAGAAAGTAGCTATTGAGTGTAAAGACTGGGTAACTTTACAAAAGCTCAGGAGCTGAAAGGACTCCAGCAGAAGATGAGAACAGTAATAGCCAGTTACAAAAGCAGTCCCATTTTATTCCTCCCCTTGGGGCCTCCACCAGCCATGTTGCACACACTTTGCTGCAACATGTGCATGCAGGATAACACTCTTGGGGCAGATCTTCATGTGTAGTAAAACGTATGTCAACCTTAAAGGGACTAAAACACTTCACACGAAACTCTAAAGCCTATTTTTTTTGTCTAAATACATGTAGCAGTGTAGGAAGAATGTCTGAATCTAAAAGTCTATAAAATGCACCTATAAAAACAGGTTTGTGGAGGAAAAAAGAGTTCCAGACAAATGGACTACTGCTACCAACTATCACTTCAAGGTCACTTGCCACAGCTGACCTTCTATTAAATGAGATTACGCTGGTAGGCAGGAATAAAAAAAGCAAGATAGAGATGGCACTGTATAACCTGTTGCTCACAGCACTCTGGTATTGCTTTTCAATGGACTGCTGAGCGTCCTGCCTTGTCTTTTTGTTTTTTCTGTTACAATGTAAATTCCCTTTTGTGAAAATGTAATAATGCATATAAACACTGTCACACAATTCCTGTGATGGGCAAATTTTTGATAGTCACGTTTCACTGACCATCACAATATGTGTAACTTCATACAGTAGCGTATGATGCTGAGGAAATTTAGAAATTAGATTTATTGTGGAAGGTGGAAACTATTTTTCAATCTCTAATACTGAAGGAAGGTTACTTATTGTCGCAGCAGGATATAACTTTGCTAGTTGAGGAGGAATGGGTGAATAGGAAACCCTAAAATTCAACATATTTTTAATTCAAAAGCTTTAGTAGACACCATAAAGAAGAGACAATGCTATTGCAGGGGAATTACAGTTTAAAGAATATGAAAACCAGCATAAGCCAAGTGTATTTCATATTAGTATTTCCATTCCTGCCTAAAATGCTTGAAAGGTTCATTTCCCCATGAGTGCTGGGGAACCCAAGAATAACAAAGAAAAATTAACAACGTACCTAAGGGGCAGGAGGGATATACAAGACCAAATATCTAGCTTTAACAAACTGGTTAAAAATACCCAAGCATTCCTGAAAAACAGGCAGTCACATAGTAAATTAATACAAGCTTGCAATTTTGCTCAATTTCCAGCCTGTCTCTACTTCATCAGCTAGGTAGACAGGATAGACTGATAGATGAACCAGGACCTTGGGGCCCCAGTCATGAATTCATTGACTTACTACACTGTGGAGCACCAGGCTCTAGCTAACTCTTACTGAAATAGCAAGCTGCAAAAACCGCACAGGAACAGATACCATGAATACAGAAGATACATGGCTTTGACACTTGGTCATGCCTGCAATTCAGTGTTCCATGGGTAACTTGTTAATGCTTCATACCTTAGGGTGGTTGCAGACTATTGCACTCATATTTCTTATACTTTAGATGAGCTCAGGTTTAATAAATGAAAACCAGCTCACAAGTACTGAGCAGACTCCAGCTGATTTCATTATTTCTTTACCATCAGTTCAAATGGGATGCCTCCCTGTGACCTTGTGCTTCCCTCTCTCTGGGTGCCACCTGATCTTTATCTCCTATAACCCGCCCAAGAGATAACCACCCACGGTGGCCATAATGGGTGCATGTAGTCGTGACGGGAGCATCCGGGGCTCAACATGGTTTCGGGAAGACAGATAACACTGCAATAGCCAAGGGCTAACTTGAGCAACGCTGGTTCTGTGGTCAATATGCAAATATGACTATAGGTCAATCATCTTACCCCCATAAATAGTGAACAGCCCAAGAGCCCTTTGAGCTCTCCTGAACAGCAGCGGGCTGCATGCCAGGATCTCCCCTTGAGTAGGGATGCCCTCAAGGTTACTCCTTGAAGTTCAGAGATTCCTTGCTGCAACAGATCCTCGGTAAGTGACTAATAGCATGCTGAACTTTGTAATCTCAGCTAAGTGATATAAAGGATTGATTGCGCATATATATATTCCTTTAGACATAAACCATTGACCAAGTCTGGGACTAGGATTGGATCCAGCCGCACCTAGACTCCTCTCTGAGAAGCAGTTTAGAAAGCAAGTGGGTCCTTTCTGAAACCTTGACTCAACGGGAGGGTCTCTCTGACAGCTCTGTCTGACCCTGTCCTCTATGTAGTAAATAACCAAGCGTGCCTTGCCATCTCGAATCTTGTTAAAAGACTGCCACATTTACCATCAAACTTTGTTAGATCCCTGTTTTATATCAATAAATGTATTGCTGCTTCTCTCTACAAGTGAAGCACATCGCTCCATCCCTGACACTCCCCTTCAGCACAGCAGATTCTGAGGTCACACAAGTGCTTTGTATGACTGATGCAATGGAAATACCAAAAGAACACAAACAGTACCTACATTTTCCAGCAAAAAGATAAGACAAGTTAAACTTTGATATTTCACTAAAAACCATTTCACTAATCATGATGGTGGTTTGGCACATCTGGAAGGAAGGGAAAAAGAACTGAAATACAAGCAGATTCTCTTGCTTGGGATCTTCTTCCCAAGATCTGTACAAGACTCATAACCCCCCTAACATGCTGCCAGAAAGTGAATCATGGAACTGGACTCCATAGACCAAGGGACACGCACCTTGCATCACTTGTCCTTCCCATAAGAGAAGACAAAGTAGGAAAAAAATAATAAAATCATACCTCTCTCCGGTGCAGTTCAAGCTGCACAGTTTTGGAAACTATGGGCTCCTCTGTGCCCTAGATTTGTCTTTGAAGTGAGCAAGCCGAGAAGAGGCAATAAATGTATAAGAGAATGATGAGAGAACAGATGAACACACACTACCAAACTCACTGTCTAATAACAAGTCATTAAACACAAGAGACTGAATTGAGGTTTTTATATTTCAGCAGTCCACCAGTGTAGAAACTCAGGATGGTTATTTATTGACTCAATTAAAATCTTAATAGATGAATGACAACTTTGTGTCCATGACAAGGCACTGATGTTTCTAGGGAGAGGAAGAAGTTTTACTACATGAAGTAATACTACTTTTACAGTGGAGTAGACCAAAGAAACTACCAAAGTTAACACAAAAGACCCATATTTCAAAGGGAAAAGAAATCTTACCTGAAGAGATTATTTCAAGGAAATATTATGGTGTTCTTCATCACAACCCATTCTGCACATACTCAAATAGTGACTATGAGTTTTCATCCTAATTTAGTGAAATTTACAAGCTTTAGGGACAGCTTTCATTTACATTTTTATATTTCACTTTGTTTTGCTCTACATGTTTGGCTGTTTAACCAGTCAAGACATTTAGATTTCCCTTTTTTCGACAGTTTAACTTTTTGATTGCCTTATATAATAAAACACTGTCAATGTTTAAGATATAAATGCCCAGTTTAGAAAAATGTGCAACATTCAAATTGGTTTTGTTAATATAAGAAAACAAATAGAAACCCATGAAAACTACAGCTCTGCAGAACCCCAATATATGGGCACAGAAAGGGCTCAGGGAGAGGTCCTTGTGCCTCCAAACAGCTTGGGAAGCTTAAACAAAGAATTTGTCCTCATAGTTCTCAGTGCAGGATTGTGTATCCCAAAACTCATGCCCAAACTATGCGCTCATTGAGTTAAAAAGGAAGCAAGTAACTAGGAGAAACCTATTAAGACCAACAGAGAGGAATTTTAGGGAATGAGCTATCTCTTCTCTCACGTTTAAAACTTTGAACATCTTTTATCTAATCAATGTACCAGAAGATCGTTTACCAGCCCAATCAATTTTCAGTTCTATACAGCCAGAAAAAAAAAACTGGTCAGAGAAATTCTTTGTGCAAACCTTTTGTTTCACAAAGCATCTATCAAGGGTGCCAATCTCTGAAATACATTATGCTTTTCATTGCAGTTTTCTGTCAAATTAATCCACGTGAATATAGATATCACAATCTAAAATACTGTGCATCTTCAGACATACCCCAAAATAACACACAGAATGTATTAATGTATTAATGCAATATAATTACAGAAGTTCATCTACATCAGTACATCTTGTGGAAGACCTGAGTTGCACCCAAGTCTTTGTGGGGTGTATATGCAAACAGGCTTTCACTGAATTACAAGGCAGAAATTAATTGAGCAGCCTAATTCTCTTCTCTTTACAGTAGTAAAAGTGTCACTGTTATCAACTCTTGCAATGTTTAAGTGCAAAATTCAATACCTGAAAGGCATTTAGAAAAAAAAAAAAACAACAAACCCTCCCCAAACCTCCAAAGAATGTACCACAAAATCATATAGCCACCAAAAAGAGACAAAATGAGACAGAGAAGAGCAAGAAATTAAGCGAAAGAAAGTAATAGAGAGAAAATAACATTAAATTAAGCTACAGTGCTTTTCAACAGAACAGTCAGAATATTATGCCTCCTCTTCAGACAGAAGAAGAGATAACTCATAACTCAAATTTAGCAAATAATTTAGTTAATGTTCTTCATATGAAAAGAGGGGTTTGTACGTGTACACACACATGATATTTATGAAACCAGTTACGACAACTGTGGCTGAAGGTAAATAGTCGTTACATTACAAGCACTACTTCGCAAATGTAGCAATTCCTTAAACACCAGTGGAGCAGCACAGCCATCTCCAGTCTTTTACACTTAGCAGACTCATCTGAAGATAAGGTTTTTTGTTTATTTTATGGGATTCAAAAAGAAAAAAGAAACTGAGATTATCTGGAGAGAACTGCAGTGTCTCTTGTGAAAGAACTGGAAACGAGAAACGAGAAGATCCTCTGGGAGCTCCAGTAAGCGAGCAGTAGAACCACCATAGTGATACACTGACTAAACTTGATGCAGAAGAGCAATACTGTGCGTGCAAAGGAAGGGTAGCAGCTGACCTTCTCTGAGCAACAAAATGAACATCAGTATATATGTAGGGAGGCAACTTCCTACCAAGACAGAGGAGAAGTATGCAAGCCATGACCCAACACCCACTGACGCGAACAAGTTTTGCACTGGCTTCAGTGGATCTCACAGCACTGATGCCATTTTTACCTCCTGTCAACCACAAATACCACCACTAAAACTTCCTCTTCAAAACCCAACAATTAGCACTGGATAATTTCTACAGTCATGAAGAAAAGCATGTTGTCTTCTATTCAGATGCACAGCATAGATAACATCTTGCTGTGCTTTTATTATAGCAGACCTGTAGAAAAAGGTTCTGGCAAATATAGACATAAAATGGCTTTTTCTACTCCTCTTGTATTCTGAGATGATGAAAGAAAAGCTGAAGCTGAAATGTGAGGTATTTAAAAAAAAAAAACCAAAAAAAACCCAAAAAAACCCCCAAAACCCAAAAAAATCCAAAACCCAATTCTGCTCCTTTTCTGAAAGCTAGAGCTCTTAGCTATCTGCACAAGATGCTATATGGCCTTGATTATATCCTGCCTGCTGGATATCCACATCTCTGCTTTGACGTCCTATAATGCTTAGGCTGTTTGCTTTCATTTTTCTTAGATGTCTGCAAAAACTCCCATTCCTTTCTCTAGTGCTCTTGCTGGGTAGAGATTGGTTACTATGACCTTCTGAGGAGTGCAGTAGGAGGGATATAGGAGCAGTGTTGGCTCCTCAGACCCCATAATTCCTTAGCCTTTAATTTGTCAAGAGCTTCAATCTTGTGCATAAGTGGACAAGTTGATGCTTGTACAGTCTCTAAATTTTTCAAGGAGTCCAGACTTTACCTAAAGCAGTAGCATAAAAAATACAGGTACCTGTGAAACACAGATGCTCACATGCCCTATTACACTTTGAATTCCTTGCCATATTTCAGCACTCCTTGGGGCTAGGTCAGAGGTTCAACACACAGCTCTTCTGGAGAAAAGGGAACCAGTTTCCCTTTTTTAAAGCAATCTGTTTCCTTTTCTTGCCCTATCCAAACCTCCCTACTGCAAGCACTTTTGTTTTATAATCCCCACCCTCTTCACCTGGGGACTCTTCCATCAGCCTCCTTAGGTGATCCAATTCCCACAAGCCGATCTGTTGCTTAGTTACTACTTCTCTGTGTTTCAGACTCAAAAATTATCTGTCTGGGGCAATAGCCAACTTTTTGTAAAATATCACTCTATTTAAATACTTGTTCATTGTAGTTAAAATGACCTGTTATTTTTGCTTTCTGGCACTGCAGATACTCTCCCTCTTCTCCCTGTTAGATTTTTATAACAATACAGGAACAGAGGCTGCCAAGAAAGAAACCCAGCTCCATGTTCAAACTGGGATTTGCAGCTTCATGCAGACTCCGTTCCCAGCACTGAAGAGAAGCCCTATGCTACACAAAAACTGAACCCCTCCCCCCCCCTCCCCTTTTTTTTTAATAGCATGTGACAAACCTGGAGGGCATGCTCAAAATAAGTGGTTTTGTTTTACATTGAGGTAATTGTGCCAGCTGTATTTTGCTGTAGTAAAGTGCAGAAATCCACTTACAACATGCTAACACTCTGTACTGCTAGGTGATGTATGAACTTGTACTTTTTCCATCAGAACTCAAATCCATTACAATTTGACCTTCTTATGCAGCATCTTTCAAATTTCCCCAGATTATACCTCTTTTTTCCTCAAACTCCGCAGTTACAGGCCTGATTCTTTTTTCCCCAGTTGTTAGTTGTAAGCCACACTAATTCCCTCCGCCTCAGTTGAATTATTTTAGATTCCCTAAGCATCCATGAGTGTAGAATCAAGAAACTAAGAAAAAATGAGACAAAAGTTTTTCCCTTCCTCGATTCCTGCAGGCAAACTGTCTACAACATGAGATCTGATTAGCACTAGATTCATGTCTCAGTCTGTGTTCTTGTAGAGATTGTTAGTGGTTCCAGACTGTGCTCAAACGTTCCTAAAACTCCTCCCTGTGTCCAGCAGGAATTTCACAACTGCAATACAAAATGCTGTTTTGCCTGGGTTTTGGATTCCTCAACTTTTTTTTCTAGCTGGTAAGAACAGTGTTAGCCATTAACATGCCAGTTTACCTTGCAGATACACCACCCAACACGCGCTGCTCACAAAGTTGCTACCTTTTCTCCAACTAAGCACATGGAATAACTTACGAAACAAAGACAGGAGGCTGTTTGTGGGAGACTGACAAAGATCTATGGCAAAATCTTGCTCTGCCCCCATCTACCAAATAAGTCAATATGAATACTTCCACTGTCTTCAGCAGGAATTTGATGTCACTCCTACAGCATCGGGAGCTGAATTTTGTAGACCATTTAGGAGAAAATAACAACATCAGGGCCTTAAATAAAAAAGACAATTTAAACAACAGGAAAAGGAAATGAATTTAGCAATCAGCTGTGCCATAATATTAGCACAAGATTCAAAAACAAGTATGTTTACTGTAGGAACTATTTCCAACAGCCTTATTTTCATTAGATAGCATTATATTCCTGTATTTTACAGTGCAAGTGCTTGCAAGATAAAGGCCTACTGACAGTCAATAAAGGCATGAAAACTCTGGCCCTCAACAGTGTTAAAAATAAGCTAGCTGATAAAGATACAAAAAAGTAATTTAAAATAGCTAAAAAGCTGGAAGCAAACAGAATAAGCTTACACAGGAAATCCGTTTCATGGTTGCTGTTCTAGAGGCCATTTTTGTGCTGGACAATGACCACAGAGGGGACCTACCAAAAATCATATGCATGTCCACATTTCCCACCAAGGGGCCTTCCAGAGACCCTGCCTGGGAATCTAGACTGAAGGACACCCTGCAGGGTATCTGCCCTGCGACGTAAATACAGCCTTTATGTATTTTTCAAATGCTGTTTTGTAAGAGACTCTTATTCTGGAGGCCATAATATTTGCCACTAATGTCTTTAGGGTCGCAGAAGAGAATGAGGCCTGCAGGCCCTTTATTGCCCAGAAGCGAAGGGCCACGAGGCGCTGTGTTCTGTGCACCCAGGCACACCACCACTACCATTAGCAGGAACTGTGTGCCAGGTGGGAATTCAGGACAAGGCTGGGATGTGTTTCCCTAGAAGCATTGTTAAGATTCTCAGAGATGATCAACAAGGTGATGAAATTAAACAGGGTAGTAGGGCAAAACAAAGTATGAAGCTCAGCTTATGCTAAGTACAAAGTTTGCTTTCCTTCCAGAACCAAGAAAAGTCCTTTCTGTATTTATATTGTGGCATTTGACAGATTTGCATTATGACTCTGTTGTACCTGTGCTTCCACCCCTCAAAATCCAACCTCACTTAGCATTATGAAACAATAATGAAATTGCAATAACACATTAAAAAAAAAAGAAGAAATATCAATATTTTCTTTGAAAAAAGATAAAGGTTTCACAAGGACTCTTACTATTGCTATCATTTCTTATGCCGAAAGCTAGAAGATAATACGGTAAGAAGTGATAATATATAAAGCTAAAATAGAAAGCCCTCTCTAAGCAACAATTATAGCTTAAAGATGTTGAATATTTGTGACTGAGCACACAACCCTTGACTGTATTATATTCCGTGGGGCAGATCCTCAGATAGTGATTTGGAGTCCTGAAATCAATTTATGTCAGCTGAGAAGAGGCCTTATGAGAGTCTGAAGCTTATATTAAACTGAGAATACCAATGCGCTTATTTACTTCTGTACCTCTCGACTGGAGGGCCAAATATTATTCAAGGGATTTAATGGACTATATTAATGACTAGTGACACTGTTCAGTGTGCTATTTTAATTGTTTTTATACTGTGATGCCTAATGTAACTTCTACAAGCAGCTGCATAACCCACTGTTCCAATGCATTATTATTTTCTCGATTGGTTACATTAATTCCCCCGATACACACACAGAGTGCTAATTCTGACACAGCGTTTTTCTGTTACCTGTGAAAAATGCACTTTTATCCTGAATTACTTTTTACATTTGGGAAAACAAGGAGAAACAAATGCAATGTCTCCATGAAAGATTGGTATGTGTATCTTCTTGGGGGCAGCTAGTCTCAGAGGTGCAGTCAAGCACATGCCTTGTGTTTAGCTTTTACAGGTTTTGACCAACAAAAGTCACTTCAAAGCTCTGTACACATTCTTTTCTGATCTCAGATCCTCTTTGCATTCAGCCTATGTATTAAGCTATATCACACACTTAGAGTCTCCTCTTACCAAAATATTAATTCAGTGTACTGGGAGGAAAAATGGCATTCTCGTTAAAGCAAGAAAGTAGCAATAATCTCTTTTCTCTCAACATCCAAAGAAACTGCAAATGTTACCTCCCATGTGATATAAAGCAGACACTACTTACTATGCTCTTGCTTTGTCTATAATTAAGGCCACTTAGAACTTCAAAATCAATGTGAAGCAACCACAGATATGCCCAGGAGTATCACTCCTGCACAGAAACAGCCAAATCAGCTCACTGGAGGCTTATATGCAGCACAGTCCAAAACACACAGTCCACATGCTTTCCCTGTCCGGCTGGTGACCAAAAGTGGAAGACTAACACAGCATTCCCAAAGCCAGGCAAACGTAGGATGAGGTTTGACTCATTTCCCTAAAATGGAACTGCCTTATTTCCCTAAAAACATTACAGCCTAAAGAGGAGTAAAATCCAGGTAAGGGTAGACAGACATCAAAGACTGAAGCCTACAGGGAAGAATTTGGGGACTGTTAGAAGAAGAAGTGGTAATTAAAAGCCATTCTCCCATTTTGAGGTTCAGAGGGATGAAACTGTAGCTCCCGGGGTGCCTTTCTGCAGAGTACTCTAGCTGCCTCTATGCCCACTTTAATGTACAATGGAAGCTGCATTTTCCCCTTCTCTTGTGGATTGAAGCAATTTCTATTCAGCACACCATAGTGAATTCAGCTTTACTAAAGCAAACAGTTGAAGAAAACAGTAAAGCCTAAGACGTCCGTGTATCTGTCAAGCACACGTATACCTACATACCCTATTTTGCAGTGACAGAAAGTGTAGACCTGCCCTGTGCTACTTTACCACCAACTCTTTAAAACAATACACTCTACACTCTGAACAATGCCCCTCTGTTAAATAAAAATCCAACAGTTTCAGGGCCTGTGTTTCATGCTTTCTGCATTAAAATGCAAATCTCTGTCTTGACACAATGAGACCCAAAATGGAATTCTGAACAAGTAATGCAAAAGCATAGAGCTTGTGTCATCTACTGATTAACAATGACTTCTACAATTATTTTAACTGTTTTCATGTTTATAATTTTATGCACACATTTCCTTAAGGAGGGAATAATTTTTAATACAAACTTAACAAGAAAGACATATACTAAAAGATATGAGCTTAAATTAAGTTTTCTGATCTCAATAACAGTAAATTCCATGATAAATTAACAGAAACAACACAGTGAGTAGCAAAAGAACAATAATAGGACGATTCTAGCGAAAATAGGCTTCTGTAATCTGTTAGTCTGACAGTTTCATAAGACAAGAAGAAATAATGCAAAGTTATAATCACAGTCATGGTAATATATAACAGACCATGTCTTTCAAAAGATAATGCTGTGAGTGGAACTTTGCACCAAAATTTCTTGAGCAAAAAACTGACTGCCTATAAAGTTATCTTTCATTTCTTGTTCTGGTACATATGCAAACGAAAAAAGCCACAGATCTTAAAATACACCACAAACTTGCCCAGTTACTGAATTTACACAGCCACCTGAATAAAACAGGAAGAAACTTTAACCATGGGAGACTATAAACATAGTAGTTTATGAAAATCCATAACTAGCACTCATCTCTGGATGACTGTCAAAGAATACTGCTGTAAATACTGAAATGATATCTTACAAAAGGAAGCATAATTCTGCCCTTCTTTTTGAGACTTAAATGCTGTTAAATGTCTTTGCTTCTTTTTAATCTGGAGATCAAGTGATCACCTTTATGAAGGTAAAACTAGACAGGCAAATTCTGCTGTCAGAGCACGTGAAATGAAGAATATTACTGAGTCTGAAACCACTTTCCTTTTCCATCCAACAAGTCAGTCAAGGGCGAATGTTAGAAAGGGTTTGATATCAGCTCCAGTTGCATGTCCTTTTTCTAATAGCCTGATGTGGCCCCCATGCACTGCTCTATTAGAAAGAACCACCATATTAGCCACTATTACTACTTACCAACTCATCTGGAATCCCAGGGCAAACAAACTGCCTTAAAACATTTAATTCCATTAGAAAATAAAACCGAATATACTAGGTCAACCCAGTCCCAACTGTAGACATTGGGCAAAACACCTTTGATGCTCTCCATATCAACTATTTTCAGCTCAAGAGATTTCCTAAGCCAAATATGGTTTCTCTCTACTTGTTAACCCACCATGATTTTCTCTTCCAAGTACTAACCCCATCTCCCCTTGGCCTAAGGGACACACTTTTAAACTCTGAGCATTCACAGCATCCTGTGGCAATGATTTCCCGGAGTATATTGCCTGCTCTGTGAAAAATAATCTGTCTTGAACTCAGCTCTTACCATTTTCACCCAGTGCTCCCTAACTCTTGCACCAGCATAGGTGCCGATGGAGGGATGCCTACCTCCCCATTCACTACCCCTCAAGATGCCTCTATCCCTCCCAAGTTATATTCCCCACCTACTGGCGCATTGCTGAAGAGCACTACTTATGTAAAGCGAGTTCTTCCATAAGCATATATTCTGATAGAATTGCATCAGTCTTGGCCCAAGACTGATAAAGGAATCTTAATTTTACCTATACCCATTGTCTTTACTGTGATTAAAAATTAATTAAAAGATCTGCCTCAGTGCTCATATAATACTATCTCCTTTTCCAAAATAAACTATCAGCTCTTTAGCTGACACAAATATCCTGCTCTGAGAGCTTCTCCTTTCCTAAGTAAATTGCACCAAGCAACTCAAAGATCTGTAAAAATACTACTACTGCTAAAGCCTCTTCTTGACAGAATTGTCAAGTTCTTGACAGAACTGTATTTTATTCTTCTGAACTTCAAAAAAGTGTCATAAAAATCCTCCTGGCTGTTTCTGAATTATAAAATATAAAAATGCAAACAACATTCTTCAGTTCTATACACATTAAAAATTCTCGTTCAAAAGATTTAATAAAATATTTTCCTGGGACTGGGATTATAAAGCAACTTTTTCTAACAGTCCTAAAATCATGGAATAACTTTTGTCAACATGACAGTCTTTGGTCACTAGAATTCACCTAACTGAAAATTTTCTCTTTATACACAGCACTAAATCTATCACGTTATGCCACACACTGCTTCGAAAATTCTGCTTCTTATTTTAATATGGTGATGTCAGGTAATACAAACCAAACACAGAATTACTTTTGGTTGCTTTGCCCTCTCATCCCCTACACGGAATCTGTATCTTAGTTATTTCCATGGCAGTAGTGAAATTGGGGTTTCAAACACAAGAAATCTTTGTAAAGCTCCTGGCATTACTCACAGACCTCAAATCATTTCAATGTTTCTCTACAAATACTGTGTTAGACTGCAGTTGCTCATATTATCAAACAAAACTTGTGGTTTTACCTTGTCTGTGTTCTTTCAGTCTGATTCTCAGATCATTTATACACAGTGTAAATCAGGAACAATTCCACAGCAGACCAAGGAGTTGTAATGAAATCAACATCAGTCCCTAACGATTCACATCATTGAGCTGTCACGCTGTATCAGTTTCTGCATCTTCACCTTTGACAATCCAGAAAATGTAGCAAACTCTCTAGCCCTGATTTTCCCCATAAGTTAGAATTAAATAAATCAGGAATATGACCACCACAATCACCATCATTGTGTGTAAGAATCAATGGACTTCTCTAAACTCTATTCTGAAAATTCAGGAGTTACTTTTAAGGCAAAACACCCAGTTAATTCTGATTTCACTTTTATTGGCAGCCTACCAGTTAAAAAGAATATGAAGGTTACAGATCAGCTATAGTGATGAAATTGAAGAAAGCTTTAAAAAAACACTATCATCCTTCTTTTAGAGTCATATATAGATGCTTTTGCAAATCCACTGCATTCAGCTAGACATGAGTTTAAGAATTTTGCACGCTTTGTGTTCAATTTCAGCAGTCAGTGCTGCAATGAACTCAGGACAGAGACCCTTTGCTGAATCAGGGCTCGTAATTTTGCAAGAACAAATACTTTTAGAGCTGGCACTAAGCAAGGTACCATAACTTCATTTAAATGGACGCAATTTATCTTGTTCCAAATATCATAGAAAGCTACATTTAGATGCCCAACTGCTTCCTGCGTCAAATCAAGGTTTTGAGAGCAAGCCATTAAAACATACCTGACAGTCAAAAGCTTGCAAATGAGCTCAGTAAAAGCTGGCAATCTTGTTTTCATTTTCTCATAGCACTGTCCACACTTTCTGATCGCAGTCTCATCAAATACCTGACACAGTGAGGCCTGCTGTGACCCTTAGACAATGCCAATGAGCTCCGTTATTAAAAAACACTGTGGGCACTGCAGCTGAGTTCTGGTGCTAGCATGTTCCCAATTCATTTTTCTCCTGAAGTAACACAAATCAATATTAAGTATGATTCCACTGGAACAGAGCAGTGCATTAATTTATCATTTTGTTGCAAAATCACACCCAGCGAGAATACATTTTCAGCATTTTGGCCCAGGAGGGCAGAAAAATCAGCAAATGGATTTTATGGCTAGGAGCTCCCTCTATCCAGAAAATCAAAAGCCTGAGTCTTTGCCATCCTTCAGTGAAGTCAACCACTGTGATATACAATGTACTCAGAAATCAACATAAGAAGGGAGGCAAGGACAAGTATTGCGAGGAGTGGAAAGAGTAAATGGGCTTTCACAGCCAGTCCCCATTTAAAATAAAAGTGCTATTAGTTCTAATCTTTGACAACTACCTTTGTTCTTGCAACTGAAAGAATGAGTGTATGGCTTTCCACTAATTAGACTGGAGTGTATTTTCAGGAAAAGGGTGTAACGAAAAAGATCTCTTAACTGTATGTCATAAAAGTGGTGATGATTCTGAATGTTAATTCCAAATTATTATACGTTATGGTCTATTAACCTTTCCCATTGCACTATTTCCCAGGATATCAAATCCATAAAGTAACTGTGTAAGAATTAGGAGTGGACTATTCAAAGCTTTCCAGTTGTTTCACAATTTTCTGATAGACTTAACAGTCTAAGGGTAGAAATACCGTTTCAGGCTGACAACATACGCAGTCACTGTGATCACAACACCTGACAGATTTGGCCATTTGAATTAATCTTTGGCCTGGAAATGACAATACGTGACTCTTGTCTATTTTTTATTTTAGTCACCTGGGTCACACAGGAGATCACGGGTGTTGGTTGACAGGTGGCTGAATATGAGCCAGCAGTGTGCCCAGGTGGCCAAGAAGGACAACAGCATCCTGGTTTGTATCAGGAGTAATGCAGCCAGCAGGACTAGGGAAGGGATTGTCCCCCTGTACTCAGCACGGGTGCGGCCACACGTCAAATACTGTGTTCAGCTTTGGGCCCCTCACTACAGGAGGGACATTGAGGTGCTGAAGTGCATCCAATGAAGAGCAACAAAGCTGGTGAAGGGTCTAGAGCACAAGTCCTATGAGGAGCAGCTGCGGGAGCTGGGCTTGTTTTGCCTGGAGAAAAGGAGGCTTATTGCTCTTTACAACTACCTGAAAGAAGGTTGTAGCGAGGTGGGTGTCGGTCTGTTCTCCCCAGTCACAGGCGACAGGACAAGAGGAAATGGCCTCAAGTTACGCCAGGGGAGGTTTACATTGAATATGAGGAAAAATTTCTTCACTGAAAGGGTTGTCAAGCATTGGAACAGGCTACCCAAGGAAGTGGCTGAGTCACCATCCCTGGGGGTGTTTAAAAGATGTGTAGATGTGGCACTTAGGGACATGGTTTAGTGGTGGACTTGGCAGTGTTAGGTTGACGGTTGGACTCGATGATCTTGAAGGTATTTTCCAACCTAAAGGATTCTATGATTCTATTCTATGATTGTATCACTTCAGAAGCATTACAATTGCAAACTTGTTCTGACTTCAGCTTAGCTTTTCATC
This sequence comes from Burhinus bistriatus, assembly GCA_013397275.1. NCBI lineage: Eukaryota > Metazoa > Chordata > Aves > Charadriiformes > Burhinidae > Burhinus > Burhinus bistriatus. The sequence continues at coordinate 156,038 of VYXH01008691.1, read as the reverse complement.
ATGGTAATTTCACTACTTAGGTTTTGAAGCTGCACCTAATTTGAGCCACTTTGCTGAAAGCATAGAGTCCAGCAAAAGTAACTTTTGTGAAAATAACAGGGCTAAAATCAGTATTGCTATAAATGAGGACAGGAACTGAGTGGAAAATAGATGTGAGATGAGTAGTCTTGAACTGATTTAACATTCAGAGGGCAATGAGGTAGAAGAAGAGATGAGCTGCACCTGTGCATTTTTGGTCCCTCTGTGTTTGTGACCATATTCCATGTTTGCATCACCCGTTCACAGGGAACACTGCTCATTTCAGAGCTCAAGTTTGATCCCCCACCTTAAGATACTTATTTTGCACACAAATGGTAAACGCAAAATCAGTTCCAGTCCCACCACCCTTGTATTGCATTTGGTTTTGACCAACTTAGACCTAATTAACAGCTCAAACTACTATTTAAATCACCACTGAACAGGCCCAACATTTGTTTTTTCTTACTTTCAAACCTAAATTTTGCTCCACTGAAAACTTTTAAGGCACATACTGCTGGAGGTATCCTATGGAGACACTGTATAGACTTCACATTTTATGAATTGTCTAGTGATCAGAGGACTCTGAAATAAACTTAGATAAAGAACCACGTACAAAGAAACAAAACAGTGCCTTACTACTTCTAAGGAAATGACTGTAGCAAGGCAGTAGTAAATGAGTATAAACTAGAAGGTACTTTCCCCCACAAGTCACAAATGAGAAAAAAAAAGACATCTTAGCAAGGTGTCATATTTCAGTATAGTTCCTTTTTAAATGTATCTTATATTTTGTTTTCTCTGTTACCTCTTACAGTAAATACATTTGATTTTAGCTATCTTTAATTGGAGATTGTATTTACTAGGGACTGAGAGAAGCAGGAAGTACTGCTTTTTCACCCACCCCCCTCCCTTTTTTTTTTGTGGTGTGCCTTGGTCTCAGCTGAGGCATGTGATCTGTGTATTGTATATGACTACCTATATCATACCAATGGAAATGGATTTACTGTTGTCTCTGCTCCTAAAGGTTTTGTTTATCATGCCAATATTAAGTCGGCAACACGAGCTCTCCCAGAACTGGCCATGCATCACAGGAAACAGAGAAAGCCGGAATGAGGAGTGAACTTTCTATTACCTGCTATGGTCAAACTCCAAACAAAGCTTTCTCCTCATTAGCATGTAACAACTTGTGAGAGGGCCAATTAACAGGGCATGAGCTCACATGGGCTGCTTTCCTCCCCGGAGCACAGTCCCAAGGGTCTCTCCTCCACACATGTCATCTCTTCTTAAAAATATCTGCAGAAAGCAAACATCTTTAAAAGATAACAGTAGTTAAATTCCTTTCCAGCAAATACTAAACCTTTTATCGCAGTGAATTGGAAATGAACTGATAAACTAGGCCCATGTTTGCTTTTATAGTTAGGGTGAAACTCACATGGAAAAGATTATGCTTATGCATTTACTGGGGATTACCAAAACTTCTATGTAAACTATTGCAAACAGTTAGAAAAAAGACTTTGTACTGAACATCCTGAAGACCCTTAAGAAATATACATAATACAACAATAAAAGTGGCTTCAATCTATTACGTATTCCAGCTGAATGCAGTAAGATTCCTGAAGTACACATTCCCAGGTACTACGTTACAATATCGTGAATAAAACCAACATCTTACACTATGTTTTTACTACGCTACCTTCGCAATTACCTGAGCTATTGTATAGCTCAGTTGGTTGAATTTCTTTCTATAAACTGATGTCTTAGATGTGGTGGTATTAGGCAATAACAATGTGAGATGCAAGTCCGCACGTAAAAGTGGGTTTTGTGGCAGGTCATTTTCCATGTTTTTTAGCTTTGCATTTTATAAAAGGAGAAAACACTTATCACACTATCAAGGCAAATAATGCATGCCACATTACCTTTCCTCTGTCACAACTGGTTAGGTGCGCTGCAGCACTCTTCTGAGCAGCTAGGCACAAAGATACACGTCAAAACAGCGACTCCTTCTTCAGGCCTGGCTTTTAGGCTTTAGTTTGACATGGGAAACTATTGCTCTGTTCACAGTGGAAGAAATTAATTCACAATGCTGACACTTCAGGTATATTAAAAAGGAAGATGCAATTCTAACGTTTTTGATAGATCAGCATTGTTTCTCTAATGTATAGCTTCATTACACAAGTCCCTAAAGATGGTCTATCATTTGTAACTTGTTCTTGTTGTGTCAATCTGAGATGGACTTGTTTTTCTCCTAGGTATTGTACAACGGATCTACTTGCCAAATAAATGTAAAACATGTAAGATGTAATTTTGTTAAAAAATCAATTTTTTTTAGATTATATAACACCAGCAAAGCATTTGTCTTTCTACGTAATAATTACAAGAAACAGTTCTGAGAAAATCCATGTATAGATACTATTTTTCTTGTGATCTGCGAGCTTGCGATTTTTGTACAATACCTACTCTTTGGAACACGTCATTAAAAACACTTGTTTGAACCTCTCAAGACTTTATTCTTCCATCTTTCAGATTCCAAGTAAGCCACACAGCTACAATCTATAAGTACCTGACACAGAAATCTAGCTCCACTGATAACTAAGCAAGTATTTGCTGCTTATGGGGAAGAAAGATGTTGAATGCCTAGATCTTGTTTACATCTTTCAAGTAAGTCTCACCTAAAATGTTTTGGTAACTCATGGGCTTAGAACAATGCAATTAAACTAACACTAGTACAGACACTACTAGTTCACACTAAGCAGAGCAAAAGGAGGATTGTGTCAATGATATACACGTGGGTTTCACGTCAGGTTGTTTTCCACACAGCCTCCAACTAAATTCTACAGACTTTAAACTCAGAAGATCTATCACTCCTCCATAACATGCAAAGGTAAAGACCTCAAGAATGCAGTTTATCCAAGGACAAACATCTCAAAGTTATCAATTCTTGTCCTACTAGAGAGGTGCAGGAGAGTCAGATTGCTTGTCAAATACGCTCACCCGCCACACCAACACTCAGCAAACACAGCTTTCACAGGACAACAAACAAAAATAAAAATCACAACATGGTATTCAAAATGCAGATCTAGGAGGAAGTGTTCTCCGTTCATTCACAGATCCCTTACTGCTACCTACTGTAAACAGGCCAAAGGAATGATCTATAAACATTAGAAAATCCAGCCAAATGGATGGGTGGTCTCTAGGCTGTTCTTGAATGAGCCCTTGATACAGATTATGAGAAAAGATTGTGTGTGTTGTCTGAATGGTTAAATTTTTAAGTTATGGTTAATTTGTTTAACTATGACTGGAAGCACTTCATTTTACATTTTACAACATAGCTGACAGAAGAAATCTAAAAAAACCCAAACCAACCAACAAATGAGCAGACAAATAACAAATGGTGAACTCATATTATGCATATTCATACATTTTTTCTTTCTTTTTACAATACACAGCTTGTTCTGGCCTGGCATATGGGTAATTATCACCCTAGATGAAACAGGATGCAGAGGAGCAAAGGTCCAAGCTCAAAAGCGAAATCTATAATTTTCTGCAAACTAAACTCTGTTATTATGAATGTATCATTTTTGTTAACCAATGAACAGAACTTTCTATTCTTTTTACTTTTTCTTCTTTTTCCATGTTAGCTTTGAGATAGCAGTGAAATGCCAGTATTGGGATCCATTGGGATTGCTAGAGAGCTGTTTACACAGTCAACTTCATGTTTTTACAATTAGCAGTTTTCCCGTTCAGCTCATGTGAACAATACAGACTAAAGACAGAACATAAAACTGAAAAAATTAAATCAGTGCAATCAAACCCTAGCCTGTACTAGGGCATACTATGACATACTGAGAGTTTGGTGGTAAGTGAACAAGAACAATACGCATAGTCATTTTCTAGCAGCCAGCTTATTGTTCAGTGCTTGTGCATAAAAACCAATACCCAAAAGCCTTCCAAATATATGGAAGAGAAAATAAAAGACAAGCCTGACATTTAAATCCCAATGGTATCCAAGTGAAATGTATCATCCTGAAATCTGACTCACATCCTTCTGATCTGAAGAACATTACTTTCAACACGTTAAAGCACACTAGTATAACTAATATAAGGTTTGCCAGACACAATAAAATGCCGGAATCATCATATCATTATCATTTTGCCAGGCAGCAGTAGTTTTGGGGGATTCTGGAAGAGAAAAGATAACTCTGGCAAGCTGCATTCACCTCCATGGCCAAAAGCAACAGTTTTTAAACAAACTGTGGTCTCAAATTTTGTTCCCTTACCCCATTTCTCAATTGATGCCTTACATTCTTCTAAGTCTGCTAGTCTTTGACAGACTGCGGTTCAATGTTCTTTTTCTTAATCTAGTAGATGAAGGCAATGCAAGTCTCTTCATTTGATTGCTTTACAACACCAAGTAAACTCTGAACAACAACTACATCAATGTTGACTAGAACTAGTTAATCTATCACCTCCAGCTAGAGATGAATGGGAACAGACCAGCACACAAGTGCCTTTTCAGGTGCAGTTGTTTCACTCGGCACCCATGGGGTTCTTCAGGGAAGGGCCCCTCTAGTGAAGTTTTGTACTATTGGAATAATTCATGGGGACCATCTGCCCAAACAGTATCATACTCTCTATTGGAGTCATCTAATTATGGTCTTCAAGGAGCAGGACACTCCTCTGAGCATGGTAGTCAGCCCACATTTTGACACCATTGATTTCTCCTTGTACATCATTGGCTAATTAGCAATAATGCTGTATTTGGATGCATCACAGTCTCCCTCTTCTGGCATGTGTCTAAAACAATGTAGATATCAAAACTCCTTCCCTGTAGCTTCCCCCCACCCACGAACTGCATTAAACTTTTGCTTTCTGTTTCTGTTTAGTAAACATAAACCCAGTGGAGACTAAGTTCTATGTATTTGTATTTATTACTACTTCTTTAATACACTCCAAAAACATTTATAAGCAGAAGTGAGTGTGCAACTGTGACCATCTTTACATAAATGAAGGCCCCAAACCAGTACAGAAATTTCCAGTGAAGAAAATCAAAACAGGAGGAAAGCCCTTTTCTGCCATATATCAGGGATTGAACAGTAAGAATCTCAACAAAATTAGTAAAATAATTAAACCAAACTGTTAACATGTGTTACTGCAAAGCCCTCACCATTGACAAGAACTCTAGTGCCCGACATGCTGTCACAGACTAAAATCATTTCCCTGCTCTTGAATCCACAAGTCCATACAGGGTGATTTCTTCATGTTTGTGCTGCCTCTTGTCTTTCCATACAATTCTGCAATTTGACCGCATTTTTTCTTTCAGTCAAGTTACTAGGCAATTAATATTCTAAAAATCTGTTCTATACATTCTTATATTAATAAGAACTAATTACAGCATCCCAATGTAGCTTTGCTTGTAATCTATTCAGGTATTCTGATGGTTTCCAGATGAAAGAGTTGTAGACTTTATTCTTTTTACATTTAAAAAACATTCAGTATATTTCTCATAAAGATGGTAAATTGTCAGTCCAAGGCTGATTTATTTGTTTGTTTGTTCAGCTAGGAGAGAGGAACTGTACAGATCTCCCACCCTGCTCTGACTATAAACTGTGGCTTGGAAGCACACCATCTGAGAGAACATGCTTTGGCCTTTCCACTGAGACATTCAACAAAGACGTCAAGTAACTGCAGTGGTGATAGTATTCTGCAAAAGTTAAGGCAAAGGACAAGAGCTAAATTAAATTTTAGCTGCTGCCTTTCAGTCTCTGCTGGCATGGGCTAGATCTGAATGGCTAATCTAGACAGATGGCACTGCAGATAGGAACCATCTAGTTTCCATACAACAAAGAAGAATTTCTAGTCAAATCTACTTAACATTTAGTAAATCACTGAGGAATTTACTACTTGTACCACAGCACTCATTTTCCTTCTTGTTTAATTAGGCACGGAAATGAAATACATTGCAAGGTATTACTCTCCTACAATAGTGTAAAAGGATGGCTTGAACACAGAACAGCTTAACCCCTTGGGTAATGCACAGCCAATCTCTATTAAAAGCAAGAAGTTGGTTAGCGTCTCAAAAAGCAGGAATAGCTCCCACATTTGGTGAACTACATCCTCCTGGTGATACACATGCTATTCTAGTAATCATTTGTCCACCCCCTCTCTGCTGCTGTCAACACTGATGATGAGTGCCCAGCACTGTGCTGTATGGCTTAGCTAGTACAGAGATCTGAGCTGCTGCTGTCCATCATCTGTTCCTTCTCCTCCTACAAACTCGAAAGTGAAGGAGATAGAGAAACTTCCTGCCAGCATCCATTTTCAGACTTCAGAGGAACGAAATCTGAAAATATCCAAAGCAGCTACAATGCTTCTTTCTGCCCCACTCTTTGTCTTCTGATTTTAGAGGATTTCCTTTCTGCCACAGCTGGGACCTACTCAGTCCTCTGTGGGTCTCAGGAGAGGAGAAGGGGAATAAATACATAGTTTCATAAAACCTTGATCTTCCCTTTCTACCCACAGACTCTATGGGAAGCACTATCTTAGCGTAAATATTTTTGTAAGACACAACTGAATTTGGAGAAAGTATATTGCCTTAAACCCTGGGGGCCATATCAGTTCCAGAGCTGAAAGGTCAGCATAGCAGCACAAATGTAAGATGTATAAACAATGCAGGCTACTTACATAATGAACTCTTCTGACCTTCAAATGTGAACTCAGGCTGTACAATCATACAAATAAAACCCTCTACAACATAAACCATGAAGTTACTGCATTAACTGGATGTTGTCTTGGACTCATATCCACTGAGAGGAGAGGAGGAAAGTACACTGCCTATGGTTCCCTGATGGTTGCATCAATGTTTCCCAGAAAGTATTGTCATCTGTAAAATAGGTCACTTGCACACTCCTGAAGAACCTCAATGTATGAACTAGACTGAGTAGCCCACAAGTCCATGGACAAACAGCACATGTAAACCTCTGCCTTAGTGTTTCCATGGAGACTCAAGAGAACCATGCTGTAGCCTGATGGATGCATGGCTCTGAACCTAGATAGTATCCAATTCCAAACACTGGAAGATATCTAACCTCTCCTCCCTATAGTCTCTAAAGACCTCCTACTCCTGGGTCTAAGGCCACCAAAGCAAACTTTTTTTTCAGGGAACAGACTCTCTAGTCTTATCTTTTGACATTCTTGTAGCAGAAAGAGAATGTAAAGTGGTGTAGAATTTGGTGCTCTCCAACTGTATGCATTGCTGTATTCAAAGTACTGTAACAAATACAGAGCAAACATGACACAAGACTACCTGCTCAGCTATGTATACAGAATATTTAGGATAAATCCATACATAGGTATATGAACAGGACCCAGTTTAATGAGATGAGACATNACCAGTGCCGAGTAGAGGGGGAGAATGACCTCCCTTGACCTACTGGCCACACTCTTCCCTATGCAGCCCACAATTCCATTGGCCTTCCTGGGAACAAGGGCACATTGCTGGCTCATGGATAATTTACTATCTACCAGGACCCCCAGATCCTTCTCCTCAGAGCTGCTTTCCAGCAGGTCCGCCCCTAACCTATATTGGTGCCTAGCATTCTTCCTCCCCAGGTGCAGGACCCTACACTAATAAAGAGGATAAGATTCTATTTGCACTTCAATACTGTGTTATATATGTATTAGAATTATGGAAGGTTGGGGTTTTTTTTTTGTTTGGGGTTTTTTTTTTTTTTTTCCATCATGCAACTTTTGCAGAGGTTAGAGGAAACTATCTTATTATTCAGATAACTTCTGACCCTCGTTAGGAACTTCCTCATCTTCAAATGAAAAATATCTCCAGCTAATGTTGAAAGCTTCTATACAATCCTTTTACTTCTAAAAATAGAAGAAATGTAATAACAGCACTGCTTTACTAGGACAATAAAAAAATAGTGCAGAAATTGGTAATTTTTTTAGCCTGTCTGATGGAAGGAAAAGAACTGCATTACTGCCATTAGTTCCACAAATTAGGATCAAATTAATCGACGCTTGAGCTGCAAAAAGGAGACAATTATTTGCAATAACTTATAAAAATAAAAGTGAAAAAAATTAAAAAGAGCTTAAAACTCAAGTTCTGTGAAATCAGCACTAACACTAAAAGGTAAAATGACAACATTTTCTTGTCAGAAAAATTTTAATATATATTTTCCCCTATTTTTCTATTATTTTAAAAATATACAAGTAGGGGGAAGTGATAAAAACAACAGATGACAGATGTCTTCTGCCACGTGTCAAGTCAAATTAAATCTATGCTGTAAAATACATTTCAGCCATGAATACTGACGGCTAAACAGTGACCTGCTGTCATACACATCTCTAGAACAATCATGCTTGAGACATTCTGACAAAACTACTTCCCACATACATATGCCATCTGAACATATTTGCACCAGTTCAGACTGTGTTGCTAAAACTAAGATCAATAATATTACAAAAACTGAAAACATCTGCTTAGAAAACATCATCAAGTCCTTTGAAATCAGACTCTGTTCCTCAGCAGTATTTTGACAGTCAGCATCAAATATTTTTAGCTGAAGTAATCTTCAAAATCACAATTAATACAGCATTTTAGACATGTATAAGCACACACAGAACGGCAAATAAGAAAGTATGCTCTAATCATTAAGAGTATTAAAAAAATGCCATATAGTTTTAAAATTGGAACACCCTCAAATTCTGTAATAGCCTGTCCATTCCTTACAAGTTCACCTTCATCTTTGCATTTGTTTTATTGAAGCCGTGCACTGTTTTGCTCAAAGCTTAAGACAAATAAATAAATGTGCAAAAGTTAAAATAAACAAATATGCAAGGCCTGGAAGTGATGTTTCTCAACTAGCAATTATTAAAGTATCCAGAGAAAGGCTATTTCATTAAGTATCGCTATATAGTAGAGACAGAGAAGAGGACTTTACAGAGAAGACGCTCCTGGCTAGCCATGTTTGCCTTGGCTGTAATCTCTTATATGGGTAAAAATGAGTCACTACTAAGATCTCTTATAAAAGTGCCATAACAAATAATGCTGATGATTCCATAATGGGGTATTCTACTCTGTGAAAGTCTTACTCTGCATGCATCAAGTTCTAGCTATTTCTGATGTTTAAGCATTTTCTAGAACACTCACAGAAAACAAAAATAAAAAAAAGGAGAAAACACAAAACACTTCGTAAAGAACCACAGTCAAATGTTTTGTGAATACTGATTTTTAGTTTTTATGTTTTCAAAAATATATCTGTAGCAGGTTTGTACATCTAAGATCTCAGCTCTCTTAAAAAGTATCTTCTCAAGAGGAAGTTCCCTACTAATACATAGGCCTTACTGGAAAAGCAAAAAATTTGTTGCTGAGAAATCTGTAAAAATTGCTAAAAGGTGTGCAGATCTCCTGCATACAATGAACAGACTAACTCCAGCAGTAAGGTAAATGAAATTAAAAGAAATATCCAAGGGATTAATTTCATGAATAATAAATCAGAAGGATAATACATTATCACCATCACTAATGTTAGAGCATATTACCAATGATTGGGCATAATATGGTGTTATATTAGTTAAAATTATTGTGGGTTAAGAACTAAAACCCAGTAATTCTTACCATTAGGCTAAAAAATAATAATTTGCATTTAAAAACCACATTTGTCAAGGCTTTCTTTTCTTTCAATCTCTTCAATTCTGAACCACTAAGTGCTGCAGCTTTTTCCGCAAGCAACTGAATTAGAGACAACTAGTATGCACTCTTCTTATCATACAACTTTGCAGAACCTCCTGTGTGATTTAGTTCCACTTCCAGTTCCAAAAGAGACTTAATAGACTCACAAGAAGAGTATGACTCATGTCTTTTTGCAGAATAGGTAACCCAGAACACAGTGGGGAATCCTAACCTCCAAATATGGATTAGCAGACATCAGAGTAGCAAATTCAGACAGGCACTGGTCTTTAAATTGGATTAAAAATACACATACTAGAATGCAAAAATTGAGCCAGAAAGAGCCTTCTGCACAAGGCTCAGCAATTCCATATTGTTATTCTGAAATCCTCAGTAAATATCTGCATATCAATCTATGAGCTTTTCCAAACTGCCGCAGTATAAAAATCACAATTTGCATTGTGCAATTTACCAGTGTCAAAAGAGGGTAGTAGAAATCCCACCGGCATGCCTGCAGGCACACTTAAATTTCTCTCAATGTTTACATACTGGCCTTTTCCCATGATTCCAAAACAAGAAGGAGATTCTGAGTGTGCACTGCAACATAAGGGAAACTGGGTAGGACAACTGTTCATAGATCAACAGCAAACCATTCCTCACCTCACACTCAAGCAAGAAAAGGACAGGGAGGCTCTCTCTCCATTGCTGCATTCATAGGAGACACAGCAGATCCACAATATCAGAAATTTAAACCATAAACATTCCGTAAAGTCAAAAGGCCTTCCTTATCTGACACTTTCACCAAAGAGACAGGGCTTCTGCATCACTTACAAATCTTGAGCTCCTACTGCATGAGTCCCTGCCAAACTTGATTTGTCTGTTTTGTATGAAATCTATAAATGATACAGTAACAGTTACTGAAACAGCTGTGAATGAATCATCAGCTACAGTAAACACCATTTAGAAAGCCCCGATCAAAACATCTTGGTAATACAGCAAGTTTTGGGAACTGCAAACACAGAACTAGGCTATCCCCAGACTTGCACAATCTGCTGCGCTCTGGATCCTTCAAAATCATTCAGAAAAGGAAGAAAGAAGGTGCAAGACAGATAAAGTGGCAGAGAAAGCAGCTCCTTTCCCTTGCCTTCATTTTTCCCTCTTACCCAACTCTTTTGTAGCATGGAGACTGGAGAGCGATAGCAGACATGTAACCTCTCCTCAAGCTCCTCATACGCAGTCCGGCTTCCCAAAAAACCTTGCCATCTCGCTGCATACATGGCATAACACACTGGCCACTTCCCCCAGTTTTTTGAAGAACAGCCTACAGTTCCTTATGAAAACGAGAGGTGAGATAACATGCACAAACCAATTTTGGACATGACTCAGAAGCCAAAAAAAGCACAAACCTTTCACTACCTTCTTTATTGACTACATTTTATTGGTCATGGCAGCAGAAAGCCCAAGCAGGAGCCTTGTCATGCTGTTTCCTCTGGATGTCAAATACAGCTCCCAGGACTAATTCTGTTCTGAAGAGTTTCATTCTGATATTTTGTCCCGCTCTTTTTTTTTATTATTTATTTTAATAGATTGCTGCTGTTTTTCATCACCTAAATCTAGCTATTCTTTGCTGTTAGATAAAGACTTGGCAAATTACAGAACATATGAATCATCTAAATATAAACAAACTGACAACGTATCTCAGTTGTCACTGGACTTACTCTGCTCCCTTAACATGGTTGTGAATTTTGTGACTGGACACTTAACAACAGAATTCATCTATAAAATGTTTTCAGACTAGCACTGTAATACACAGTAGCATCTCATTCTATAGGTCCTTAACCCACTTAAATGTCCGCAGACTTTGTGGCAGGGGAAGCACAAAAAGAAATCACACCAGGCAAAACATACTAAGCAAACACAAAAGTCTAGACAGACTTTTCCTAAATTTCAAGATAAATTTTACTTCTGTAAAACTAGTTTTTACTTCTTCAGTCCTTCCCACTTAGAAGTTTGAAACTTTCCATCTCTCTGAGCCCACCTGCACATGTATTCTTTTATAATACATTTCATCTGCTAAGAGAGGTTTACATAAGCATTTTTAGCTGTATTCACCTCTAGCTATCAATCTCCAGTCTACTACTAGACTTATAGCAGGACTAAGATTTGGAAGCACTTAAAAAATACTGATTGTCAAATAATATCTTCCTGTCTGCCATCTTTTAATATTGCAGATTTACATGTAAGTGCTCAAGTTTTTTTAAAGGACTTGAACATGTTGCACACACAGGAATACCTTGCACTGCCAGCTACAATGTGGCTGAGATCCTCTGATGAGAGTACTTTTTTTATTCAGCTCCGTCAGGATTTGCAGATGTAGAAGTTTAATGGCAAAGCCTGTATGTGGAACAGCTACTGATTACCTAGAGAATAATCTGTTTTACTCAGAAGACCAGTACGACCAAAGAAGTGCAAGTCTGTACACAACAAGGAACAAACACCTCTGGGGAAAAAAGGCTACTTTTTGCATGAATTCACAGGAAAACAATCTATACTTGAATATAAATTCTGAATTTAGCAGTCATGTCTCCTTTCTTATGAACTTGGTTAATCTTTCTAGTCATTTTCTTGTAGAACATATTCATTCGCTTGGAGAATACATACAGTTGCAAAATTTTTAACAACTTCCACACTGGCATATAAAACTGCTAAAAAGTGGTCTCATCCATCTATGTCCACCACTATTAACCTCGGGATCCCTGCTTTTCCTTCTTCTCTAGACTAGCTGTATTATTTTCCCAGAGCATTATATGCTTTTCCCTCCCTAGGAAGACAGATATGGCATGTGTCATACAGACGAATTCCTTCTCCTCTTCAGAAATAATGCTCTAACCTGCATTACCCTCTAATTAGATAACTGCCTAGGTCAAGTTTCCTGTGTTCAAAAAACAATCAAGCCCCTGTTCGTGAGCTAAACATCAAAAGCCTGTCTGCCTTAATATTCGTCAAACTGTGGAAAACAGTAAAAAAATATAGCTGTTCTTGTAGCAGATCACTGCGGCTTGCTATAACTGAAAATGCCAGGCGAAGCTATGCTCAAACGTCTGCTCCAGCTATTTCTTCTTTTCTTCTTTTTGTATGCTGATAAGCAGCACAACCAGTACTGGATAGGGTAACCTGTAATTTCATAAGGGCACTCTTGCTGACTTTTTTCCAGACCTAGAAGCTATTTCAGGGGTACTGTCCAAGGGTATCATCATTTACGTGTACTGTGACCCCACTGAGGGCAGCAAATGGACTTACAATGGGGAAGAGAGAGAGGTCAGAGATCCATACCTCAAAATAAAAGAGACTCTTCTGATGTAAAGGTATGAAACATTTCTCTATGTGGAATAAGAACACGTATGGCTGAACAACAGCTTTATCATGTTCCAAGTCCACCAGTCAGTGCCCTACTAGCTCAGAGAAAACTAACGCTAGATTAAAATAGCTTTACACCTTCTTAACATATCCATGTCATACATAATTAATACAAAAGCATCTAATACAAGCACCATAATTTTATTAGCATACATAATTTAGGCAGCACAAAACAAAAAGGCCATATACATCAAATCCCCACATATACATACAACAAAATTTCCTGACTTCTACTCCCTTTATCTTTGTCTAAACCTGGAAAACACCCTCCTATTATTTCTGTCTAGAAAACAAAACCTAACAGCCCCAATGGCATTCACCCTTTTCTTAATTAGTGTTGTGTTTCTCCGATCAATAGAAAAAAGACCGTAATTTTGACTGAGGTAAGAAATGACAAAGAAGAAATGACAGTGAAAGTGCCTGCACTATGACATGTTTATAGAAGGCTTGGAACTATCGAACAGTCATAACAAAATGCAGTAGCTGAGAATAAACTGAACAGATGCTAAAAAATAATCAAACAAACAGTTTGCAATGAAGATAGCAACCAGGTCTAACAAAAAACAATAATTAAGAGTTAACTTTCATAACTTTGTATTCAACTGGGGCTTTGATTCTTTACTTACTGAGTTTCCTGGGACAGAATTGCCTACTCACTCAGCCCAAAGGACACAAACTCATGTCACAAGCAAGTTGTAGCACTGTCACTTGACAGAACTGTAAAGAATTGGGGAGATGCCCACAAATTTATCTCTATTACATTAGCACCTTTGGGATAAAGTATCAGAAATTTTGGTGTGGCGAAGACAAAATAAACAAAATCATCAGCTTACCAATCTAAATTTTACACACATAACATATGTAACTTCTGTGAAGTAGAACTGGTTAATATCTTAGAAATCATTAATAAAATAAGTAGTAGATTTCTGCACTGATTTCCTCCTCCTGTTGATCTCTGCTTAGACTGTAGATTAGAGTCATGTCCACACTCTGCCTTCTGCTCAACACTGTCCTATGCTTTGCAAATAACGTTAGGACTCTCACCTAAATATTGCTTTGTTTCCATTTCATTCATTTACTTACTCCAGCCCTTTTTCTATAAAAAGGTTAGGAAAAGAAGCTTTTCCTGAAGGACTGAAGAACTTTTCTGAAGGACATTTTCTCCTTTCTGAAGGCCTAGTGGCATCCACTGATTAAGTCTACAAAAGCCAGAGTGCAAAGCACAGTGCAAGACTAAGCCCAGAACGAGGCTGGTTTAAAGATGCCTGACACACACACAATTTTTTTAGCAGCTTCCTGTGCATGGAGATAAAGTCATAGTAAAAAGACAGAAGAAAAGAACTGGCAAAGATAAAATGAGTACCTCCAAGAGTCAGTTTGAGGAAAAATCTTAGCTTTTTCACATGGATATAACTAGAATCTCAACAAAATATGTTACCCAGAATTATATTTATTAAAGGTCTCTCCCAGAACTTAAAGCTTCTCTAGGAATAAAATCTAGGTCTCTTCCATCTCAGTTGAACCAACCTTACTTAGCAACAATGCCTAACCATCAGCCTGAACAAGGGAAGGAAGATTCACCATCACAAAAGAGACACACAATTTTGTGTTCCTGCAAACATCACTCAAAAGCTGCACACCACTATCACAGTTTTCAGTATTGTTGGTATTGGTTTTTGTGTAGAATAAGTTCCTTATTTATGACGTTAAAATATCCAGAATCCTAGTGTTAACTGGAAAAACCTGTAATGAAATTGCACCTCATCCCTAATCAGCACCACATCAAAAAATGCGATTATAATTAGAAATGGATCAAAATCACAAACAATCTGAATTTTTTTGGGGTCAAGCATGTTAAACCCATGTGGCTCTGGCCTGTTTCAGAGATTATCTGTGACAGGAGTAACAGAAAGCCAGACCTAGACCCAGAAGCTTGCAAATACCAGGAAGGCTGAGATTCTGTAGGTTCATTTCTTATAAATAAATGGCTTCATAGGCACTGCTCTGACATTCACTCCTCTCAGTACCTATAGACAGCTAAAATGTGGAATAACACGTTGTCCTGGTCTCAGCTGGGACAGAGCTAATTTTCTTTCTAGCGGTTGCTGTGTTTCAGATTTGGTATGAAATGAATGTCAATAACGTTTATTGTTTCAGTTGTTGCAAGGTGACACATATTTTTCAAGGACATTTTTTAGCTTCCCATAGAAGCTGAGAAGGAGCCTAGACAGAACAATGGAATAGCCAATGGAATATTCAATATCATAGATGACGTGCTCAGTATATTAATGGGGTTAGCCAGGGGGGCTGGCACCTGCGATTGCTGCTCATGACAGTTTCAATTGACTGGGTGGTGAGAGTGACTTGTGTCATTATTGTTGTTATTGTTGTTATTGCCCTTCAGGGGGAAGAGGGAGAAATGTAGAGCAGCTGCGTGGTCCTAGCTGCCAATTCGGGTTAAACCATGACACACGTGTAAAGTTTGTGACTCAAATTATTGGCTTCTATCCCTCTTCTGTATCCAGAAGTAGAATATGAGCTTAATGGGTCAGGTGCAATGATTTTGTCGGGAGTTCTGAACTTAGACCTCCTACTCATTTTTGCAGATCGTTAAGAATAATGGGAACAGAGGATGTCTAATCTAATATGTGTATTTATCAAATGAACTTCAAGCTTTAAATCTTGAAAAAAGTTAGCATACTCTGAGCATGCAATACTTGAAACGTTGGAGCTGGGACAAAAATTTAGAATACAGTTTGGTAATTAACCATTGATATATAGGATGACAAATACTGGCAGATTTTTGTAACGTGAGATAATTCTAGTTGTTATTCATAATACCACATTTACAATCATAGAATCCTTTAGGTTGGAAAATACCTTCAAGATCATCGAGTCCAACCGTCAACCTAACACTGCCAAGTCCGCCACTAAACCATGTCCCTAAGTGCCACATCTACAAGTCTTTTAAATACCTCCAGGGATGGTGACTGAAACCACTTCCTTGGGTAGCCTGTTCCAATGCTTGACAACCCTTTCAGTGAAGAAATTTTTCCTCGTATCCAATGTAAACCTCCCCTGGCGTAACTTGAGGCCATTTCCTCTTGTCCTATCGCTTGTGACTGGGGAGAACAGACCGACACCCACCTCACTACAACCTTCTTTCAGCTAGTTGTAAAGAGCAGTAAGGTCTGCCCTCAGCCTCCTTTTCTCCAGGCAAAACAACCCCAGCTCCCGCAGCTGCTCCTCATAGGACTTGTGCTCTAGACCCTTCACCAGCTTTCTTGCTCTTCATTGGACATGCTCCAGCATCTCAATGTCTTTTTTGAGGGGCCCAAAACTGAACACAGTATTCCAGGTGTGGCCTCACCATGCATTTTGAAGCATGATGTTTCGTGTGTCTGAGCTCTAGGAAAGATCACCACGAACTTTTACATACAAGCCATACTGATACATGAATATTACATCTAAAGCAACCCTTGAAGGATATGATCAAGAACGCCTTTAAAATTACAAAATGTTTTGCTAAAATCATAGAACTGCAAATGTTATGAACCAAAGACTACAATAATTTTGCTAAATCACACTATTGACACTAATTTAGAGATAGGGATGTTCATATACATTTCCTCTCAATGCTGAGATCAAAAATTGAAGAATTCAGTAACCATGGAAGCATTTACTCCCCGAATCGCTCAGGAACAATTCTTAACCACATTCCTCTCCTATATACCAGCATGCTATGAGCTTGGTGTAGTACCAATAGAATCAATAACAGTTGCAAGACCATTATAATAATTTGTGTACCAATCTAACACAAAACTTCCTCCAATCAGAAAAATCTGCAAATTAATCTAGAGCTATTATCTAAACAAACTAGCAGTATTCAATTAACATTTCACTGCTAACTGAATTAAAGTGAACACAATAAAATTTCCCAACTATTAAGTATTAGAAATGCAAATATCTGTAACTAGAGAAATCCAAAAGAAAGGTCAAATTACAATTCTGAATATCAAAAGTGACTCACAAACTTATTGAGGCTATGATGAATTCAAGTCTCAAAAAATATCAGGGAAAATGTTTGAAACAAGCATCATGAAGCTAGGTTCTTGGCAATTAAAATACTTACAATCAATTTATTAACTAAACAAACCAGTAGCATTTAATTACTCCACGTGATTTCTTGTAAATGTGGGTAGATTTCCAAGTCATCTAAAATATGTCAAGATCGGTGCTGTCAGGTAGCAACAACCCCTTTCTTTATTCTGGATAGGTTAGATCCTGCAGTTCTGATGCCTCAGCTTTTTATGGGAATATCCTCTTAGCCTGCAAAACAGTCCCACTATTTTTTTGTGAAAACATTGATATCTGCAGTCACTGAGACCACTCGAAATACAGTCTTCTGTAGAGAGCTGCTAGATCACAAATTCATGTTGAGTTCTTCCTGGTCTCTGTTGCTGTAGCCCTCCACATTTATAGCAACTGTCCTCTGCTACCAAGCACATAACCTTTTTGGTTACAGAAGATGACAATCCATGATTCATTTGCATTATTCTGCCAACTTACAGGATTTAATACAGGTCCAAGTATAATTCTATAGCCTGTTAGCATATTGCTACTTTTTAATACTCTTTTTTACTAGCCTTTTAAGAATGAAAATAATGAATAGCAGGACTCAAATTTTTAAATCTGTATCTAATTGCAAAGCCTTTCAGTTGCCCAAATAATTTGGTCAATTTTCATATATTATTAGGTGAAGTATAGTGTTATCCCACAAAATCAAGATTTGATATATCCAATCACTAGTTTCTCTACATTTGCTGTGAGAGCTATTGAAAGATCTTTTGAAGCTCTCTTAGGGAAATGAGAATAAAAATACAGAATACATGATTCCCATTGCCCCCAGCAATATAAACAAACCTGTGTCTACTTCTCTCTAGGGAGCCAATTCATAAACTATCAAAAATGAATTCTTTCACTTGACTTGGCCTATAATTTTTGACATATATGAAAAGTCTTACCTGTGTTTCCAATCATGTGGTTCATTCAACGCAAGTATAAAATATCTCTGCCTCCCCTGCCATAGATTTTTCTGTTCTTAAATGCATTTGTATTCTTTTTTATCCTTTATAATTTATTCACTGAAAACAGTATAAAAGTTTCCAGTCTCATCCCGTTAAAAAAGAGAAGAAATCCCACCTTATGGCAGAAAACTTTCTCATTATAGTAAGAATTGGGAATATGCAACCTTTGTTGCTTTGTACTATTGTCATCATTACTATCCACAAGCATTCCATAGCCCTTTTTGCAGCAGATCACAAAATTCACTTTCTCCAAGCCCAATACATATATTTTAATTTGTCCTTTATAACCACCCTGCCACGTATGGTGTTCAGATGACGAATCCATAGCTAGCCTTTCCCTGAGTCCTCAGTCCTCACGGACTTCTCAGGCAACAGCAATAAAGCCATTTATTATCTATTTCATCTAACACAAGCTTTTCAAAAGGATATTAATCTTTCAAAATTCTTGGAATCCTGCTAAATCTTTCTCATTTGCTTGGTATAATAGCATTTATTTTTGCTAGTGGACACGTTACATAAGCCACAAGCACCAAATTTTGACCATATGCTTATGAGAACATGGTGCCACACAGTATAATTTAGTTTGATGCTGACAGTCACAGTACTCAGAACTCCAGACACTTTAGTGATCATTTTTAGCTTCTCCATCTCTACTTACATCAACATACCTTGTCCAATGTATATTTTCACCCCTGGTGATCTTCAGTTGCTGGTGGAAAAAGCCAGATTAGAAATAATTCCCTAAGAACAAATTCGCAATTCCAAGTAAGAGCAAATGCCTGTATCTTCTGTTTCAAATCTCCTACTTCTTTCACATCTACTGTGGTAGGTAGTTAAAACTTCAGCTCTTATGAAGGTATGGTTTTGTTCATTTATGCCCTGGGTATGTTATTTCTGCTCTGTGGAATTCATGTTTTTGTCCAACAGTAGCGCACCAGCTGTGCATTTTTCCATGCACTTCTACTGTCTACTCTTTTTGCTGGCATCTACTGCTTGCAGATACAGAGTGAATCATGGTTAAAACCCTGCTCGGTTGTTTACCAGCTTTCTGGAGATTTTCAACTCCAATAAGTCTTTTAACTACTCCTCCTAGTTAAGTGCTGCCTGAACAATGTGCTGCATTTTGCTCCTGGCACTCTGCATTATTTGTTCTTCAGTAATGATTCACAGTCAAGGGTCTGATAGAAGCCTGTTTCACTGAGTGCCCAAGCTCTAACTAAACACATCATATTTCATGAGCCACAGCACAACACAATGTAGTCCCAATGTACTGTGCACACTGTGCTTCTTTCTCATTTTATTTACTAAAAAACTAGTAAGAAATACCATCTTTCTCTTTGCATTATATGAGTGCATTTAATATGCACAAAAGAATAAGAAATTAAAATTAAAAACCTATTCTTAATTTAATAATCTGGAAAAAAAGAGTTGAACAGTTCTCACTAACGAGCTCAATCATGATTGCTTTCAGAATTCTGAAATTATCTACTTTAGATTTTCCAGAAGGCTTTTTTTTTGTTGTTCTGTATGTGCACGATTAGCTCAGGCTTGCACCTAGGTCTGTCTTGTTTAACTTTTCTGAAGAGAGGAGCAAAGAAATCTATAAAAATCACAAATTTTTACAGTTATAACTTCACTGATTATGTTGTCAGTGATGACAGGTGTCCCCTAGGACAATGTGGCCAGAACTGACTGCAGATCTGTATACCAGTACTTCATTTTGTCACCTTTAACCTCTTTTCCTTGCAACACAAGACTTTAATTAATTTGGAAAGCACCTTGGAGTTATATAAAGTCTCCATGGCAAGTTTTGTTCAGTCCTTTGACCCATTTACGTAAGACAGTATGTGCTATCAACTGGCAGCATTTTAAAAAGTGTATCAC
This sequence comes from Burhinus bistriatus, assembly GCA_013397275.1. Classification (NCBI taxonomy): domain Eukaryota; kingdom Metazoa; phylum Chordata; class Aves; order Charadriiformes; family Burhinidae; genus Burhinus; species Burhinus bistriatus. The sequence goes on along the minus strand of VYXH01008691.1, from coordinate 135,959 downwards.
ATTAAAAAAGATCTTTTAAGGTTTGATTAAGTGATCCAATTAGGAATCACACTTATTATATTAATTCTATGTCTGGTAAAGATACCAATTTCTGCATTTTCCTAGGTAGCCTGAAGGGAACTTGCTAGTGTCTTCCATATGACAGGAGACTTTCCTGCCTACTTTCATTCTTGTGGCTCTCAGAAGGTGGTATTTATTAACAGCAGATGAATTCAGTTGGAATTCAGAAGGCCACAGGTGGCCAACTGCAGGTCTTAAGCAGTTCTCTAATATTTCAAGGATGGCTCCCAGGTCACCCCAAGACCATACAGGAGCAGCAAAATAATCAGAAATCTCAGGAGCAAGCAAAATCATTAAGCCCATGTGGCTCATAAGATTGGCATCATCAGGGAGTGCCAAGATCCAGTTATATGCCTCACGCTGTCAGTAAGAGCTGTAGAGAACTATTAACAACTTCTACCTGAGAACAACTCCCAAACCTCTGACATATGCACACTGCTGCTGCCAGCCACACAAAGATTTTGGAACGTAGCTCACGGGGTTGAGGAAGGCTGCCCATGTCTGTTACATGCACAGCATACAATTTCAATTATAGTGACTGTGATGCATATTAAACATGTATTATAAAGCAATCTATTAACATACTGGCTTTCTTCATGAAAGTGAACATATGTATGTCAATCGCTGCATGTTCTTCTGAGTTTGGTAGAGCGTGGCAAATCCGAAACCATTTTTAAGTTCACATCAAACATAAGAACAGGAAATTATTATTGCTAGACACCCTAGAGTCCTGGCAATGAAATACTGAATCATAAAACAATATATGGGGGTGGGAAGAATAGAGGGCAAAATAAAGAGTGTGCCTTCTGTGCAGGGTCCTCAGACAGAATTATAAATTGAGACCGTGCATGGCTGTGTTAAACAGAACTAATACTACGCAGGGTAGAAATGAGTTTCCTTAAACAGGTTCCATATAATGGGTTTGGTAGCTTTGAGAAATGCCTTTCCCTAATGGTCATTCTATTGATGTAGAGCCTAAAGACAATTTTTCTAATTAAGCAATAAATTACAGCTGTAGGAATGTCTGGTATGTCACTATTAGATCTGTGCAAAACTCTGAACCTTCACATTGCTAAGGATATGGCAAGCCTCTAACCTAACGTTACTCATTAATTCTTGCTTCTCAATCTAGTTTTTCTTAGGGCTTTGAGATCAAAAAGGTCCCTTCAGACCTCACAATGTCACTCAAAAGATAGGTGGTTTTGGCTCACAGATTACATTTCCCACAATAACTTTAACAGCTCCTTTCCCCTCCCAATTTTCATTCATTTTCCCCCATGAAGCTGAAAAACCCTTATTACAGTTTTGCTCTGTGGTTTGTTTGTTTTTTCCCTTCTGAGGGGCTGTTGAAAGGTGTTGTTAACATGCTATCTTTCCTTGTGCTCAACAACTTGTAATATATGGGAGATGTTTGATTCCTTCCAGATCACAGGGAGGCAGCCAAAAGGCATACTCAAGACAGCCTCACTGAGAGCATATACTATATCAAGGTAAACCTGCTTTTTGACAGCTATACCTTCATATTGCTTCAACTGACAGAGACAAGACCCCAAACTTGCTTCTAGACTTTCCATTGGAATGCCCCAGCAATCCTTCCTTCTGTAGCTAAGCAGATTATTTTAGATTGTTTCACCTTTTCCTTTGCATTGTAAGGGCTTCTGAGACGTCTGTATTTGAGGAAGAAGAAATAAAAAGGCAACCTTCTCACCTAATAATACAGTTATTAGAACAGTCAGTGCAGGAAAGTTTATGGAAAGGTGCATGGAACAATTGTTTTAATGGACAACTATGGGGAAGCTTCTCCCTGGGAATATTTCTTCCTTAACCTCATGCAACTGGTTTGTAACTTGGGTAGAGGACTCATGCCCTCATGATGAAAACAACATACTACATAGCGACTAAAAGTTCTCAACATCCACAAAAATCTCTAGCCTGTTGAATCCTTCCTATGTCTCTAGCTTCAGTGGTATCTTAACTAGCTGAATAGAGAAACTACATCTTATACAGAACAGTATTTCAGGTCAAATTTGTTTGTTCACTTACAATGACAGATGTTAAGCAGAAGCAGCTCATTTACTTTGAAAACAGTCATTATTCTACCTATTTTTACCATATACCTTCTAACATCTCCTCAGGCTACTGCAGAGTCTTTATCTACCTTAACATATTTATTTACACACTTTAAAGATGCGGAGGCCAGATTTGACATAGGCATGCCATTGATTTCTACAACACGGTCACTTTTATTTTCTCTCACTTCTGTGAAGTACTGTATTTGCATTTTTCATTAACAAAAACAGCCAAATGTTTTTCGTATGTTCAAACAGATTCAGAGCCTAATAATGCGGATGAATGATACAGATGAGTCTTTTAAGCCTAAATTCTACTACTGAATAACTGGACACTCCCCATGTCACCCTCCCAAAAAGTCCCTTAGCTAAGAATCTTTGCTGATGTTGCCCTGTCAACAAAACAGTCAGGACCTCTGGAAATCCCTTGGTCTTACAGTCCTAAACACATTTAAGAACACAGGTATCATTACAGAACGTTTTGTCATTTTCCTGGCTTCTAATTCACAAGCATTTTGCCTGAAATCCCATTAGCATTCAAGTTTCCCTTAAAAATTGTAAAGGCTTTTTGAAATGGTGAATTACAAATAACTGACTTCCACTGCTGTAGTTACAGAATATCAAAAGACGAGACAAAATACCAGACAATTCTTTGGAAAAAACCATCTTAGTTCGTTTTAAATTACACACAAATTTCAACAGGCATCTCATACAGAAGTAAGGTTTCCAAATCTGCAGTTCCATTTATCATTCTTTTTACAAGAAAGTTGCACTCAATTGCATAATTATGACAGAAGATTTAATCACAGTTAAGTTGCAAGGTTCTAGCCTGAATAAAAGTCTACATAGAAACTTTAAAAATGTGTTTAGTGTAATCATAGAATGGTTGGAGTTGGAAGGGACCTTAAAGATCATCTAGTTCCAACCCCCTGCCATGGGTAGAGACACCTTCCACTAGACTAGGCTGCTCAAAGCCCCATCCAACCTGGCCTTAAACACTTTGAGGGATGACTGTGATTTTTTTAAAAATGAGAAATCTAGCCTTTTCTCCTTAAAGCCTAGCTTCTCCATGCTCAGTCTGTACCTTATCTCTTCACTAAAACATAAATTGTCTGACCTAAAAAAGCAGTATTTGCCAGCAAGTTACTATTACAGGGAGCATGTCCCTCTGAGAGCACATGAAAGACAAGAGGGAAACCTTGTCAGCCAGTAAAAATAATAAACTCCCCAAACCAAATCTTAAACATAAGACATCAAACACTGGTAATGGGAAGCCTCTCCACAAGCAATTTTGGAAAAGAAAGAGAACCTAGTGAACAAATATCTGATGGAAATCATAGGATAACATTTGCATATCAGTTGGCAGAAGCTCACAGGACTTAGCTCCGATTCCTCAAGAAGTTTAAGAATTTGATTTGTGAATATCCAGCCACTAAAAAAGTATCAAAGAACACATTCACTTACTCATTTCAATTATGTAACTTCCAGTGTACCAAAGGATGCATGTAACCAACATTTCTGAACATTAAAATACTCTGGCAAGAACAAAATCCCAGCAGGCTTCACCGAGGGATCACTAGTGGATTAGCATGAATTTCAGAAATCAGACTAATTATCTTCTCTTTCACATACTCTTCCAGCTACTTGAAAGTAATGAGCTATGGGCCAGTGCAATACTACAGTCGCATTTAAAGTAATTAAACAAATATTGATAGTAATCAGATTAATTTCATTTAAGATTCTTTAATATATATCCACTTCATCTTTCTACATGTGGTTCTTCCCCAGCAGAAAATTAATAGCTCAGGAAGATACTGCAACCAGATTTAAAAATGTAATAGTTTCACGCTGGGGAGCTCTGCCATGTCACGTGTAGCCTTTTATAGAAACACAAAGCTAAACATAAATGTAAGAATAATGCTTCTGTGTTCAAAAAAGCAGATTCCCAATGAGCTTCTAGAACTCCCTAGCAAATCATGAAAATCCTCGCTGAAGGGATTCGTGCCATCTAAAGATTTATTGTCATTTGGTGACAGTAGCTACAAAGCCATTTAAGATCCTTTTCACATAAAACAACTGAGGAAAAAAAGACCCTCAATTTCCACAATACACTGTATTTGTAGGTTCTTTTCTATTTCATCAAGTTGAAGATACTTGAAGAAATACTGTATTCTGGTTCAACTGTTCACTTCAAAATAAGACAGAGCTGAGAGGGGAGAGGTGTACCATGATTAATTGCTTACCAACCTACACCCCTGCCCATCCTTTAAGTTCGGTAAGATTTAGAAAAATATACTTTGTCATTTCAGAAACAAAAATTGCCCCCCCCACCCCCCATCTTATCTAAAACATGTCTTCCATAAAACAGGCTCCGAGTGAAAATTACAACCACCTGTATGATTATGTTTCTCTCTGCTACTGAGAGAACTGCTAACAGCAGTGAACTTAGTAACTATGGATCTAGAGTTTGCAGGATGCACCTCAACAGAGTTAGAAAGGAAAAAAACAGGCTTCTTGCGAAAGGCCTATCCAGGGCACTGTCTCAATGTATGCAATTTTAAAGGAACTTCACCAATACATACAGAATTAAATACCTATTATATTTTCAGTAGCTGTCTAAGGGGTGCCTGAAGCAGGCAGACAGAAAATTATGTTAAACAATAAATGCAGACAGAGTTTTACTGGTGGCAGAGGAAGAAGATTCTTCCATCAGTTCACTGTTCTGCCATGGATTGTCACAGGCCTGGTCACTGATCTCAGGCAGGTTAAAAAAAAGCTCAATTAACCTGCATTTTCTGCCTTAGATTTCATGCAACCAATTCTGAAACGTTAGAAAATATTTTAAAAATAAAAATGAATTTGTGCTGTCTCGACTGTGTGATGGCAACATGAAATGACTGTTTCAATCTTTATATTTAAATAACATTTGTCACCCCTAGGAATCTGCTTTAAAGGCCAAAGCCAACAATCAGAAGTTATTTGCATTAAACAACCAATAAAACACTTTCTGAATTGTATTTTTCTTAGAAACTATGATGTGTACTACAAGCGGTACACAGTAATCTTCCTGACTACGACACATTCAGCAGCACAGTTCTTAGTAAAAGAAGGGAGAAATTAGCAACCCGAAGTGCTGGAACAAAGAATTATTCCCATACCAAAGCATAAATGCCTAAACAGGCTACCAGCACGACCTCCAATTTTAAATGGTTAGGTCACAAATTGAACATACTCCCCTCATTAGTCACTTTATGCTTAGAAATTTTCTCTCATCTATTTTTTAAAGTCTTCCTTTGTGTGCTGGCTAAGAACTTCATTTGTGTGATTTCTTTATTTTCTGGAGGTGGAACTTTTACATAGGCTTAGAATACCACAGCTGGTGACAAGAACAACAAGCTAGTGTCAAAGTCACAGCTTTCAGGGACAGAGCATATGCAAAAGACAAATATTTGGAATAGGGCCGCGATATCCAAGCAAACTACTGCAGCATAACAAGGTACTACCTATCACGGGTACTGTAACAACTGACTGCAGATATGTTTTGAGCCTGTAGCTAACAGCAAGCAAAAGTACTCTGGCCTTTCCTACCCGCGTTTGAGCCATCAGCTGGATCAATTAAACTCAAAAGGCTCATCGTTTCTCCTGTTCAGATACTCTGAGACAAGGATTCCTGCCTGACATTCCTACTGGATGTCTCTTATTAGTTTTAAATTCACACACTTGATTTAAGCAATTGAACCTGAAAGCAATTACAGAAAATATTCAAGTACTTGGTTCTATAGAGGAATAAAATCACAAGACAAAGTAACAATTCAGGATGTTATCGCAGAATGTTAGGTGATACCCTTCTTTTATGCTATAGAAAAGGGAATTACTTCATCTAAACTATAATGAAACACGTAGAAATTGGAAATGAATGTCCATTTAGGTGGCTTTGTGCTAAAATGCAAGAAAAATACAATTTGCTTAATAAACTGCTGGCACATTTGAAACTAAGCTTTATGATAATCCCCATTAAAGACTCTCTTAGGGACAGCTCCATCAATTTAGTACCTTTAACACAAATGGATCAAGTCCTGCAGTGTTCCCCCAGCACAAAGGAGACATTTTCAAGGAGCGTTTGAAATGCAGGATTCTGACAGAGAAGGCAGACACTACCACTTGTGGGAGGGAGCACACATTTATATAGGTTCTTAAAGGGTGTGATGTTTTAGCAATTAATGACCCTGCATATATCACTGGTACTAAAAGGGGAAAATCTCTTCCCTCCCCATTCATACAGCTGTATCAACAGAAGCACGCCGTATGTTACGTGATCTTTCCCTTGTGCTTTGTTTTGACATAAATCAGGCGATGCTCCCAGCATGCCCACCAGGCACTCCAGATCTGCCTTTTGTGGCTGTAATATTCCCCACATCAACACTATTGGTGTCCTGTTCCAGAAAAGAGGTTTTCCCTTTAAACAAGGACAGGGAACTTGTGCCATACAGACGACCCAGTGTACAAGTTAGCCAGCTCCTACAGTTCACTTTTGCTCACAGAGCCCTGAGAACCTTTCCAGTAAGCCTGCTGGACATGGGAGCTGAAGGGCCTTACCAGCAAAGCCGCATCACCAGAAAACCCTGAGCACAGATCTGCTCACCAGCCACCAAAGAGGGCTGCACAGCAAAGCCCTGGGCTTGAAAGTACGAATAGTAGCTGTAGTGTTGCCACTTCTTCTTTTGCTGCTCTCTCTCTAACCATCTCAGGGAATTCTTACTCCTCTAAGGATTTTCCAGCATAAAGGCCAAGACACTTTCCAGGATTTTGGACAAATTGAATGTATGTTTTAATACACTCGTTTTTCTGGAATGCTATTGCTCTTTGAGATAGAAGTGATGAATTACTGTTTATATTTTGGGGCTATTCCTTAAAGGCATGTCAAAACACAGGTAACAATTTTAAAAGAGTGAGAGGTAAGCCAAGTACAAAAGTACTTCTATTGTAATAACAGGCAATTTCAATACTCCAGCTGTAACAGGAAGTGGTTAAACTAAATTCTGCTTGGCTCAGAGCCATGCAAATATTTCTTTTCCACATTCCCATCAATTACAGAAGTACAGTAAGTGTTTTTGTTCTTAAGTGCACTATTACAGGGGACACAAATAAGCCATTTTTCTTCCAGTGGCTGGAGCTAACATTTCTAAAATACCACATTACACATTTGGCAGACTTGAAGCATGCTCCAATTTTTACTTGGTGTTGCATTAGCCAGTCATGCCATTTGAATCAACTGAAAATGGGTAGTACAACTGCATGTCCTCACCAGACTACACAAGCTCATGATGACAGTAGAGCTGTTTTTACTTCAGTGCTGTTATAAGTATACACACTAGGGACAGCACTCATCATAAGCAGAGAACAACTATTGTTAACTGTTTACGTGCAAACAATAGCAGATATATACCATGAAGGAACCATTTTAATGAAAAATTACATTGTATAAAGTCAGAGTTACCATTATAAATCCATGTTTTAGATTGATAATTTTATACTCAGACTTTATTAGGATAATTAATAATCCTAGTAAAAAAGAAAAGCTAATCAGAGGTATGCACATACTTTGCATGCTTTTAGAGTGAAATATATCACCCTCACAAACACTGCCTTCTGTCACTGACAGTACCAAAATGCAAAAAAAACCTACAGAAGTGCAACGTACTCCTCTTTCAACGCATAGCAGTTGTAGTCTGCCTATACCATGTATGCTTATATCTCATCTTACAGAGGCCCCAAACTATAGCATGAGGTTGAATACAAGTGCATTTCTAAGGATAAAAAAAATAAATTACCCATTTTCTGAAACCTTCAGTCCTATGTGGGGTACACAGCAAAGACATGTCTGAAGTGCTGGGGGAGTGAGTTTCTACAACACTAGCATAAAAAAATAAATGTCCTATGGAATTAACCATTATCATTAAACATGACAAATTAACCAAATTAACATTGATTCACATGAAAAGAAATCTAGGTATCTCACTGAGAGTTAAGTATCACCTTACTCACATTCTGCTTAGTCTTACCAATCCTTTACATATAGCATGTACCAGGGGTACCTGACGATACAAAGATGACATCTAGCCAGATCCACAGGTAAGGATGCTGGGGAACACAGCTCCTTTCTCCTCAAGGCAAACGGGTAAAACTCCAAGAGCTGAGGGGCCTGACATCAGACTGCCACTGGCAGGACCTCTCTGACCAGCATAAGGGTGACTGCGAGAGAACTATGGCAATTAGATATTGTTAAATGTGAAATTACTAACATGTTGATCCAGGAAGACAGCTTGGTTTCATAGACAGCTTTATGCTGGATGGTAAGGAGGATCGCATTTTGTTCATTTAAATTTGATCTCAATCACAGCATCAAAAACTGAAGTAAAAGCATCACCTCTGCAGTACAACACCCCTTTGAACTTCATCAATAAAAAAAGCTCTGCAGTGCTTTTGAGAACTGATCAGATTCATTGTCCAGTAAATGCAAGGAAATATTCCCTCACTTCAGAAAAGACACCAGATCACATCCTCAATTAGGCATGAGCTTTCTTTAACAGTATTAGAAAAGGAGAAATAGCTTCTTTGCAGATATTCTCCTACCCTCAGTATTTTAAGAGCCTGTATCAATAGCTGTTCAACAACAGCAAAATGTTAAATAGCATATTCTCATTCAGCATCTTGACCACTGCCAAAATGCCTTACTTTCAGGCTCTAGAATCTGCAATTTTCTTCCCCTTGAACGCATTGAATAAAAAATCCGCTCATAAAATACTGCTAAAGCCATCTTCATGGTTCAACACTGATCACAGTAAACTTGTCTTCAGTTTTCCCAGTGCCTCTTCTTCACCTTTATATTAGATGCTAACTGTATCAAAGAAAAATCTGGACCAATCCCTATGTCCGCGCTCTAGAATTTTAATAACTAACCTCAGTCTGCCAGTGTTTCCATTCTTTATGACATCTCTTTCTACATTAGACTACCCTTAGGTTTCTTGCATTTTCCTCCTTAGTCATGCAAACCATTCTCCCCTCCATAATCTACACAGCTGTTATCTTACATTTCGTCAAATGCCGTCTTTGGTCTTATGTCTATCCATGGTACATCAAGATGATTGCTTAACAGAAAAGTGAAACTTCTGGCTTTCTCACTCCTTGTATTTCCTCCTCGTACATGTCTGTTGTTACCATTTGCCTGTGAACATGGAGTCTGACACCAAAAAAACCCAAACCAACAAAAAACCCCCACACCATCAGCAAAGTCACACCAGGTCTTCACAACATAGGCTTACTTATACCAGGTTCACATCCTGTCTTTCTTTCAATATATGATTTACCTGATTTCTTCTCTAGGCGTTAAAACCTCTGAGACAAGAATTATCTCTGCTCATATTATAGTTAGCACAATAAAGACTTAAAATAGGTTAAAGCTCTCAAATGTTACTACAGTATACTGCTTTTTATACTGTCAATTCTGTTAGATTTTATTGGCAATAGTTTTGCGTGCTAGAACTATGCACAGACTTTTATTCTATTATCTTTCACGTGGAAAAGCAACTATTGCCCAAAACCCCTCCCGCATACCCAACTGAAGAAAGATTTACTCCACCTAACAAAGGGTGGTAAAATTTAGCCTTGCTTCACAGTGGAGTGAACAGCCAAGGCAGGGCAACCACTCTGTCGAATGCTGAAGAGTGGAAATGTTAAGAGAGTTCAGAGTCACTTTTAAAGAAGTCTTTATAGAATCATAGAATGGTTTAGGTTGGAAGGGACCTTAAAAATCATCTGGTTCCATCCCCCTTGCCATGGGCAAGGACACCTCCTACTAGACCACGTTGCTCAAAGCCCCATCCAATCTGGCCTTGAACACTTCCAGGGATGGGGTCTCCACAGCTTCTCTGGGCAACCTGTTTCAGTGCCTAACTACAGAATCATAAAATGGTTTAGGTTGGAAGGGACCTTAAAGATCATTTAGTTTATCTCCCACTCTACATGGTTGGGCTAGACTACTTACAATACAACCATTGTTTGGGCACTGAAAGCACCAATCTATCTAGGCCACATAAGGTACTTCTGATTCACTGTTCTCGTCCCATTACCTGCCTAAAATTCAAGCAGCACAAAACTATGATCTCCACTATGACAATGCACAAAGAAAGTGGCTGCACCCCATTTTGGCCCCTCCTTCTGAGACAGGAAGGGTATAATAATATTTTCAGACAGAAGGACTACAACACATTAGGCTTTACATGGGATCTCAGTAGTACAACACCGTAGTCCCCTGGTTATAGATGACATATGAAAAAGAATATGGACTTACTGACAATTCTTTAATTAATTCTCTTAGTTCCCTGTGCCCGTGCTTCTCAGCGATACTTGCTGGATCATCTCCACATTTGTTCGTTATTTTGCAAGCCCATGTGGCCTCAGGACAATTGAGTAGAAATGTTGCAAGATTCTTTAATCCAAATCTGGCTGCACAGTGAAGGAGAGTAGGAAATTCTTCCAAATGGCTATCTGTATATGGAAACAAAGTTTTCATAAAGAGCAGGTTTGCTTTTACAGAACACCTTCCACTTTCTTGTACAAAAGTCCTTTGAATATTAGTGCTACAGATTCACAGTTATCAAACTGCCAATACAGCACTGCCATCCAAAGAACAATTCCCCCAACTAACAGTTTTACAATTCACATACATATTTTAGCATAACTGAGAAACCTCTTTTTTTTCCCCCCCCAACAGAGGGATTTTAGAGCACTTAAGTTCTACTGAGAAATAAGTTTTCTTGCAAGGGGAAGAAAACTCTACAGCCAAGACACGCTTTTGCTTAGGTGTATATTACTTAATGCTTTAGGAATACTTTTAATTTGAGACATTTGAATGGGACATTCTTAGAGGGTTATGGTGCTATGTTTTCATATTAAAAGATGTTTCTGAAAATTCATATGACTACCAGAGACTTGCAAAAATTTGCTTATCCCTGTAACGAAAAATCAGAGAATTTAAAGATTAATGTATCAGATAACGTTTTTTAGGATTTGTCTGAAATAGCATGATACTTATTTCTATCACAGACTTTATTTTTCACCTTGAAGAACTGGGACAAAGCTAAACTGAAGTCAGTTTATCATTTCAGCATAGTCCTGTATTCTAACTCTAAGAATGGCCACAAGTTACATACAAAACCAAAGCAAAACAAAACAAAAAAGAAGAGAGATCAAACATAAACGATACTTCCCTCTGCTTTCACACTCTACTTTCTAATCACTTGTGGTTTGTGATGTAGTAATTTGTCTAGGTATCAGCAGGCAGTGTATCTCTTTTCCAAGTATGCATCCAGCCTGCCCCAGCCACCATCAACTTCTTACACTCTCAGGGTCTTTTGGCAGTATCTTTACTACCTACTGTGTGACAAAGTGCTTCCTCTAGTTTGTTTTGAACCTGGCTCCTGCGAGGTTCAACTGCTAGTCCCTAATTCATCTTATTTTCCATTGCTATCTGCCCTCTCTGCACTTCTAGCGATTTACTCATTCCCAGAATTTCTTTCTTGAAGAGCTCCAGTCTGCCTAGTTGTGCCTTATAAAGAATCAACTCCATCACCCCCACTGCTCTTTTCTGAACCTTTTCCAGCTTTAACATAACTATTTTGAGCTGATAGGAGAAAAGCTGCATATGATACTCAACTTGTGGGTGAACCATGTAATTTATGCATTGTCATAATTATGTCCTGTTTTGTTCTCTATTCCTTTTCTAATAATTCCTAGTATTTCATTTGCTTTTTGATCTGCTGCCTAGCAACAAGTTGATGTTATCATGGAACTGCGTGGTCTTATTCCTCAGTGCTAATATCCTGCTCAAAGCACCTCATTTTGTATGACAACATAGGACTGCTTTTTCCACTTGAATCATTTCTTTTTTACCTACAATGAATATCATCTGACATTTTACAGAGTAATTACTAAATCTCATATGGCCTTACCTGCATTTTTTTTCCCAATTAGCCCTCCTCCTTACTGCCCTGAATACTTTGTATCACTAGAATAATTTTTTTCCAACTGTCTGCCTCCTGGTTTTGGCCAGTTATTCATCTGTGTCCAATCAATTACTGACTTGATCAGGTTTGCTGACTCTTACAAAAAAACTACAAGAAATCTATAAAGCAAGACTTTACATTACAGAAAATTTATTTTATTACAATTTCTATTAATTTGTCTGGTAGAGACAACACTAACCGGCTTCTAGTTCTCAAGGTCCCCAGGGAAATTGGGTTTTGGCATCACAGTTACACCTCCTAGTACTACAGAACTGAAAACTTTCACACTGCTGTTAGAAATCCAGCTATTTTAACTTTTGAATTTCCTCAGAGCTCTTAATAAATACCAGTTAGTCCCAGTAATTTCTTTGTGCTCAACCTGTCCATTTTTGCTATAACTTCATGATTCCTGCAAGTCCAAACAGTCTCTTTCCACGTGTCTCAACCAGGACTACAGCTTGGGAATCTTCATAGCTTCTTCTAGCTTTCTTGAGTTCTCTTTTGTATCTCAGTCATCAGTTGTTCTACCAGCCAGCATATTTTCAGCCCTTTGTGTGCTGGAAGAAAGACTTAGTAGCAGTTATGACTCCTTTTGTAATTCTCTTAGCTGCCAGTCTTTAATGAAGTTTCTCATTTTTACGTTCTTCTACATAATAAAATTTGGCTCAGCAGTGGTGAATTTGTGTACACCACCACCCCCCTCCCCCCCGTCTCCTTTGCTCCTGCAGAATGTTAATATGGGAGAGAGTAAAACCCCACACCATCATTAGATAAAAGGATTCAAGGAACAAGAACAGTTCTTGGAATGGGCATAGCTAAGTACTGATTGACCAGAAAAACTGTTAGGACAATTCTTGACTGCATTTTGGACACAGAATATTCCACCACTATCCCACCCCAATACTGTTTTGACACAAGGTATTTGAATGGGCTACATTTTAGTCAAAAGTCACATTAACAACCCAAAATTGATTTTTAAATCAATTGAGTGTTGCCTGACTTTTATTTCCACCAGGTAACCAAAAATCCAACCAAGAAACTGTAAATACACAGCACCTGTGTAAATCAAGTCAATTATTTCAGAAGCCTTGGTTGGCTGAGCTGCTGTTGACAAGAGCATGTGTTTTAGCTTATATTCCTTTGTATTTTCAGTGTGCTTTAAAATCCTTTGAGTTAAAATAGGCAATCTTAAAACTGTATAGCAGTTAAGGTTTTTGAGAGAAGTAGGTGTCACACAACTTCTTTACTCCATATTGCTTAACATTTTAACTGAAGTTCCACAAACTGGATTTAATTCTGTAATCAGAAGAACTGTAAATGTTACCCCAGAAGCCATTTGACTTATTTTTGTCTGTACTGTTCCCTGCTACCTGCAGGGAAAAACTAACCCCCCGCAGATCGAGGGAAATATATACCAACTTAAGGAGCTGCCACATGAGTAGTAAAAATGTATGCAAGTAATTTTAAGGCTGGGACAATAGCATCAAAGCTAAGTGTACTTTTACACATTACACAGGATTCTCTTAAAAAAAAAAAAAAAACAAACAAAACAAAAGTGCCCAAGCCCAAGCTAATATTTCAAAAAAACATCCACAAATCATTGTCAAATTGCATATCTTAATGCATCTGTCTTTTGCTATTCTTACCCCCCCTGAGATGTCCAGCAATGAAATAGGTGTTGAGCAGTAATTTTAAAGAAGAGCAAATTACATGAACTCTAATCAATAATCTGCATCCTGTTAGCAGACTCTAAAAGCTCAAATATAGTCAGTAAAAGGAGCCTTAACAAAGTATTAATAACATGCTCTAAAAGAATTCCCACTCCATGCTAATGAAACCTGAAGCAATTAATTAGAAATCCGAAAGGGGAAACAAGTCTATATTACCAATGGACTGGGTGCTACCATTTCTTCAATATAAAGAGAAAAAGAGTCAGTGGTATTCATAAGCCTGTTCTAGGCTTACATCTGAGTCTTCAAAGTAACACAGAACAGAGGTATCCCAGAACCAACTCCAAAATCCTTTCAGTTCCTTTGCAGCTGAGCTGTTTTTTCCAGTCACCACTCAATTCCTCCCTAGCTAGGTTTGATATCCAAGCCTGTCTGCTACACTTACATACTTTGAGCATTACAGGACACTACATCATTAACAAATGAAATACCTCAGCCAGCCATGGAGGATGGTAAAAATCAATAAATCAATTTCCTAAAACAGAGGTGTTTTTTTATATTGCTCCTTGCAGTAAGCAGAAAAAAAGGCTTTCTTCAGGTATGAAAACTTTTAACAGCAGCACTGGTAGTAGATCTTTTACATAACCCTTAAAAAAGGAGGTTAGTTAAACAGTTCTTTTTAACACCACGTAAACAATATGAAAGCACTTTCACCAAGAACAGGAGATAGAAATAGCTACATTTGTTTCTTATTTTGAGTATGAGTATACAGATAAATCTGACCTGTACACCTGCACAACTATTTAGGCTACGTGAGCTTTGTTATAAAATCATACAGCCTCAAAACATTGGTTCTAGTTATGATTATAGCTGAAGGAGCCATTGAGGATGGTGCTATTGCTACATACCAACCTATCAGTCAGCAACTTTGTGCGACAATGCAGCAAAATTCCATACATACATGCAGATACAAGCAGGACTGATTTTATTCAATAGCAGAGGGATTTTCTTTTTGTACAAGATCCAATGAGATCTTAGATTGAAAGGTGATTTTCAAAAAGGTTAATTTTAAACACGCATCAATGCTAGCATTACTATTACATCTCCAAACAAAGAAGCTACAAGGATGACATTATTTTCTTGGGAGTGTGTTAAATCTAAAGACTGCTCTTACCGAACTGTTAATTCCAGGATACAAATCTTGCTTGAGACATAAATTTCTGACAGTCATTATAAATAATTTCATCTTTTCTACCTTTTCACAGCATCTACTTCAAAAATGTGCATAAAAGGGAAAGTTCTGTTCACAGAGTAATTCAAATGACTTACTTTCACAGTATGAATTTCCACCCTATGCTTAAAACAGGTGCAACAGACAAGAGTGCCACCAAAAGACCCTAAGTCCAGAGAAGATAAGTAACATAAGTTGCATCAGGATTACAAAATTATGGTAACCTATCTCCTAATTTCATTCAAGAGCTCTCTCTGCAACTTCTATTGTTACAGATAAATTTAAATACTATGGTGAAATCTATTTCTATAATAAATATGGCTTTATTATCTTTAAATAAATGAACTGACCCTTGGAATTGAAAGTCTTCTAGTAACACAAAAAATGATGGTAAAATGGAAATTTTAACAGGAATTGAATGCTCTGGGGGGGAATCATCACATTTGTACCATTATTGGTATACTGTTATTACAAGTAATACAGAGTAAAATTGGTTGTCTGAAATATCGCTAAATATGTAGTTTGCACTTCCTGTGATTGATTGTTTTAGCCATGAGCCTTCCATGATATTTAACAGAGTTTCTTTTTAATAACATAACTATATGAACGCACTCTTCCTCTCAGCAAAGATTTAGCAAAATACAGTATTAAAAAAGCACTGGATTTTTACCAGGCCGTGCAATATAACATGTAGCAGCACTGTCAGCTAGTGGACATGATCATAAACCACAATATATAGCCACATTCAAAAGTTTCAAGTCCTTCCTTTCAGACATTACTGATCTTCTTGGTGCTTCTGCTCTGCTCAAAATGAGCAGAACCCAAAGACCTATTTTCTTGTGCAAAGAGATTTGAACTACACAGGCCTTATACAGTAGGGTGGTTACATGGACATTTTTTAGAAAAAAATGCACATCAGACGAGCACACACACGGCTTCTGGGGCTTTCTGTTGTACACATGCATTAAGAGCTAAGAGCTGTCTGACAACAGCTGACTACTGTCACACAAGTCCTATCACTCTAAGCTGGTGATCTCGGCTAACAAAACTCACCATTGTGCTCTCCTCAGCCAGGTGTCCCTAAACCCAAATGAACAACTGAAAACTCTTCTCTGTTGACAATACACACAGGTTTCTAACTCAAGAAACCGCCTGGGGAGACTCTTCCTTTAAGGAATCCAAACGTCATTGAACCATGACATCATACTATTCCCAGTACCTTACTTTGGACTTCAGCTGCTTTCTTTTGAGGATGATAATATTCCACCTCCAGCCTGGATTGGGTACTAACAAGGTTGGGATTAGAAGCAGAGAAAGCTCTGTTCAGACTTCGTTTCCCTTCCCTTCGAGGAATTAATGCTAGGCATGAGATTGATACAGTTGCCGCTGCAGAGTTACTGATTCAGCAACAAACTATGTAGGAGGAAAAAGCTTACAGTCATGACAACTGCTCTTTCTGCATTCCAGCCAGCCACGAACAGTTTCAGACATCAAACCATACTAGCTACTCTCACAGACGGTTCACATATCCCACATGGCGCAGAGAGAGGGAGCCACACAAAGAGCAGAAACTTGTGGGGAAAGCAGGTATGCGGCTTCGTCTATTGGTCCTCAGCTTTGAGATTCCATTTCATTTAATTATCACAACACTTCTGGAGCATAAGAGTGTCTTCAGGTTGAAGATAGACAGACGTGCACTGTTTTTCCTTTAGTTATATAGATCACCATCTGCCATTAGGAGGTCTCTGACTTGTCACCTTGCCCCTCCACCCACTAAATGCCTCATAAATACATCTTTTCCAGGTATCAATATATGGTGATATATTGATAAAATATAGAAAATAAGCAAGCCTTCAATCCACAGGCACAAACCTCATCTCCCCTTCAGTTGCTACAGCACCACCAGCCCTACTCTCAGAAAGAGAGGAGCTCCACATCTTGTTTCAGTGTTGCGCAGAATCAGTTGCCCATTACAGCAGAAGCGTGCAAAGGCTTTACTGAGTGGTTGAAATGGACAGATTTAACTTCTTCTGCCCATGAAACAGAAGCCTGATGCCATCAAGTTGCAACACAAGGCAAAAAGGTGTTTTGAGGACCATCAGATGACCATACTGAGCTCCACCAATTTAAGACAGCTTTTAATACTTTGATTTGCAAAGCATTTTCAGGCAACACAACTGGCAGCCCCCTGCACTTACACAAAGTAGGATGCAACCTTCATGGGCCAAACTTTCCAAGTCTTGCTGATAGAAAACTCTGAACTACTGAACTGCTTGAGGCCACCCGGGTATGATCTCTGTCTTGGTAAATGCTGTACCAACAGTTGCAATGGCTACTATTCCTTCAGCAACCTCAGTAACACTTCAATGCCCGCTTCTTGTGATACCAGTAGTCATTCTCTGCCCTGTACAAGCCAATGGCTTTGCCATGCATGCAGTGAGGGGAAAAAGATGTTGTTGGACTTAACCTCCCAGAAATTCCACCCCTAAATACTTATTTAATTAATTAAAAAATATAGTAAGGTTAATGACCTCAAAAGAGATGATTGAAGCCTACTGGTCTTTCTTTTTGCTCTCATTCTGAAAAAGAGGCACCACTAACTTTTTAAATCCCTCCCAAGTCACCTAACAAAGGTGAAGAGGTTATCTCTTTCCTACAGGTTCTACAGAAAAAGTAAATGACAACTAAGCGTACCATTGTCAAAATAACCAAGTAAGAACAACCCACTGCAAGATCTATTTGTGTTGTTTTTTTCTAAACTATAATTGTTTGCTTAATTGCCAATTCACAAAATTCAGTGAGCTCTTAAGACAAATTAGATATTGTACTGTAAAGAAATTTCCACCATACCGTGTTTAACTGCTTTAACTAAAGTTTTGCATTATACACAGTAGCAAGATGCTGTAATTATTTGAAAGCACACATGCTTCAGGCAGAAAATACCATTCTTGAACTTGGAAGTTTGTCACACTGAATTGAGGAAAATTGCTGGAACTTTTATCGGCTGTGAAACTGGAACAACTGGTACATTTCAGCTAAATACATAGAACTGAACAAAAGTAGTAGTTATTAGCGTAACTAGAAGTAAATAGCTTTTACTCAGTAGCAGTCCTTTGATGAAGAATGTTAACAGAGAAAAGCTGCTGCTGTTTGGCAACTACACTAAGAACTAGTTAGTTGGTGATCATAAGCAGGAAGGAAAGCTTTAAGAGAAAGTGCCCAAGTGGCACATTTTTAAGTGGATGAAGGTGGCTTCTTCACTTTTCAAGTAACTTTGAGGTCAGTGCTTGCTTTTAATTAAAGTTTTAGTTGACATACACAAGGTTAAGAGGGAATTGCTGTTTCGTATGTTTTGTCCTGTCATAATTCCTTCTCTGTAGAGCATTCTGGAACACCTCAGCTATAAAACAGAGCCTAAAATCTAATATTATTGTATTGTAGCACTGCCTTAGCCTGCGAGAATTTTCATAAAATTGCAGTAAGCAACAGAACAGCCTACAGTGCTATTTCTGCAGATCTTGTAAGACATCCTTCTTTTACTTCTCAAACTACTGATACAGCAATTGCTTTTTTTTAGCAATTTAAATACACTTAAAATTACTTCTACAGTGTCAATATCAATTAAACCAAAGAAATATTTAAAGCTCCATCTGTTTCTTCTCGCCCAGTCTATCTTTTCTCCCATTGTCTTGCTAGCACCTGAAAACCCAGACACTAATTCTTCTTTTGGGATAGATGTTTCAGCTTGAAAGAAAGAATTAGAGAAATCAGGATAGGACTTGTTTTGTTGCTAGCAGTTTTAAGTGACAAAAAGCAGTATTTCCTACAAAAAGAGTAAATTCAGGACTTCTCATAAGCCTTGATGTTTAATCAGAGCAATAGTAACAGATAACTTGTAAAAAAAGGAAAATTCATTAATAGTGGAGAAAGAAACATGTTTTCCTCAAGTAAGTTGCCATCTCTTGGACAGGAATCAATGAACCAAGAATTCCCAAACCTGAGGATTCAAGAGCAGAATCAGAGCTTCCCAAACTCAAGAAAAGTTCAGAAATGAGAGTTTGGATTTGTTAGCACGTTTTGACTAGAGTATATTAACAGAATATAAAGGAATAATATACATACAAGGTACCCTGAAATCAGTTTGGTACAGAATGTACAATATTCAGTACAGTACCTCCAGCTTTAGTTACATGCTTCCACAAGGGATGGAAGGCACCACCACTAAAAATCCCAGACATGCCTTAGCTCTGCCTTTCAGTTAATGCTGTTGTTAAACACAATGTTTTTCCAATGGCTTCTATTCAGTTTGTGGTTAGCTTTCTCAGCTGACTGGGCTTCCCCTTCAGAGACTGCAGAATCATCTGTTTAAGTACCACTCATTACTAGCACATTCCTTCCCTTGATAAGCTGAATAAGTCTTTAACTTAATTCTTCTATACTGCTAGTAGGTAATATCCATGCATAATGCTAAATATATCTTGACAAAGTTCAGATACTTTAATCTTCTTTAGGATTACATAAAACATATCATAGAACAACTAAAAAAAAGCAATAAAAACAAAAAAAAGGCACAGTTCAGGTCTGAAGTGTGCACTTTATTTCTGACATGCTTTTACAAATACAGCAGTTCCAACAATATTTTTCTGGTCAAGACTCCTGATTTACTTTTTGGTTACTACAATAACTATTACAATAGGATAATTCATCAAAAGCAAGCAACTGAAACTCATCTTATGCATGGCAAAATACATTCCAAAGGCTATCACTGGAAACCATGGTTTGTAAAAAAATCAGCACTAATTTCTATTTTTACCATTTCCAATCGCTGCCTATTATAAATCAATTTCTTTTGAATAATACGGACAAACTTAAGAGGAGGTCAAAAAACAAGTATAAATACAGCATCATCATTGCCTCCATTTAGGCAGAGATGTAATTTCCTTCCTGCATGTAGTCCCACAAGCGAGATCCCAAAGAGAAAGAATATTTCATACATGTTAAAGTGCTTGCAGGGCTATAGCCCTAAGTTTTCATATTGCAAGGAATTTTACAAGGTCTGATGTGCTGCTCAAACAATTCTCCTTGCTTAGACAGCAAGAGATTAAAATTTCCAGAATACATATTTGTGATCCATGGCATCTCTTGAAAAACTTCTCTTATCAGAAATCACTGTATCTGGTGATATACCTATCCTAAGCAGTTAAAGTTGTTCTGCTAGATATTATAGTAACATAGTAAGTTTTTCAGGACGTTTTGGTTTTTTTTATTAGTATTTAAAAGAAATAGGAATACTGAAAATATTCTAGTTGAATCTACTCCAGGGAAACAACAATGGATGATTTCACCCTAAACATATCTTATTTATAGACATGCTTACATATACATATGTTAGTATAGAGACAGGCAATCACACACTTTTATATTGATACAATAGACCGGGTATAACAGACCAGTAAAGCAGAGAAGATCATATTAAACAAGGAACTACACATAGGCCTGTCATCAGGTGCTCAAAGTCTCCACTTTAATTTAAATAAATGGAAACTGAAAGGCAAATAAACAGCCTCAGGGTCTGCAAGAAAAAAAATACTATAAATATGATCATGTATGTACATGATAGGAAACACACAGTGAGAGCTACAGTAATATCACGTAGCATCAAGGCTAAACCACATAGAGAAAGGTTTCGCTTATCTATGCCTCATGCTGCACAACTGACCTCCTGTAGCCATGCCAATGACTGGAGTCATGAAACAGTCTCCAAAACGTAAGGTTTAAAGGGATTTAAACTTTTTTTACTGTTTAGATTGAAAAGAGTGCATCTTTACTTTGGAAGCATCTAGCTTCCAAGGAGCGCATCTACCTTTGGGTAGAGGTATTATTATTAAGCTAGAGCTATTACACCCAGACTGGAAAGCCAAAAGATTATGTACAGTCCATTAGATGCTAGATGCACAAAAACTCACTCCAGCTTTTGGAGGAAAACTACATATTCAAAGCTTTATGAACTAAGCATTTGGTAGCAAGTCTAACTAGAGGCTCTCTTTATTACAAGCTTTGAAGCCTTTAGAAGTAAAGTTGGGAAGCGGGCATAGAATCACATACAGGTTGTCTGTCACTGAGAAGTTAAAAGCGTATTCTTATTGACATGCCTCTGTTTCAACCAAGCATGTCTCAATGCAAAGTGTGTGTGTTCTCCCTGGAAACAGATAACTGGATATCTGGCATAAGTATATTTTGACCATTAGGGAAAAGCAGCACATACAGAAATTATGAAGTTAGGGCTGATTCACCTGCCTGTTCAGAGATACAAGAAAAATTCATCTCAGTGCTATATAGCTTTTGGTCCAATAGCTTCATATACTTCCCAAAAGCACTTAATTAGTTTTCATTCATTGACATTTTCTTTTTTTCCTCTTGGGAAGAAAAAATTGTGCTTGGAATAAAATGCTGTAAAAATGACCGAACAAGGAGATGCTAATCCTCTATTAGACCAATGTCTAACGCCTGTTTGGGATGCTCTTACAGGGAGTCAACAACATGGGTTTATATACCTTTCAGGAAGAGTGGGGGATCAGAGCCTAGGCCTCCCACATTCTGAGTGCTTCCAGCTCTGCAACCACATTTTCTTTCATGAAGAATCTAGGCATCTAACTTTGTACTTTCCTGTTGCGCTGTACGTCAAACCAGTTAATTTTAAGAAGGTCACTGCTTGGCTAAAGTTCACAAGCAGTCAACTTGCTCTTGAACCGCATGAGCCTTTTGGGTTGGTAAGCATCACTCTCAATATTCAAAAATGTGCCCAGATCTAACTGGTTACTAGAGAAGCAGAAAATCTTCTGTTCATCAGAACTAATATTTCACATTAGGAATGACTCTCTAATGTGTCTTATACACCTCCCATCCTGCAGTCCTGAACAGGAAAATGTCAAGGACAGTTGCCTCACTTAACACCCTACTTGTTTGCTTCCACTAACCTAGACTCACATTTAAGCTCATTTTTAGAATACAAGTAGAATCATGTTTGTCTAGTACAGAGGGGTGAATTCCATCACCCATTATCTAAGAATCGTCACTGAAAAAGAAAGGAAGCATGATAGCGATCACAATAGAGCTACCTTCAAACTTCCTATATTTGGTTATGAGAAGTGCGTGTTACGCTTTATTTGGATGTGTGAGCTTGTTTTCTCAAAACCATAGACCAGGTACACAAATGATACCNGAGAGTACATGTTTCTAAATATCTTATTATCAACTCTACCAAAACTATGCAAGTGAAGCTAAGAAAGATGCAAGTAAAGCTTTTGTGTATCACAGTAAGGCCTTAGTCAAGGATTGTCGGGGATTTAACACTTTCACAAAAGAGAACTCAGCCAATAACTCAAACAGTTTGCTGCAAACCAATTTGAATCCTCAATCAGTAGTTAATGAATTCAACCAGGACCCTCCATTTGCTACTAAACAATAGCTGTTTTCGATACACTACAGAATTGTGCAAACAGTGCGTCTACTTTACAGACAAATCCTACCTTAACTCACTGGGATGTCCTTTTTTTTTTTTAAATTCAAAAGAATGTAACTACCTTTTGGCCAGAAGTAATGGAAACTATTAAGTGCGTAGGTACTAAAATAAATGGAGAAGTTTAGTGCTGTTCTAAGTTCAAAAGCCATCCATTCTCTTTTTATGTCACCAAACTTTGAGAAAGTGAAGTTTAAACTGTATTGCAGAAGAGCAATTAGTAAAAAATATATAATGTACAGGCATCTCCTCATGTCTTTTATCGCCCATTTTCACTGTAAGTATAAATTTGCTCAGCTGTAAAGCTGTCAATTTGCAGTTGATCCAAAGCTGATCAAACACCTAGACAAGTATAAATACATAGTACTCAGTCACAAAGTAACGATTTACAGAATTCTTTTCCTTATTTTTCCCGGTTATGTTGTCTTTATTGTGGATACCTGCATTTCACTAGTGGCTTTAAATATTTAAAGACTGTCTTATTAACATTCATAAGTAATAACCATAGCATCAGTAATAAAAATCAATGCCTAGAAGTGACTCACTAGCTTGTTGATGGTGCTCTTCTTCATTTTGATATGGGCTGAATTCATAAGTAGGTATTTTGCTTTTCAATAACAAAGTCACAACATTGTCCAGCTTCTCAACAGAAGAAAATTTAAAAGCCTGTTTAAAAGAAAGAAAAAAAATTAAAAAAAATACTGCATTTGTTGCACATGTATTTTTAACTTTATCCTCAGAGTGCTGGTGAATCAAATTATTTAAACCAGTATTATTACCTAGTCACTCTTAGTAAGAGCTGCATAGTTTTTGAAAGCTCTAGAAGAGATATTCTAACATAGAAGGATCACGATAACATGTTCCAACTGAAGAGAAACAGGTATTATAACTTACGAAGCTCAGCCATGACTAAAAACTTCTCGATGAAGGGTAAGGACAGGAAGATTTGTGTTTATCAACTCTCAATTTAGCTATAACAATGCAGTGTAAGAATCAGGAACTATTATGACAGATGTGAGGTGCCAATAAATCCAAGGTCTTACTGCAGCAGTAATTCAGGATGAGTTTAAAGACTACAGTAGTTCTCCGTTACCCAAAACCTTTACATTAAGATTGCAATCTTTGCTAGGTAGGAAATGGCTTCATCAGCCAAGGCATAATATTGCTGACAGATTGAGAAACTGATAGCAACCAGTTAGATTAGCTTACTACTAAATACATAGTCTTTAGACAAGGGAAATCCTCAGTGACTTCCATGAGATCTTTTTTTGACTGCCTCTTTCCGGACAGAAGGCCAAGATCTATTCCTAACAACTCTCAAGGTAGCCATAATTAAGTGTTTCTTTGCTTGGTGTGACACGAGAAGCATGACTACAGAGATCTGAACAGTAAGGATATTTTACACTGAGTACTACTGTCATGGATGGAAGTATTTGACACAGTTATGATTTAGCAGCAATTCAAAATTTATTACTGATTTGAGGTAAATCAAGAGGTTGAATTTTAGCAGCACTTAATCATGAACTGATTTAAAGGTTTACAAAGTGATTTAACCAAATAACTGAACAGCGACTTGTTTACAGATTTGAAGATGACAAGATTCACACTAACTTACTACAAGGTATCCTAAACCAAAACATATACATACGAGAAAAAGCACAGATCTCAAATTAATGCATATATGTATAAGCAAAGCATATAAGTGCACGCACACATATGCACACTAGTCCAGTCTGTGCTGCACTGGGTACCAAAAGGAGCTCAGCCACAGCAAAGAACCACTTAGGAGGAGTTGGTTCACTCTGTTCAGATGCCAGCAGCCTTGCGTTAAAGCTTGCCTTCCTGTAGCTGAACGGTTTCTGGTCAAGACAATTCTGGGACCACTAACAGGGAATATCTGCAGACACACTTAGCATATAAGCTCAAAAAGAAACTCTGTGACTGACATGCTGAGGAGAAAAGGACAGAGGGGTCCACTGATGAAACATAAAGTTTAATTCCCGAGGCTGTTAGAAGTGAATAAGAAAATAACTATGATGTTGAATACACAGGCAGGATATAATTTTCATCTGGGTCTTACAGCAATGACCCAGAATTTGAAGACAAGTTTGTACACGTAGGGAGCTACCAATAATAAAATATGATTGTTTATTTTTCTCATAATTAATACTAGCCCTTCTAATATTGATTATGATACATAAAAACCATTACATTTAGCCACTTGTGACCTATTTCTTTCCATACTTCACTGTTTCTGTATTGTCACATTACATTCTCTATATTTGTATGCAATAATTATGAATACTTAATTTAGTCCTCAATAATCAAAGTAATAAGCATTAAAAAAAGACTCGTCCTAGAAAAAAAATCTTTAAGACTTCTTCTAGACTAAAGACCTAACCTGAGTACCAGACTTACAGTTTGAATTGAGAAAGGATATGCAAAACCTCCCAGATTTCTACCAAAAAAACCCCCTATTAACACTAACAACCACATGATATTTAAAAATTATTAAGAGGAAAAGTATTAAAATTCAGTTAGGAAACCACACTAGTCTGTCTTATTCTAAGTAGGTCATCTTAGATATGGTATCATTGGTACTACCTTAATAGAGTTTGTGCTGGTTTTTGCTGGGATAGAGTTAATTTTCTTCATAGTAGCTAGTACAGGGCCATGTTTTGGATTTGTGCTGAAAACAGTATTGACAACACAGGGATGTTTTAGTTCTTGCTGAGCAGTGCTTACACAGAGTCAAGGCCTTTTCTGCTTCTCACATCACCTCACCAGCAAGCAGGCTGGGGGTGCACAAGAAGCTGGGAGGGGACACAGCTGACCCCAAACGACCAAAGGGATATTCCATACCATGTGATGTCATGCTCAGCATATAAAGCTGGGGAAAGAAGGACGGGGGGACCTTTGGAGTGATGGCGTTTTGTCTTCCCAAGTAACCGTTATGTGGGATGGAGCCCTGCTTTCCTGGAGATGGCTGAACACCTGCCTGCTGACAGGAAGCAGCGGATGAATTCCTTATTGTGCTTTGCCTGTGCATGTGGCTTTTGCTTTACCTATTAAACTGTCTTTATATCAACCCAGAAGTTTTCTCACTTACGATTCTCTCCGCCATCCCACCATGGGGAACAACTGGCTGTGCAGTGCTTAGTTGCCAGCTAGGGTTAAAGCACAACAGAGTTCAATCTAGAGTAGGACAAAAATAAGTAATAACACAGGAACTAGCTCAGATGAGCATATGTGCAGAAATTGTGCCATGAAGAAAGAGGCTCAAAACCACTGGTATTCACTGAAGTAAGTGTATAGCAGAAATTCCGCTACATAGAAAATAAATATATAGGTGGGCTTCTAGACAAACTAAATCTGAATTAACATTTTTAATTTCCATTTAAAATGGCAGGGACACCCCCTACACATTTTGCTACCTATCTAGCCCTCTCTGTTCAAAAGAAAACAAACAAACGAACAAACCCACCAAAACAACACCTGCCTCTTATAATCTGTCCTGAAATGCCCGAGGAGCAATTTCAGACAGAATCATTTCAGACTGTCTTGCATATCAAAGCCAAATAAACACCCTACAGTCTCTTTTCAGCAAGCACTCAGGGTAACCTTGCCTATAAAGCTCCTTTGCTTCTTAATATGAGCTGAGACAGGAACGCTTCATTCCCCCTTTTATTCGGGCAGAAATCCAGGGGAGGAGTACCTTAAGAATGTACAGCTCTTACTTTGCACTCAGACAACCAAATTTACATGGGATAAAACAATGTTTCACAATCTGAGATGGAGCAAGTTCTTGAAATGAGGAGAGCGCACAACTTCAGGTACCTGCAGCAAAATTTTCAAGGCCATAAGCAGTTGTACGGCTTAACCACATCAGGCTAGCCCAGATTTTACAAACTGCTGAGACAGAAGTTAGACTGTCTGATCTCCCAAAGGGAACACATTAAATTAGAGCCAAATTTCTCATGCTTTAACAGGCCTACCTTCTAATGACTAGCCTATCCATTTTTATGATTTCCAAGTCAGGCACAATGCACTTCTTATACAGAGTTATCAGTGCAATTTGCTTCAAGTTTTCCACCTCAAATTTTTTCTCTTACTCCAGGGATCTAAAATCAGAATGCACAAGAGATGATTTAACAAGCTATCTTGTTAACTAAATCATAACAAGTAGCTTTGTTCTGCTAGTCTAAAACAAAGACACAGTAGGAAAATGTAGTTTAGTTATTTGTAAAAAAAAGAAGTCTATGGTAATGTCTTTCATCTCATATACAGGAGGGCCTGTTCCAGTACTTATGTGAAGATAATAGCAGAAATAACAGTGAAACAGAACTGGCAATAGGACCACTCTGCACTATCCAACTCCATGCCAACATAAAGGTCACCTCCCCCAAGAAGGAATTCAGTTTAGAGACTTTTACTCTACTGTCCATTCCTGCTCCAGAGCACTGACAGACTCTAAGTATGCTGCATTCACATACTTTGCTACACCCTACACAGGTCTCTATAGGCCCATGAAATCTTTCCAAGAAATCCCACCGCTACACACCTAAAGTTCATGCTGAAGCTTCACCAAAGCCAACAGAAGTAGAACTGTATTTAAAGTTAAGCACACTACAAAGAAACAATGAGCCAGTTAGGAGTTTGAGAAAGCCCACATTTTATCTGAATAAAGATTTAAAGCATGACAGAAGAGAAGTAAAAGCACTACCTTCACCCTGTGTCCTTGCAGGCATGTTCTTCTTTCCAGGAGCTGCTCAGAATTAAGCTAGTGAGTTTGTAGGCAATTCCTCCCATACTCTCTGAAGCACCCTTCAACCTTGGTCCTTCTGCAAGTATTTCTACCTGCCCCAGAGCTCATTACCAGCAGCTTGTCCTTGCTCAGTACCACCTCCCCAGGTGTAGTCACTGCCTCCATTCCCTCATGCCCTTTTCAGAGCAACAGGACACAGCTGTGAAAAACAGAGAAGCCTCAAGTGCTGACCATCACACCTGGGCTTCCAAAAACATCCTTGGAAAAGGGAAAGACCAAGCACATATTCTGCTACTTTTGTGAATGAGACGACCTATATTCTTTAATAACTGCTAACAAAGCCCTGAAAATGTGCGCCGCTGGAACACAGCATACACAGCCAGTAAATTAAGATATTTCTCACTGGCTTTAGCAGTACTAACAAGGTTACATTTACATAAAGATGAACTTCTTCAGTAGTTCTTACATATCAGACACTACTTTATATGCAAGTCAATATCTAGATTACTTCTGCCAAAGAGAATGGGTTAGGCTTAAAAATCACTTAGGCATTTCTGACAATTTTAGCCAGTAATAGAATATAGAGAGATTTCATACTTAGAGGAAAAGAAAGAAACATTTTAAAATAACAGCTGTTGACATGGCTTAGAAGATTGAAATATTAAAAACAGTTTCAAAGGAAGTATCTCTGGGGGATCAGGTAAAGGCACACACATAATATCACCACATAAGTCATATAGCTACTTCTTACAAGATTTCATAGAAAAGGCTGCAGTTTATTTTCATTCTTCTTTTTCAATATACAGTGTAACTGGAATCCTGTTTGATGACTATGATAAAAACATCCTTCAAGATACCAAATCTCTCAGAATCATAGACGTATTATTCAACCAAAGTTTGTCACAAAGACTTCCTGAATCTCTCTAGATATTCTAAGCCACTCAAACTAACATGAACCTATGAATTTCAGTAATAAGGATGACCTTAGTTTCAATTTTTTTTGAAAACCTAAAAAATCTGTACCAAGAAACCTCAAAACTAAATAATTGAATCAATAGTTGCATTTGGGAGAAAGTCTGAAAGAAAAATATATCATGTAAATCCAGCAGAATGTTGAAATGAGAAGCTGATGAAAAGGAAAAAAAATGAAATATGAAAAAGTTTAATTATGAATTATAAAATCAGTCTGTACACCAGGTTACTGTAAGAACACAACTCCCTAAGAGAGTTTCTTTAATGCAGAATTATACAAAAGTGAGAGAACAAAAAAATTCATGGCCTTTAGTCAATGCTTATCCTCATATGCTCTGACAGCAAGTTCATTCAGCATTGTGATTCAGTTATTATGATCCCAGCTCTTCCTACTTTACTATAAAATTTCAGTTTGTTTTTTTTTTCTTTTGAAATGTATGCAAAGAAACTTATTTCATTTTTTACTCTCTTTATTTCCTTACATTTAAATAATTATTTGGTTATTTAAAATTATTTCGGTTGCTTCTCCAAGTGACAGAGGAGCCAACGAGGGGAGGTGCCATGCTGGACCTTGCTCTCACCAACAAGGAGGGGAATGTGAAGTTCAAGGGCAGCCTTGGATGCAGTGAGCATGAGATGGTGGAGTTCAAGATCCTTAGGGCGGTGAGAAGGACGCACAATAAGTTTGCTACCCTGGACTTCAGGAGAGCAGACTTTGGCCTCTTGAGGGATCTGCTTGGTTGAGTAATGTGGGAGAAAGCCCTGGAGGGAAGAGGGGCCCAGGAAACCTGGTTAATATTCAGGAGTTACCTCCTCCAAGCCCAGGAACAATGCATCCCAACGAAGAGGAATTCAAGCAAAAATGCCAGGAGGCTTACATGGATGAACAAGGAGCTCCTGGGCAACTTCAAACAGAAAAAGGAAGCCGACATAGGGTGGAAGCAAGGACAGGTAGCCTGGGAGGAATATAGAGAAACTGCCTGTGCAGCCAGGGATCAGCTTAGGAAAGCTAAAGCCCAAATACAGTTAAATCTGGCTAGGGACATCAAGGGCAACAAGAAAAGCTTCTATAGGTGTATCAGTGACAAAAGGAAGACTAGGGAAAAGGTGGGCCCTCTCCAGAAGGAAATGGGAGACCTGGTCACCCAGAATATGGAGAAGGCGGAGGTACTCAATGGCTTTTTTGCCTCAGTCTTCACTGGCAAGGGCTCTAACCACACCGCCCAAGTTGCACAAGGCAAGACAGGGGCTGGGAGAACAAAGAACCGCCCACCGTAGCTGAAGATCAAGTACGAGACCATCTAAGGAACCTGAAGGTGCACAGGTCCATGGGACCTGATGAAAGCCATCTGTGGGTCCTGAGGGAACTGGTGGATGAAGTTGTTAAGCCACTTTCCATTATATTTGAAAAGTCGTGGCAGTCTGGCAAAGTTCCTGCTGACTGGAAAAGGGGAAACGTAATCCTCATTTTCAAAAAGGGAAAAAAGGAAGACCCAGGGAACTACAGGCCAGTGCAAAATCATGGAGCAGATCCTCCTGGAAATTCTGCTAAGGCACATGGAAAGTAAGGAGGTGATTGGTGACAACCAACACGGCTTCACCAAGAGCAAGTCATGCCTGACAAAT
>VYXH01008691.1:91536-105572 GCA_013397275.1 Burhinus bistriatus | reverse complement strand
CAGTATCTGAAAGGGGCCTACGAGAAATCTGGAGAGGGACTTTTTACAAAGGCATGTAGTGACAGGACATGGGGTAACGGTTTTAAACTGAGAGAAGGTAGATTTAGATTGGCTATCAGGAAGAAATTTTTCACTCTGAGTGTGGTGAGGCACTGGACCAGGTTGCCCGGGGAAGTCGTGGAGGCCCCATCCCTGGAAGCGTTCAAGGCCAGGTACGATGGGGCTTTGAGCACCCAGGTCTAGTGGGAGGTGTCCCTGCCCATCACAGGGCGGTTGGAACTAGATGATCTTTGAGGTCCCTTCCAACTCTAACCATTCTATGGTTCTATGATTCTAAAATGTCTTGCTAATGTTGGTAAATGCTTTTTAAATTCAGACAAATTTGGAACATAGAAAATTACAATCTATCAGATGTGGCTAAGAATTTAATCCAAAAACATGTTTTGTAAAAATCTTCCAATACATTAAACCAAAATATGGCTAGTGTTAAACTTTAAGTGCAGCAGTACCATACTTCGCTGGTTTCCCAAGAAGATATATGAACGGATCTTATCAAGAGTAAAAGGAATGCATAGCTGTAAGCCTATTTGCTGGGGTTTGTTTATCTGTTTGGCTTTATTGGGGCACAAAATGGAGAAGGGGACAACAACCTCCATCATGACACCATCTCAAAGTAGCTGGAAGGGTTGGCAAGACAACCTACCATACAATGAAAGTATTTTACGAAATCATTGTGGCTTTGGTATGCCTTACTGTAGCAATTTGCTTTCATCACAGAATTTTAATAAGGAGACACTTCCTAGATTGCAAGCATTTGTGAAAATCTTGAACTTTTCTTTGAACCACAGAGTGATATTGCTTTGATCAATAATTGCTGTAAGCTTTCCTATTTTATTTTAATTTTGTTTTTCATTGTGTTTGATTGTTACTTTGCATAGACAAACCACTGTTGCCCGAGGATACTTCTGCAAATAAGCTGATAGTCTCAAAGGTTTTAATTACCCTGGTTAAATAAAAGTTATTACTACTCCTGCTACTTGATGGGAATTCTAATTAGTATTAAGTCTATTTTGCTTTTCCTTGTGTGAACCTATTTTTAAAGATTAAGATAAATCATGTTCTGTAAATTGTATCTTTATGATGTATCTTATTGCCATGAAATCAGGTTTTGCATCAGAGCTTAAAGTATTTAAAAAGTTTGTGGAAATAGCTTACCTACCTAGCTAGTGTACCTCACTCCATGGCCCAGCAGATACCATTAAGTATGATGACAAATCTTCCACTGCGTGTGTACGCTTACAAAAGAATTACCATTAGTATAGTTACCCCACAGAGCAGCCATGATATTGTGCGGATTGTAAAACTTACCCAAGTATAAAAATTTTCTCGGCATTAATTTTTCAGGTGCCAAAGCAATAAAATTAAGATCAGGCAAACAGTGTCTCCTCATTTAAACCCTTGCTTATTATCCAGATAAGTAAAGGTGAGGAAACCATTAAACATACCTGATAGTCATAACACTACAGGTGTATTTCCTGGTGTGCACTACTGCTCTGAACAGAATTATTTTTCCATGTGAATTGCATGTGTCTTACTAAATGTTACTCATGCTGCTTAAATGAAGGGTCAAACTCCTGAATAACACAAATAATTCTCCAGTGGAAATACCAGGTGTGTTGCAGGTATCCAGGTTACATTGTTAATTATAATTTTTTTAATCATTATGACACACTTCTTATGCATAAAATTTAAATGAAACCTGTTAGAAGCTTACTTTGATGTCCTTCAACATACAGGCTAAAGAATGAAGGATACTATAAGGATTTTAAGAATGCACTTGTACTTAGAGTTGCACTATTTTTCCTGTGCAACAGCCTGTTGTCTTAGAACAGAAGTGACTTGCAGTTGGAAGGAATCTACTCCCATCCTTAACAGAACACTAATAATGCAATACATCATTTTTTGTTAATCCTTTCATTATGACTGTAATGCCTTAGGTGGTAGATAAGGTAGATTTGTCACAGGAAAATGAGACTGTCTGCACTGGAAACACAGACTATTATTTTTGTTCTGGCTTTGCAATTACAATATACACATTGTGACAAGTCTGCTTGGGCTACCCACCATTCAACAAATGATACTTGAGATTCCATCCTTTCTTAATAGATGCTTTCTTTTCTTATTATTTTGTATGTGCCATTGGCAAAGGACATGCTGCAGAGCACTCCAGCCTGCTGTGCTGGTTTGAAACCCAGTTCAAAACCTGAATTCTTCTAAATATATGCAAAGAATCTGCATGGCAGCCAGCAAACCACATGAATGATAATTCAGCAGCTGTAAATGGACTCTATATGAATAGCAACCTACTGTCTTCCATACAAGCTATGCCAGAAAAATCCCATTTGGTGGTGAATGAATAATAATCCTCCAAATACAATGTGACTTAAGATTACTTGCTTCTATTGGGTTTAAAACTTATTAAAAAGAACACTTTCAATGGAGAGGGACATCACTGCTGTTTGTTATTATTTTCATCCTCTGTAATGCAGGATGTTGTTCATTAGGCGTATACAGCACAAAGGATGTTTGTATCACTCTCCAAACAAAAACAAAAAAAAAAAAAGAGAAAATTTGTTTTCACTTGCCTGACTTGCTTACAACTAGACATCTCAAAGACAGGCCTCTGTAATCCTGAGCCTACTATTGAACCATTATTCATTACTGTGCAATCAAAAGAAGTCGTTACAGCACAGTGTATTATCTCCTAGCTCATATTGGCACTTATATCCTATTTTTTTTTATTAAAAATGCAGAAGTCAACTTACCTGACAAGTGAAAGCTATTGGGTCAGCCACTTTCTTAAAAATGTGCTCAATCTCCTCTAGTGCAGTATAGTACTCGATCTGCGCTGTGGTCTTAATGACTCCCCCACAGTAGACATTTACATATACAGGGCCAGCAGGAAAATCTTATAAAACACAAATCAGAACAGCAGCTGAAAATATTTTACAATCCCAGACCAGAGGTCTCAGGGAATGAGTAAAAGAACATGAAAATATCACAGAAAATGGATAGAGTCGATGAACTGGATTTGCATTTCACTGATGATTCAGTGTAGTCAGTTTTTTTATCCAAGTCTTTCAGTCTAACATTAAAAAGCTGACAAAAGAAAATACATATCTGTAAATCTGTATAAAAGAAAGCTATTGTATTGCTTCACGTTAGAACGGAAATGAAAACAGTATGCTTCAAATTTCCAACTTCCCTTTGATATACTGATGACCTATAATCAGATCCCTTATGCCTACAGATTAAGGAAAAGTTCATTTATTACAAGTAGTGGAACTGCTACTCATCTTCTGAAACATTTTTTCTTAATTGCAGGCAAGGTTCTCAAAATTGGATTTGAACTAGGCTGCAGAAATTGCAGTATAATTACTTCCATTCCAGTTGTTTACCTAGTAAAAGCAAAGGAAAGAGGCATTTGTACAGTCGGTTACTTAAGTATGACTTGCTGTATGTATGCAGCATGAGCCCTCTTTATGAGCACATTTATAATTCATTAGTATTCACTGTGCCAGGCATCCTGCTGTACCATACCAGCACTAGCATGGTTTTCTTAAAATTCTAACTCTGCCCACAAAAGAGGGATAAAAATGGGCGACCCTGAAAATGGAGAACAGTAATAGGGCCAGCAGAAAAATTTTTTTGGGTTTTTTTTTTTGTTTTTTTTTTCTTTTTTTAAAAAAGGGTACTTCCAAACTTCCAACTTTTCCAGATTTTGAAACATAAAAAAGCCTACAGAGAAAAGCATTAAATACAAATGATAGAAGAAACAAACTTAAACTTGGGCTGCACTGCTCTGCCAAATTTTTAATAATATTTCATTTACTGTTCATATTTTATTTCTTCATTCACTATAGAAACCTTCCTGTGATCAACAATGTTCTCACAGAATAATTCTGGAAGAATCTTTTAAGATCTGTTAATGACAATTTCAGCTTTCCTTCTCTGAAAAACAGTTACAGATGAAAGTTTCCTGTTGGTCACGTATTCCCAATCAGGTCTCTAAAAACAAACTCTCCGCACCATCACAGTGATAAAGAACTTTCGGGCCATATGTGGCCATTGTCCCAGGACAGTGTTCAGGATGACAATCAAGCCACAGAATTACCCAAACGTAGGTCCAAGAAGCCACTGTTGAAAATTGTAGCCTATATATATATTTTTTTTTCTTCCTATTTAATGTTATATTGCAATGGTTTTAGAATAAAATATTACGGAAGTTCCTTTGGGAAATCACAGCATGCACTGGAATAGCAAGCTACACTCTGAATACTTATGTGAAATTTTTTTTAATTCTTAACTCATGTCCAGTGAGTGGGGAGAGCTGTGGCCCTTAAATCTCTACAGATATCCTAAGAGAAACTGTTGTTAACTAGTTGAAACTGTTGGCAACTAGCTATGGATAGAGCAGTTGAAAAAAATCATTAGCAACCAGCAGAGCTTAGTGATAAAGAGAAATGGCATGGACACGAACAAAGAAAAGAAATTATTTCCTGTGTCAGTAAGAATTATAGAGAGCAGTATAACTAAACTTACTGCATTAATTATAAAATGAAACATTTTAGTAACAGAGTAATAAGAAAACAATATTAGCTTTGCATTTTATGGCAGTGATTTTGAAGAATGTTAATCTGTGACTAATCAATGACATTTTAAGACTGCCACCTGCCATTTAACCACAGAAAAACAATCTAATAGAACCTAGTTTCCCATAAATCAGAAGGCCTTGCTTCTCTGCATTATTAATAAATGTTCTGTGTGCAAAACCCATGTACAGGAAACACCTACAAAATAGTGGGAAGTGAAACTACTTATCAGAAAAAGCAAAGGGAGTCCAAAATTTTCTGTTTACTTAAAGGTAAAGAATGTTTTTCTTACCTAAGGCTTTCATGTACTTGACCTTCTTATTCCAAGAGCCTGGCTGTGTCCTAATTCGCTGATTATCTGCTATGAATTCAATTTCTAAAATTTCATCATCTATTTCATCTTTCAACAAAATGAATATTTCACCAGGGTTCTATAAAATTAAAATATGTTCCCATTAGTTCTTCAGAAAGTTATACTGAAAGTATAAAATGCAAATGAAAACATAAGCTGAAAGTTCCTTTACCAGCATGATGCCATCTCAGTGTTATCCTTTAGTATTTTACCGACATAAATGACACAATTAATGTAGTATTTTAAATTCAGCTTATCTAACAATATTTTAAAACAGTATTTTAAATGCATGAGTAGGTGAATTGTTACACTTTCTAAGACCATTCTACTTTATAGTCTAGAAGAATGACATTCAGCCTAATAAGAACCTAAAATACTTGAGACTCACTTAAACTCTTACAGTGAACTGACAGTAAAGTAAGCCAGAAGCAGCAGGTAATGTGAGCCAATGCCCCTCCCTCTACTGCCTTCTGAACCAGCGGGAATGTTACTCCCTCAGAGCTGTACTGATCTCAACAACGAAATAATGTGTGTAAGTCATCTTTGAAAGACAGCAAGCAAAATATGTGACATTCCATGTACACCGTGACCTCTGTATCTGACCATGGCCACTCACTTATACAACGGAATGCGGTGCTGGATATTGCACTGTTTATATTTTCACGTATTTTCTTACAGTAACTCTGATTAAAAACAAACACATATGAACATTTTTTGTCCATCAAATATGTATGCAGATATGTATATATAAATACTTCTGATTTAACTTAGAATTAGACAAGGTATATGCTCACACAAGCACTTCTTGTGTAAGGCATTTAGTATGTGCACATATGCATGTACCCATATACTCATCATGGATTCTTGCCAAGAGATACTCCATATCTCTGAAGAAGCACCTGACTACACGCTCCCTCTAAACTACAAGATTCACATGACAGCAATATCTCTATCCAAGCTGCCAAATAATTCTAATAGAGATAAAAACCCTCAGAGGCTGTCTCAAAACTATTTTATTTGCAAATCCTTTGGCTGCAGTGTGGATGTGACACAAAGGCAAAATAAAGCCCATTGCAGTCTTCACGCACTCTCATTTTGGCCCCTCATCTGCTATTTCTTGTCAAAACTGTTATAGTATTAATGAGACTGCAGCAGGAAGAGGAGAAGAACATTGACTGTTACTCCAAAGATTTTAGCATCCAAAAACCTTACCTCACATGATATTCTTCCTGGAAGTACCAATATTGACTGCTCGTTAGCTTCTAATGTTTCAGGAAGTGCCTCTGTTTTAAAATTGAGGTCTGTTTCTTCTGATGCTCTCCTGACATCTGCCAAGTTAAAGTCAGACTGGTGATCTGAAATAAATAATGTGGAGTGAGGATGTTGTTAACAATCCCAGATCAACAAAACATGGTAATGATGTGGTTTCCAAGGTATAAGAGACTCAGATGGCATTTGGCGTCGCATTAAGGTCACCGCATGAAAGCCTGGCAAAATTCCTTTCATTTAAATGTGGTGAGGTTCCCCTCTTTGATAAAGAGCTTGCCTCTGAAGTTCTGACTCCGCAGTCTCTGTATGAACAGGCTCTGCTCACATGCTTCATCTTACTAAAGTCAAAAGGGACACGGCCTTTAGACCAAAGTTGTCGCGACCAACAAGGTCACAAAGATCAGCCAGTTTCGTAGTCTCAGAAGAACAAACTCATACGCTGGAATAAACTGTGATTTTTACCACTCTTGCTTTCCCTATATGTAAACAAGGACATGCTACATATTTGCAAGATCCACCCACCTGTCTACAGGAAGGATTTATGTGAGGGCAGTGATACCTGTGACCAGGTAACTATGACAGCAGACACAGATTCCATAGTCTTTGCTGTCCTTCATGGACAAAATGATGAACTGAAGGCATGCATTTTTTTATGTGGGATATTCTGGGGTTGGAAACGCTACACCAGTCATACGAATAGCTTGCAACCAGTTTCTTTTCTGTTTTGCTGTACCACTAAAGGCCCAAGAGCCACAGTGAATCCTTCACCAAACTGCAGAATTTTAATGAGGAAATATAGAAGAACTGACAACTGCATCTGCAGAGCTCTGACTAAGCCTGTGTTTTAGAAAAGCTATTCTTCACACCTGCTACTTCTCAGCTGTATCATTACTACTCCTTTCCAGACACTCTATTATCCTGTATAAAACGCTCTTGCCACACATCTCAAAGGACTGCAGAAGCTCTTCATCACGCAGGATTACCCAGCATATTGCAGTCACCTAGTTAGATTAATGATATCATTCCAAGCAGCCCAGAGTTAAAAAATCTTGACTGGCTGGTGAGAAAATATCCTGAGAGACATCAACAGTATCTTGTATTACTGTAAATTATGGAACACTCACAGTCAATTACATTCAAGGACACAAATAACTTTTCAGGCACATCTTTTCCTCTTAAATGGATGTAGAATATTAATATAAATTACTGATGGACAGAATACAGAACAGTAGCAATTTGGCTTTGCTCAAACAAGTACCACAGCCATTTCGAGTTTTTTTCAAATGTGCCCAAGTGACTGAGGTACACAAACAACACAGTGCTCCTAAGTGGCACAGAACTCTTTCCATTCAGCACCAGTATTGGCAATTTACAATTAGTTTTCCCAGTTCTTGCTTGTCTTTATTTCCCCCATATGTACCACTTCAATACAGAATGTTCCCTTTCCTTACCAACCTTGCCTTGCTTAAGAAGGCATTGTTTTTAATAAACTTCTATAACAAATGTGCCTGCTAAGTGCAGTTATGCCAGAGAATGTAGTACAGAAACTTAGGTATGGTACATCTGACGCAGATTTTTTCCCACCCGAGAGATGTGCTTTGATTGTTAGAGATCCCAGAAAAAGAAGGGAAAAAAAAAAAAAAAAGTATCATTTGTCCATGTTTTGTTGAGGAAGCTAAAGGTTCTTTGAACATCTAAGGTGGGCGGGTTCAGTGTTCATCATCAGCTAGTAAAATCTCCCCCGCCTACTTCTGTTTATATTCTCATATTCTTATATATTCTTATATTCTTAAGTGATATTCTTATACTGCTTTTAAGGCAAACTAATTCTGAATTCAAGTTGTGAATTCAGTGTAGATCGGTAAAATTACACTGAACCTATGTGTAGACATACTTCCCTGAATTGAAGTAGTTTTAATTCCATTTGCTTTAATTTATTTTGGAAGTTAAATAGGATACACTGAACAAAGGCTACTTTGATTCTGAATGAGAATCCACGCACAGTTCAATGCAGTTTAACTAATCCAGCTCAAAATGTAAGTACATTTAATTTATCTGGTTATCACTGTGAAGATGACTTTATTTAGCAGTGCCCTCCAGATAAAGGAAGGTCTGAACCCTTGCTGAGGAAGAGTTAGGATACCCTATGCCCAAGCACATACTTTGGGAATATTATGTGCTCATATTTTAAGTCACTCATTCATCTTACACTTAAACATGCAGAATTTACTTCAGAAGAGAACTCATATGAGGGGCGTGCTTCTTCTAAAATTTTTTCTGCCACTTTAGGCAAAGGAGTCTTGCAAAGACAAGAAACATTTCATTATCAGATTGACAAAATGAAAGGACCAAATAACAAATCTGGTAGGCACTGGATTCTCAGATGTCAGCTTTCTGACAGTGATCATTCTTCAAGGATTGTGTGGATGCACTCCAATGTATGTGAAGTTCACGACAGCTTTATTTCTACAGTCTGCACTCTGCTTATCGAAGATGACAGTAGTTACTTCCACCT
Organism: Burhinus bistriatus; assembly: GCA_013397275.1. NCBI lineage: Eukaryota > Metazoa > Chordata > Aves > Charadriiformes > Burhinidae > Burhinus > Burhinus bistriatus. The sequence goes on along the minus strand of VYXH01008691.1, from coordinate 96,784 downwards.
TTTAATGTCCACAATAATTCATCTACTGATAAGGTCAATGCTAGTGCTAACAAGTTGGTTTAAATTAGGATAATGTTTTCCTCCCACATGAACTGTATTTTAATATTTTTATTATGCCTAGTGACATATGACTACAATACCAGGACTTCAACCCAGTCAGTATTGGGATTGCACAGCCCTAGAGTTTAGACAAATTATTAAGAAATGCGGCTCTTACATCAAAGACTTGGATATTTAAGAGAAGGAGGGATTCCCCTGCTGACTGTGAAAGTGGTTAGCAATTTCTTAGCTATAAACCATCAAGCAAGATGTCTTTCACTAAATGTCAGGTCTATCTGTCAATCAATGAAAGCCATATACAGCAGTCCAAGAATAACAGGGATCTATATCATCACTACTACACATTTAATAACCAAACTCCAGAGCCACCACCCCCAACACTCAAGGTTCTACCAGCAGTTGCACACTATCTGTCCTAAAATGAGGAACATGAAAGCATCACATGAATTGTTATTTGTAAATGCTGAACAAGCAATCCACCAGAGATTAAGCAAGCCTTGGCTTGGCATTAGCTAAAACAACGTAGTTCATAAGGGTTTAATACTACAGTAATGAGATTCTAGTAACACAAGTGAAGCAATGTATAGACAATATTTGTTTAATGTGGGCAGAAGGTGTTGCCTGATGTACAGCTCTTTTGAACACCTTCACTGTGAACCCTGTTTACAGTCTTGCTTTTAACCTGCCAACAATGGCTAGGGAGCTCCCCTAATTCTAAGGCTTTCAGAAAAATTATAAGAATTTACAACTGTAGTTGAAGATTAGCTTAAAAGAAACCTAAAAGAACATCATTATAATGCTGGAATATCTAAGAGAGAGAATTTATTACAGGGTATTTGTTGCTTGGTGAATGTGTTCTTTTAACATTTTATATAATGCTGACCTATCCATGATGTTCTTAAAATGTAGCAGTAATGATTAAAATAATGGATGAATAAAACGGGACCCTTTATTGTAGGATCAAAGTATAAGAAATGATTAACTATGACGCTTAGACAGCACTATGAGCTAGAAGCTAAAAAGAAAGGAAATCTATGATAATCTTCCCTTGATTAGTCAGGGCAGTCCTACCGGGAATTATCGTCTATTATAGAGGGTAACACGCTATTTCCGTAAGGTTACTTTTGTTGACTGTTACTGTTGACAAATATCTACTGCTGATGGTCACATTGAAAGGACTGATTTTAAATTTAAGTTCATATTTAAATAACAAAATATTACACACATTTACTGTTACAGTTATTCACTTAATTGGGCACAGTGCTGATGTTTTCAATTTTCCTTCAATATTCTCTCTTAATTCATGTAACTTCAATACAGCAATTTAGTATATTTTACACAAAACTTTTTGGAATGTATTATCGCTCTCGATATAACATTTTTAACTGAATTCATGAAATGACTTTGAAATTGCATTCCTTCACATAAACTGAGAGATTTTAATGAAGCCTCTCTAGTCTCTTGTGGATTCAAGAATTAATGCCACACCATGGCTTCTGACCAACTTTCATGCCACATCCAACCTCCTCCCCCAACCCCAAATTCTAACTTTTCAAATACACTCTTTAGCTATCCCTGTTGCAGTCTACATGAGGATTATAAATTGTTTCTGGTTTTGATTACTTGGTATTTGGTACATGTTTTGAGTCAACAATGTATATGACAGATTTGGGGTATTAAAAATAGCAGAAAACAAACTTATGAAAGATTTATGTGTTTTCTAAGGCTACCCATAGAATAAATGTCACAGCCCAAATTTAGTTGGTTTTACAAAACGAAAATGCCTGCTAGCTTTACAAATTTCAGTTCTTCCTCAAGTCTTGCTAAAGCAATGTTAGCTGAAGAACTGAAACCCCATTACAAAAAAGCTCCTCATTTATCCCTAGATCACACAACATATAAGATGAGAAATATGGGCAAATCAGGTTAGGCAGATGACAAGGAATGGAAAGGTAATTAAGCACATGTGGCCAACTTGCCACATGAAATAAAAGACAGGGTGTTCCAGTGTCAAAGGCTAAAATAAAGAGGATTACAGGAGGCTAAATTCAGCAGAGCATTTAAGTGCAGGAGTCATCCCATGTTATATGGCAGGACCACTCCACAGCACAATGTGAGGTAAAGGCAGAGGTTCTGTGTCACAGTGTTCTGTGAGGTGTAATTGAAAAGGTGCTCGTATATAAGTGACTTCCTTGCAATTCAAAAGCTTAAAGTCAAATACATGTGAGTGCTCTGCAGAAATGTGGATGAAAGTAGAACCATACAGAAAACAACAAAGTAACCTGTAATATGGAAATATCAGGAAAAAAGACTTACGCACATCATATTCTTCCTGCAATCCACCGTTAAGTTTATCATAGACATTTATGAAAGTTAATCCTCCTAAAGTATGGGTATTTGTAAATGCTCTACGAACTCAGCAGAGAGTGCAGCAGAGTGGGATTGAAAAGCAGCCTCTAACTGCATAAATTGCTCTATAAATGACCTGAGAAAGACTGTGAGAAACATGAAGGCAGAAAACATCCACCACACTGGGCTTCAGTCAATGAGCCTGTTTTACTCAGCATGAACACGGGATTTATTCGTTTTTACCATCAGCCATTTCTAAGATATGATTTCAAAGCAAATCCCCTTTTCTGCTCTGCTGAAAAGTTTTCTTTTACTGATGGTGAGAGAGGGCTTAGGAAAGGAAAGGTTTCTAAAAATCACAGAAAATTATTAAATACATACTCAAACATAAAACCACCTGACTTAAATCTTAATTTCTTTCATTTGTTTTCTATCATATATAAATTCCAGACCAAGGTAAACATATCCATTACTGACCAAGCTTTAAATAAGGTTTCTCTCTATGCTGAATCATCTATCTTTTGCAAATACATTGACAGTTATCTTTGTTTTTCTCAAAAGCATTCTCAGTCCCAGTTTCTCCTGCATGGTTGAGTTCTTCTGTCAAAAACAGTAGCTTTCTGCGAGTTGGCCTATTTTGCCCATGTCTCCAAAATGTTTCTATTACTTTATTTATGGTGAACAATTTTTCTTGCAAACAAGCATCAAACTGACAGTTCTTTTAAAAGCTATGAAGAACAGTTTTTCCTTTTCTGAGTATTTGGAGGCGGTGTTTATGTCATCTTAGCAACCGATGGTGCTGCAATTTTCATACATGTCTATTTCTCTCCCATAACAGAGCAACCCCTGGAAACCGCCCCCCATCTATTGTTTTATGCATTACTATACACGTGTAGGCAAAGACTGATTTGATTGCGAAGGTGTATACCCACCTGTTCTTGTGTTATCAGGTATGTTTTTGTACACAACAATTTACCACTCAGATATAATTCTAGCCTAGTCGAGTCATACAAAAATCTTATATAGAGTCACATTGGATCTGATAGTAAGAACAAGAAATTCTGCCTTCAAATAACCCCAAAACAGCAAAAAAGCAATTTACCATGAATTTATCAATAATGCTTAAGAAATAATTTGCATGAAACTGTAGGCGTTTATTTATATATACACTTTCATATGACTTTAACTGTATATTCAGAGGCAACCTAAGGCTATGACAACTAACTAGTTCCTAACTGGTGCGTGGCTTGGAAAAAAGATTTGACTTAAACTCAGCAATCAGTGCTTTGGTTAGGATGCATACATTTAGATTAGAGGCTTTTTTGGACTAAGTTTATCTTTTACTATATATCAATTCATGTTATTATTTTTACTGCAATCAAATCTATGATTTTCAGCTACAGTAGCAGAACTAATAATACGACCACTCTTTTAAGCATTAGACCCATAGTAACTGTCTCAAAGAGTTTCTAAACTATTAGGCACACTGATTATTTTGGAAACAATAACTACCTGCCTGAGGTCATTTAGGTGCTGAGCAGAACTGCTGATGGAGCCCAAGCCTGTTACTTCCAGTTTCTACATTCTGCATACTTTCATCCTGCCTCTTCTCCAGGGAAAGGCAAACTGAAGTCTGGCCCTCTGTGTGCACCAGCCGTTCTCAGTTATTAAAGCCTAATGTTTTATTAAAGAGTCCATCTATACACTTCAGAGTTATTGGAGTTCTACCACAGTGAGAACATTTTGGCATTTTTGTTCCATTTCTCTGTGTTATCAGCACACACATATCTCACCTCTGTTTCAGTGAAGGATTATACAGCCCGAAACATCGCCCAAAATCTAAGACATGATGTTACAACAGCAGAGACAGGTTATCCTCCTGCTGCTGACTCAAATTAACAGTGTAGACAAAAGGCCTGACAGCAGAGGCATCCAGGGCTGCGAGAAGACCTCCAAAACTTGTTTGCCTGATAAAATGGTCCTGCAACTTCCTTATTATTCCGAAGGGGCTAGCTGCGGCTGCCTAGTGGCTCTATTATCTCTCAACTACAATTCAAGCCTCTTCTAACCGGCCTGGTACAAATTGCACACTGTGCTTGGACAGAGACGTGGCACGTGGCTACATTTTGAATTATATGGATATAAAAGAACACAGCTAGAGGGGAGCATTTTAGAATCAAGTCATGCTTCAGGGATGCATACCTGGCAGGCAGGCCAAAAGCTCAGATTTCAGGCCAAATAGAGGTTTAAGTTTTTACGGACACCGCTCTCAAGGAACTAGTAGTGAGTAGCCAAACTTCCCTTTTGACCACATTTGAAGCTATTCTTTTGATGAAGTGTATTATTTACAGTCATCAAAGTTCAAAAAATGACATGGCTGGAAGGGCATGCAATTTAACATAACTGAAAAGTCCTTTAACAACTGCATTGGGAGAGGCTAAGGGGAGAGACCTGGTAGCTGGCATTCTCAGCCTTCACCCTAATCAAAATACAGGATACACATCATTAATAGTATCCAAACGTTTACTGATGCAAGACAATATCCTCCATGTTATAGCATCCCTTAAATCAAACAGAAGCTAGCTTGGACTGCAGCAGCTCATTTAACAAATAGTGTATCTTAGTCCGAGTATGACAGCAGAGCTCCAATACCTGCACACGGCTCTTATCAGTGCCTGGATGAAATTTATGATGCTGTTCTTGACCCACACAGCTCTAAATTACATGGGACTTCTCTACCTAATAGACCACATGTCTCCCTGTGCCATGCTGCCACAGCTGCTGTCAGCAGAAAGACTCACGCCAGACACATTTGGTATTAAGGAAAAAAAAAAAAAAA
>VYXH01008691.1:0-61294 GCA_013397275.1 Burhinus bistriatus | reverse complement strand
TTTTTTTTTTTTTACATAGAGAGATAAGGGTCTTGGGTTTTTATCATTAAGACACTCATCTTGGGTACCATTCCTAGTTTTCTCTCTCATTCTTGGACCAGCTGTTTAATTTAGGACATCTTACTATCTTTCTTCTTTTTTTTAAATATTACCATAGTCTTGAAGTGAGTTACTCAACCTGAGCTACAATAAATACTGAGAAGAACAAAATCCTTCCATGCAGCATCCCACCCAAAGGAATTCTTATTGCTAGGACTATCATATTCTTTCTCTGGATTTAGTTTTGGGTCTATCTGTGCAGCAAAGAATTGCTGTATGAAGACTTACCCTTTGCTTTTTTCACACAATTACAGCACCCTGAATATTTTACTCTTTCTGCCCTTGCCAGAATTACATTTTATTTGCTTAGAACAGTGTGGGACCTGTAATTAAGTGTATTCACAACAATTTTTGCTCTGATCTGATAGAAGACACAAATGTGTCTTCCACATGTGCCTGAACATTAACAATATTTGTATGTAAAATGCTGGAAAACTAAGAAAGATGCCACCATGTTCAAGTCAATCTTAGAAACAGGCAGCAGAAGCAAGTTATAATAAATACAGAAATGAATAAATGTTTTTTTGTCCTTTTAACATTTTATTTCCCCACAAGTTGAAAGATATTGCCCTGAAAGTTCTCATGCAGCTGATCAGTTAACATTTAGGTTTACTGCAGACCTGCATATTTTCAGTATCCGCATTACCCATGCAAGACTTTACTTCAAAAAGACTGAGTACTCACAATTCCACCTGTGGTAAAGCGTAAGAGCAATTAATAAGCATTTTGAAGAGAAATCCCAAGTATTTCAAGGAAGGTAAACAAACAGGCTCATAAAAAAGAAACCACGTGGACATTTCAGAAATTCCATCTGTGAACTCTGTCCCAAATTTCCACAAAAACTCATCTCCTAAAAATAATGGGAACTACTTGGCACTACACACTTTTGAAAAATCTTGGCATTCTTTTTAACAACATCTGCCATTTACTTATATTTTTGAAGTACACTGATACTCTCTTCATGATCAAAAAAGAAGGAAGAGGGAAGTTTGCTTTCCTTTTCTAATCACAGTATACATTACCGGGTACTTCAAGGTTTGAATGCTCTGAATCAATGCTCAGACAGCATACTAGTAAAACACTGTTCTCGGATGAAAGTAGCAACTGAGTATCACTGAATGCTGATACTCCAAGTAGGTTATACTGAGGCAGTAACTGTATTTCCTACAGATATGTTGTGAGTTTTCATTTATCATAAAAGTGATTTCAAGATACTGCTAAAATGAACTATACTTACTGTTGTAAATTTGTATGTAATAGTATTTAATATTTGGCAATAACACAGAGTCCTTAGTTGGCAATTGGTCGTATAATAAAATGACGGCTCATCACTCCTAAGCTTACAAGAAGCAGTGAACCATAGCCACAAACTGTAGCTATTTATAAATACCTGTATAAAGTTTCAAGTCACTGCTGTTAAGCATGTGATCTGCAAAAGGGTGCTTTCCAAACGCAGCCAAACCTCTGCTCGAACTATCTCAATGTCACACACGAGTAAGCCTTAACTTATTTAATTGTACACAAATACTCACAGAAACATTGAAAAACAAAGTAATTATGGGACTACTTAACACCAGTTTCCTTTAACTGTCAGGCCTGTGATAGCATAAATTATGTTCTGTGGCTTAATACAAAGCCTTGCTTTCTTGCTATGCAGGGATCCAATGAACACTAAATAATCATCAATATTATCTCATGAAACGGATTCCAGTTTAAAATTTAGATCTTGGTATTTGTGACTCTCTCCTTATCTTCCCAGCAGTTTCGACATGCCCAGATATTTAAAATATCATTCTGAACTTATTACTACTTTTGTTTACATTTAATAAAACCTACCTATTTATCACAGATCACCTTGTAATAGTCTCATTTTAATTTATACAAAAGGTTGGGGCAACTTTATTTTTTTAATGATAGCCAGAAATGACTGGACCTCCCAGGAAGATATAACTATATCACAAGCTACTGCTGCTATTTGCATTGTGGCACTTATGCTTATGAGAGGAGTTACATAGAGGACTTAAAACATTCTTTATTACCTACAAGCAAATAAAGGAGTATATAAGCTAACCAAATACTCAAAGACCAGCTTCAAGAGATATACAAACAAGAAAACAGTGACACTGTGATTCTCGAGTCCCTGGACACAAATGTTCTTTTCAGAAACTGAGATTATTGCTCTTTCTTTCACCTTTACTGTGGAATCAGTGACAAAATTTTTCAGATGTGGGTGGTCAATTGCTTGTATACAAACTTCAGTAATCACTCAGTGCAACAGAAGGGAGACTGGATAGGATTAGCACATCTTGTTAGGATCAACTTTTGAATCTGAATCAGCAGCCCAGCACTTTTGAAAACAAATTATTTCAAAGCTTAATGGATCCCATTTTAATTTCTCCTCATACAATAATTTTTTAAAATACAAAGTTCTAGTTTCTAGCCAACAGACTTGCCTGAAAACGTTGCATCTGGAGTACACATCAGAGTAACTTTTTTATCCATGGTGAAAATTTCCATTTCTACATTTTAAGAAGACAGATTTCAGCTTTAAAATATCTGAATATGCTATTTTTGTTTCTCACTGCAGAAATATCAAAATGTTTCATCAATAATAAAAAATAGGAACTTCCTTTCAGAATAAGATGACTGTAACCACATGACAGCAGCTTTTGCAGTTATGGCTTCTTTGATTCTCAAATTACTAATACATTATTATTAGTAATATTAATTATTCATATTATGATGTTATTGCTGAATCTGCTTCAAAATTCCACCACTAGACCCCTTAGATTTTGAATCAAATCATGATCTGACACATATTTTGCCCCTAAAATTGAAGGAGTTTAAAATTTTTTAAGGCTACTAAAAATTCAAGTGACTCCTAATTCTCAAGGAAAACAAAAATCAAGTATTATTTGTGTATATTCACTGGCTAGATTCCCTCACAGAACACCTGTCTTGTAAACACTGTCCCAGAAACAGTTGGAGGCACAGAAACGTACATTGTGTAAATAAAGGGCACAGGACGGAAGATCCCAGTGATGACATCTATGTTCATGAGTGTGGGAAAGGAGTGGTAACTCAAACATGGCATAGCCATTAACAAGTTATCCTGTCAGTGCCTCCTGTCTCAAGGGAAGACAGATAATCATCAAGGATCATGCATTACAGATGTTTTATCTTTATTAGGTACAGCGTGTTTTATCAAATTTGCATTAAGATGTTCATGTAGGCTAGGGTTTCCTACAAAGTACTGACAAGTAACAAGTCTCTCTCTCCCACCAAGCACCCCGAAAAGTTTTCAGGTTTGAGCTACACTAGGCCTTGGGTAATACACCCAAAGAACTTCAATACCTCACAGCTGGTGTCCCATCAGGAGAAAACAAACAGACCTCTTTTCACTGTGGAGAGAAAGGTTTGGTGCCATGGTAAGACTGCAAGAGAGGAGTCTACGCAGACAGGTCCCAGGTGGATAAGGCTTGCACAGAGCAATGCATCAAAAAATGACAGAGACAAATGATGACAGAGTAGAAAGCCAGTGTGTTCACTGCTGACTGAACCTACACTTGTTTCCCTGCCAATGCCAATGTGTGGAACTGGCTGCAAGCAGCTGGGAAACTAGCCATCCGTCTTTGGTGCTCTTATGTATTTGCTCAGCAATTATTCCAGCAATTTCACATGCATCCTCAGGATTTGACGGCCTCTATTCACCAAAAGCCAAACTTTTAACTGGATGTCCTCAGGTCACGCACAATTGGATACTGTCATTTATATAAAACAATCACTAAGCAAACATCAGTGATTATCAGAATACAACTGACCATTGACATCTAGAAATACGATTGCCTACTAAGTGGGACAGTACATAGAATCATAGAACGGTTTAGGTTGAAAGGGACCTTAAAGATCATCTAGTTCCAACCCCCCTGCCATGGGCAAGGACACCTCCCACTAGACCTGGGTACTCAAAGCCTCATCCAACCTGGCCTTGAACACTTCCAGGGATGGGGCCTCCACAACTTCCCTGGGCGACCTGGTCCAGTGCCTCACCACCCTCAGAGTGAAAAATTTATTCCTGAGATCTAACCTAAATCTACCCTCTTCCAGTTTGAAGCCATAACCCCTTGTCCTGTCACTACATGCCCTTATAAAAAGTCCCTCCCCAGATTTCTTGTAGGCCCCTTTTGGATACTGGAAGGCTGCTATAAGGCCTCCCCGGAGCCTTCTCTTCTCCAGGCTGAACAGCCCCAACTCTCTCCGTCTGTCTTCACAGGAGAGGCGCTCTAGTCCTCTGATCATCTTTGTCGCCCTCCTTTTGCCTTGCTTCTCTAGTGTTTTCATCTGTATAATGACAGTAGTTAGTAGAGATGGCTTGCAATATTAATGTCATTAGAATGCTACATTTGAGAATTAATTATCTAATATGGTTACTTTGATGATATCAAATGATACCAAATATTAGGTACCCTGAAAAAAACAACCTGTCTTGACATCTGAAGTAGTCATTTAAAATGGTGAACCAGAACAGTAAACCAAAGTATTGAGTCACCTCTGCAGAGTCAGGCTTTCAGATCTCTCTTTCTGGATCTTCATTCATAAAATGAGGATAAAATACCATCCTGACTAATAGAAGAGCTGCAAAGACAAAGCTGAGCTCTCTGCGCTGCAAGCAAGACAAACCTCTGGCATTCGGCTGCACACCTCCATTTCCCCTTTATTGAGTGCCCAGCTTTGCAGTCAGTAGTTTGATTTCAGTGCTGCTGAGCCTTCCAAATGCACGTAAAGAAAACAGGAGCAGTAAATACACAGTGTTTCTGTGAATAAGGAAACATGACTGGGAAGAAAGAGGAAGAATGAACACAGGGACCAGGAGTCAGGGGTTCCTGGTTCAGATTCAGAACTGCCTCCGATTTACACGTGACCTTCCTAAGTCATTTTACCTTTTCATCAATTTTTTCCACCAGTAAATGGGATGATACTACATTCCAATACTATCAAGGGAGTAACAAAATATATGCTAACAGTTTTGAGGCACACAGATAATGCGACAAATGCCAATGAAAACATAAATAAGGAAATGAGTATTTCTGTGCAAAGTCTACCAGGGTTTTGCTGTACAGTATAAAATAAGGATGGATCCCGTACTGAACGCTGAGAGACTGATAGAGGATTATCAATTTAGTTAATAACACAGCACGTGATTAGCCAATTAAGACTATTCCAGAGTGGATATATGTGTAGGACAGAATTAACATTGTTCATACAACTTTTATTCCTTCATTTCCTAACTTTTTGGGGCCAGACTTCCCATTCTTCAGAAAAGTTACATTACGTACTGCAAGATGATAGTAAATGCATTAAATACCACTTACAATTGAGGGCTATTGTCAAGGAAAAGTTACCTAAAACTGTCTTGAGATGCTAAGAACAGCTGCCTCAATAAAAACTCAGGCATAATTTGTCATGAAAACACGCAAACAGATAATACAAGTTGAAATACAAAAAGGAAAAAAAATATTTATTTTTTGGACTAGCCACACTACCAGGGTACGCACTCAGTAAGCACTCAGCTTCACCAAGAAAAAGCAGAGAATACCTGACATAGGTTTCTCCACTCTCCAACATGACACTTGGACGACAACCTGGGGAAGCAAAGGCCCTTTCCCGGGGAGCACTGCATCCCATTTCTCCACAAGAATCTCACCACACACCACTGCCTCCACCCTTCACCACCAGACCCCACCCCCCCAAGCCCCCGAAGGTGGCCCTGGAGAAAACCGCCGCACCCGTCCCGGCGGCAAAGCCCCCCCCTTCACGCCGAGCCCTCAAAACCTCTCCTCGTCGTCGAGGCCTCCCCGTGCACGCCTTTCGCCCGGCGGCACCCCTGGCCCTCCGCTTGTCCCCCGGCCGCGACATGGCGGCGGGGGCGCCCACCTTCACCCCCCCGCCCACCCTCGCGGGCGCGGCTCTCCCAGCCCGCCCGCGCCCCCTGGACCGCCCCTCACCGACCTGCCGGCCGCATGGCGCCGCCGTCGCTGCCGCCGTTCGCTCTCTCCCGGGCCAGAGAGCGCTGTCCCGGCCGCTGAGGTCGCCGCCGCCGGGCCGGAAGCGTGGGGCCGCCCCCGGCTCCTCCCGGCCGTGGGGCTTCGCTGCCTGCTCCGGCCCTCCCCGTCTCCCCCCGCCCCCGGCGAGAAGCGGTCGCCGCCCGGCTCTGAGGCGGGGGTGTGAGGGGAGACCCCGCCGAAGCCTCCCCCTGTTAGACGCGGTAGAAGCCCTCGACCGTCGAAGTTGGTTGGCTGTGGATAGAAAATGAGGAGGGAGTCGAGCCTTTTCAGCTCTGCAGAGTTTTGGGTTTAGGGCGAGGCCACAACAGGGAGCCCAGGTCATCCCGGGGAGCTGCTGCCTTGCGTGGAAAGCCCACCGAGGAGGGAGGGTGGCTGGGATATATCCCCCAGAGAGCTCTGTCATAGCATCGTGGTTTCAGTGCTCTGTCGGGAAGGTGTTCTGGTGCAGCCTGATTTAACCCCTCTGCGATGTTATGCAATGTATTTGGTTTTTGACACGGCACAGAGGAAAACCAAAACCTGAAAAAGTGAGACAAAGCAGCCTGCGAGGAAGACTGCAAACACTTCAGCTGGCTGCCATGCTGACCCTCAAATGTAGCCAGGAGCCATTAAACAAGGTAGCATCTTTCAAGTTCAAAATAAAGGCCAGACCCACCACGAAGAGCCGGAATTGCAGCTTAAAACAGGATTACAGGAAAACTGAAAGTACCTTCTGGAAGAAAAAAGTGTTAAGTTGGTTTCCAAAGGAAGCAAAGCTTGTCCGGCTGTGCTTCACGCATGGGTGTGTGCATCTCGCCCATCTGAACTTCTGTGTTCCCCTTCCCTACGAGAACTTTAGTGCCTTGTGGCTGATTTTAGTGAAATTTGTCGAAGGCTTTGAAGATCTCAAAGGTGAAGTTGCGAAGTATCGGTTTCAGGAATGTGAGTGTCCAAAATAGAGGAGACAAATGCTCAGCTCTGCCTGAACTGAAGGCAAAGCTGCAGAGTGAATTCAAGCAGTATTAGAGACAGGAAAATCCCCATAGAGGCAGCCTTTATAGATGCCTCAGTGTGACAAAACTTTCACAGTTTGCAATCAGCCACAAACCACAAATCTGCAGGAGGCTGGACTTCAGTCAAAGAACTACTTCTGTAATGTCCTTGCACGCTGCAGGGACCATGTCCAACTGAAATATGTGAAAAACTGAACCATTGTAAGCTATTCCTGTTTCTGTTATTACACAGGTAGATACTTGTTTTTTATTTGGTATATTTCTTGGGATTTATTTTTTGGTATGCTTTTGCTAATAAGTGGGTAGTTTTGATGAATATCTGGCTCGGCCTGGCCTACCACAGAGAGGAAACCTCTGGGTACATGTACACAGGGAAAATCCAGACTAGATCCAATCATATCAGTCTACATGTGTGTCGGGAAGAGCCTGGAATAACTCCCATTGTTCCATTCTGTTCATTTTTCCCTTCAGATTTCATTTATTGAAGTGACAGGGATCTAGGCAATACCTCATTCCAGTACTGTATTTTTGGGCACAGGGGACACAGCACTAGAATGTCAGTAGTCTTGAGTCGTGAGCAGGGTGAACAGGAAGGAGATATCTTATAATGGAGGAAGCAATATGTCAAAGAGAAAACATTTAGAAGTATTGTATCTGACTATTTTGCCAACGCGATAATAATTGCTGCTTCTTAAAGATGGGTAAGATAATGTGGTTGGATGTGGTTGTGATGATTTAGCAGTCTGAATTGTGATGATCTTCACTGTAGAAATAAAAACTCATAAAAAGAAAAAATATAATCATGAATGTATTTAAATATAAAAATAAATAACTAAAATGGAACTTGGAACTCTGTCATTCCAGTAAAAACAAAGTGGAATTAGGAGGTTTTTGTGGGTGTTAGGATGAGGGACAAAATGGAATTGTGACAGGCTATTTATTTACATTTTGAGAGGACAGAAAAGTAAGCTAGCACAGTGAAAATGAGTCCTAGAAGGAAGAATAAGATTTGTTCTTCTCAGGCAGGCTTCTACTAGTTGTGGAAAGATAAGCCTTCAGCAGAGTTCAAAAGCAAGAAGCTCTGCTCCACATGCAGCCCTTGCTGGAGCATTGGTCAATGTGCATGGCATGCATGAAGGCTTGCAATGGTATGGACAAAATGTATGTTCTCATCCAGGGGGGGAGAAGGAAGCATGGTGCTGGGTGTAGGGTGGTGCAGATAAGGCTGGAAGGAGACTATCTAGGGCAGGTTGCTGAGAAGATGAAGGTAGAGATGGAACGTAATGCAGGAGTTGTGTTGTTAGATTGCAGTTTAAGGGAGGGTAAACCTTGGTGAGGATTGTGGCAGTTTTAAGAAGGACTGCTTGGTATCACGCTGATCGTTTGTCATGGTATGTGCACTTTAACCCCTACCTTATGACAGTTAGGCTGAATGGGTTGGTTCTGTGCTTTTAGTTGAACCTGATTGAGCCTTTGCTACTGAGCTGAACTAGTGTTTGCTTGAACACTGAGTTTTCCTGAGCTATAGTGCTGCCATCACAGCTTTTGAGACAGTGATACTGGCCTGTCCAGGACAATGATGAAAACAATAGGGGTAATGGTGAGCATGGTGCTGGTCTCCCTAGTTGCAGCTGAAGATAGTATTAGATATAGCAAGGCCTACAGCCAGCAGCCTTATTTCTAAGAACAAAGCAGCTGAACTTTCTAACTGTGGGGTGGTTGCCATCAGTTTATACTTGTTCCTGTACCAGCCCGGTCTCTGGTGAGGTGTAATGTCTGCATATGATTAGATATTACTGCCAATGCCATTTCCAGCAAAGACCCCTGCTGACAAATTAAGTTTGCTGTGAAGTCTCTCACGTTGAGCTCTTCTCTACAAGCTCAGCAGAAGAATTAGGTTTCCCCAGTTCTTCAACTTCCTAATGAGTGTACTTTGTATATATCATAAAATCAAGGAATTTATAATTCATGCTCGAGGTGTAAGAACACTGACTGTTTCTAGGCAAGGAAAAACTAGTTAAATTATTAAGCAACCTCAGTGCTTGTTATGAAGCGGTGCTATATTAGAGGGAAAACAAAAAATCCATGTTAAATCATGAAAAACATGTCTTGGGAATGATGTTGTGTTCAAATTGTCTGAGTGTCTTCAATATGAATTTCAAGGTTCAATTTTAATAAATTTACTTCAAGTATAAGCTTACCTCCAAACATCCTAGATACATAACACTAATTGGGGGATAATGATATACTTCTGTAATGCTTTTTAGCTTTAGTTTCTCACTGGTCTTCTCAAAACTCATTTCTTGGTAATACTGTTTTTGGTTTTCCCTTCATGAATATACTGCTATTGTTGGAATAGTAGCTTCTTGTTTGGATATAATTAATATTCAATACATTGCCAGTATAATTTCCTACATATAGTACACATTTGTTTCCTACAGGTCTGCTAAGGTTTGAACAGCTTCTTGTCTGTTAAAGAGCTTGAAGTGGTCTTGAAGATTTATTCACAGTTCATTTTTAACTCTTGGTTTTACTTGCAGCTTTCATTGTAAAATCTGCTGATAATATTGCTAGATTATACTACAATATGGGTAATATTGCTATAATCGCTCATAGCATTTGGGATGATGATACTGTTTGTTTTTGCATTTTAGCAGGGGTTTACATGTATGTGGGTTTTTTTAGATTCATGCTGTAATCAGGTTAGTTTATCTGCCCATGCACACAGATACTTCATTTCGCTATCAGATGTTACTATAGGAACTAACATGGATTTAGTTGAGTGTCCACTCTTCTTGTCTAGTGGAAAAAAAGGAGAAACTAAGTACATGATATATTTCTAAATATTGGTTAAATCTTATGAAGAGTTATCAAAGAATTAAGAGTGTTACTCAGTTTGTATGATAGCTTTCAAGGAAGCAAGAAAATAGTGCTTGAGACCTTACTTTTGTTACTTAAGTTCACACCTACTAAAATAATAATGAAGCAGATCTAGAAGGGAACATAAGTCCAAAAGAAAATGTTGCTGTACGCAGTAACACTGTCAGTTAAGGAAAAAATGGGTCGTGAGACAAATCTAATAGCTTCTTTCTCTAGTACCATTATGATTAAATTGCTTAATGACAGAGATAAAATTTAAGAGAATATAAAATAGGTGGGCTGGAACATAAAAGCACTGCATGTCATGAAAATGATTTGTGTCATTCTTTAATCTCATTCCTGTATAAAAAAAATTCTGTTTCCTCCCCAAGCATCCTGGGTGGTCACAACAGAGTTTTATATAGTTTTGAAGAAACTTCAGATACACAAATGCGTCTGTGTGGATTTAAAAAAAAAGTCTCTTTACAGGTATAACAGAGAGCAGGAATGAAATTTCCCCTCCTCTAATCTATGGAATATAATTTCGTGTAAAATTACCTGTTATTGTGATTTAAGTTTTGGTATGCAAGTACAGGTCACATTAATCCTCAAAATTTTGCTTAACAAAAATCTACAAATTGGGTGATATTTAAGCCTTCAGTGGTAACAAACTGAATCATGTTGTGATTAGAAACCACTTCAAATGCCATTTACAGCATAAGAAGGTCAATGCCACAATATAGTGCTATATAGCAAGCTGCTCTTAGATATTTAGGAAGGTAATAGCTGATGTGTCTTGTCTATGTCTTACAGTAATTGTTGGTAAATATGAATTTTTAATGCCTGCCATCGTGGTTGTTTTATACCTTTATTGGAAAATTTGTATTGAAGAACTACACCACTAATAAATGAATTGATGCAGTGCCCACCAGGATGTTCTTAGAAAAATTTAGATTGAATTGATTTGGACTCAAATCCCATTAAATAGACAACAAAGTAACTTTTGGATTGTAAGTAAAGCTTGCTCATAAATGAACTGCTGGTTTGTCTTCCAATATGCAGGAATGACCAGAAGGACAATGAATAGTTGTTCAAGTCAGTTTAGACCTCCAATAGCAGAACACTGTGTTTCTTCGCTTTGCTGAAAGCATCACTAATGCATACATACTGGATTTGTTAGACCTAGATTACTCACTGTCTTTGGGCTGTAATCTTGGTTGATTCAAGTCAGGCTCATTCCCTCTTCACTCTCCTCATAGTCCGTGGACATACCTTCCTATGCATCATTCTTTCTTCCTTTATATCATGTTATATGTTCGTTTCAAATTAGTAAAATGTCTGCCAGTATGTCTAGCAAAGCAGTGACTGCTTGAACCACACAGGAGTAATGCTTGTCTTCTCTTTAAAATCAAATGTTAAGAGTGGTCTGGAAGATAAAGGAAGGGGACACTTGAATTGCATTCTTAAAAAATAACAAATGTTTGTGTTGCAAACAGGGAAGGACTATTTTAAGACAACTTAACAGGATTGTAGCAACATATGGAGATTTAAAACCAATGAGGCTATTGACTACAACGTATGGGATTGCAAAGAGAGATATCCAATAATAAAACCAGAGCAAAGGTAATGTATAGTTCCTGACGAATCATCAGCACTCGCTTCTTACTGATTGTATGTGCCTGAGAGACTAAGGTGACATCATTTTCTTCTCAGTAGCCATGTAACATTATGCAGCTCTGACATCTGATTTGTTGAGGACTACTTTTAATTTTTCAAAACATAATTATTGTACTATAATGGTTTGTTAAAACAATGTTGATTTACAGCCTCCTCCTGTTGATTTAGTAATGCTTATACCTTTGACCATTGACCATAGAATTTAGTCCAGATTATAATCATTACTCTTCAAGTAAGAAAATCCTTTTCAGATACAACTCAAGCAGTATGAAGAAACCAATAACATGTCTATTAAGGAATATTTTCTAATAGCATGAAGTTTAAGTACTTGGTGGTAGTTTTCAAAGACAACTTGTCAGGTGGCAAATGAAATATAAAGAACCTTTCACTGGAATGATCTTATTCACTTTTTAATTGGAGTAACTCAAAACCAGGTTGTACAAAACACTTCAAAATGAACAGCTCAGTCCTGTCAGAACAGACGAAATAGACCATGTGACCTAAGAGTTTTTTGCTAAATTTATAGTCTAATTTGCCAATATTTTACTTTTCAGCTAATGAGAAAATCTAACAGTTCCTGTTGCAGAAGCAATTTCGGCATACATTACATTGCTATTTGCCTGCATTTAACTACTTACAAAGATACCATGCTTTTTCATATTTGCCTCAGTTTGAGGTTTCACAGGGCTTTCTTTAGAATGGCTGATAAATGTGATGAAGTAGAAGTTTTTTTTCTCGGCATCTTTTTTCCTGTTACTCATTTCATATCAGAGAAATACAACTTTGTAGCATAGACTGTCATGTGAAAACTGTCATTAGAGTCCCATGAGGAAAAACATATGAGATTATTTAAAATACCTTGTGATGCAGATTCACAGAACAGAAACAAAAGATTAGCAGCAGAGGTTAAAAAACAAATTAGAAACTGTTCACCACCAGAGTAGACAGTTTGCAAGATCAAGAAATAATATTTCAAAACTCAAATAGAGGTGGATTTGGATTGCTGTATTCCAGAGTTCTGTGGTAACTACCTGCTAATTCATACACTGTAGTATTCTAAAATTTTATTATACCAAGAAGCAGATGATTATGGAGAAATTCATTGAAGTGTAATTATTGTAATCTTCAAAATAACTGCCAAGAGCTAGTTGGTAATCCTAGTTATTGAGCTAAAAATTGTGAAGGAAAAATATGCTATGATTTTAAACTAGCGAAGTTAAATGTTCTGTTTGATAACATCTCAGTCTACTAATAATAAGGTCTCTCAAAAGCCCTTCCATCCCCAGATTTCCATTCTGAGAGGTGATAATTTTAGTTGTACATACTGCACAAACTGGTTTTGTGTTGTGCTAGGTAGAGAGGGAGAGGTAGGCTTAACCCAAAAATATTTATGACCAGTCTTTTCCCCCATGACATACGTGCAGGAGCAGCTTGATGCTTTGCTTCATTTATAAAGGAGAGTAAAGTATATGAATCTCAAGGAATTATGTTTCTCTTCTAGATTGTTTGCTTGTAGGTCATGTTGAACTTTTTTGTTTTGTTTTCTCCAAAATATTACTGTACTGAGGAAATAAAATTCAGATGGCAACTTTAGATCCACATTAAAAAAATGGTAATTTTATATACCTTCTTTCTGTGTGGGTTGATACTCCTTTTCTCACGTTGCTGAAAGTTGTCTTGTGAATTCTGATCTCCTACCTCATAGTCTCAGTACATACAAATCATCATACATCGAGACACATCACAAATATTAATTAGTTTATCATCTCCTTGCCCTTGTGAGATTGGAAAATATTTCTTATCTCTGTTGCACTAAATCTCTGTTGAGGCTGGATTATTTCAGTACTTTAGGGGAAAAAAGTGAACAGTTTTTTTAGGAGTGTAGAACATGGAAAAGGGGCAAGTTTGAAAAAAACACAACTCTACTCTTGTTGGTCCCACATCCGCTGTGGTGGAGCTGCAGCAAAGCAAGTGCAGATGTGACTCATTTCCCTCTGTCCTGGAGTGAACAAGTTCGGAGAGTCTGTCAGATAGCTGGGACTCTCAGCCACCCAGAAACAACCTCCCCACCACCTGAGGCAGGAGGGAGGGCTTGTTTGATCCTGCTAGCATCTTGTCTATATTGTTTTACATATAAAAGTGACATAACAAAGACTGGGGTTAACAGAGACTGACTTTCTTTGCACCGTGTAGCCTGGTATCACTATTTTAGGCCTTGCAGCTTGATAGAGAGGGGGAGAAAGTATAGCATTGAAAGCAAATTTTAAGGGTTGCATATATTTTTACTTTTTAAAGTGCCCATAAGTAGGTGGGTGCTTGGAAAATAGGACAGCATGATAAGAATGGCTGTTAAACATGCTTTATATGCAAGAGCTTTGCATAAACTTGTATTTCAAAAATGACTTTTTTCTTCCTCTATTTATAGGAGTTTTGTAGTATATTATCATAATCAGTTTTTCTTAAGTCCAGTTTGGAAACCCCTTATTGTTAAATCATTTCCTTCCCTTTTTATAAACTTCTCATTTTTTTTTATTTTTTTTTTTTTAATTATCTGTCCCTCTATGGATAAATTAGCACATATCCAAGAAATGGTCTGATCATTTTTAAAAGCCCATCAGAAGAGAGAGAAAGATGCTCAGTCAGTAATGCTTTTGCATGTTCAGCCTCTTGTAACAAACAGAACCCAGTGGAAGGTGGCTATGAAGCTCTGGGTAGCACTGATCTGTTTTGGAGGGTACATAGTAACATCTTAATATACTTTTTATTGGAAAATAAAAGCGAGATAATTTTCTGTCTGAATATATAATATATGAATGATTGCTTTTGAGACACTGATACATAAATTATAGATAGCCTTTCAGATTCTGCACTATGTATTATTAATTAAAAACTAAAGATCTTCATCTACATCCAAGTTACACCCTGATATCTAGGCCACTGGAGAACATATTATAATGTTGGGGACTATATAACCCAGGCAGAATGCAATAAAATGCTGCCTTTTTGTTGTTTATAGGTAGCATTTCAGTAGACGAAATGCCCAGAACCTTCTCCTGTTACAGTGGACAGCACTGGTTTTGTGCTTTATGAAGAGGAGGCGTGAACAAGAATGAAGCTGATGTTATATTTTCCTTTGCACACAAAAAAGAAGAAATATTTGTATCATGCTTTGCCGAGATTATATAATTTCCCACATGGCACAGTGTCCTCTAGGAGATCTCTGTTTCTGTCCTTCACTCACTCTTCCCATCCCCTCTATAATAGATTTTAATGTTGTTTAACGGGTGCTGTATTTGCCTGTTAGATTCTTTCTCACAGGTTTAGAGGGCAAATGATGAAGACAATCAAAGTTGCCTGATGTTCTTGATAGCTGAGTTTCTAAAATAAAATCAGCGATACATAACAAAGCACGTAATCCCAGCAAGCCACAGTCAGCTACAGTCATTTTATGTTAAAATGGAAACAGGCTGTCATAGATGGCTGAGATGTTGGTTAGTGATTGTAGATTCATTTTGAAGAATATACTTGGGGAATGTCCATTGTTTGTTTCTTGTAATCTGAGGAGGATGTGCTATAATTGACCAATAGCCTTGAATTCATTGGGTAAGGCAAAATACAATAAAAGCTAATGTCCAGCATATGGCTACAATCACAAATTTAACAGCAATCAGAATATGTCTCCTGGAATCTGCACTTAACATTTTTTTTTACTAGTTTTACATGGGGACCTACAGATGGTTGTGTGTTTGTTTACATTCTATGAATCAGTTGTAACTTCTACAGTAATACATGTTTTCGTAGTTTTTAATTTTTGCTGACAGAATTGTTTATGCTGGGACCATTACACAGAAGAGCTATGAAACTCATGCAAAAGGCAGACAATACAAATGAAGATAAATGCAAGCCGCAAAAAACCAGACTAGAATGAGAGCTTCACACATCCTATAGCTCCTGCACTGGAAACAGAGAAATGACTGTTTGAGGAATGGACCTCCTTCAAAACCTCTACAGATGTGAGGTGTTTATTGTCTGACAACCCAGATCTTGTCACGCCTTCCTTAAGCAAAGTTTCCAAAGACTCCAAGAGAATTATCGTAGCAAGACTCAACACTCTGAAGTGCATACATGATAAATTAAAATAAAATTTGATGTCCTTAAGGATTTCACCCAGGGAAACTCATCTCAGACAGCGAGAGTAACAACCATTTATTTTCTTTCAGTGATGAGAAGGTAACATAGGTGCCATCTGCTGATGATCCAAACAAATATATTTTCCCCCATCATCTGGCACTCTTGTGCTTGAAAGTAGCTGCCTTACTGAGCTCCTCATTATATGCAGGCATCTTGTGTATGAATTGGAGTCCACCTACCGAACAGTCCTCATGTGAATATTTGAATGAGTTATTTTCTGATGAATAATCTCCCTGCATTTCCTTGCAGACTAAATGAAAATGGAAGGAAGGATTTGGCGGGGGGGTGATTCTGTTGGACTGTAGTGGGGTAGCTGCTGAGATTTGTAGCTTGCCTAGCTTCATTTTTCTTAGAGAAGGAGCTGATTCAGCAGTTGCTGTTGTGGTTTATGCTGATGGTGGTCTGCCCATGCAATCAGCACAGTCAGGGCAATGTAATCACCCTGTAATGCTACTTCAGTTGACTTTTAACTTTGACCTGCAATGTACACGCGTTTGGCTGCTTTGCAGCAGTTGACAACGGAAGGGCCCTAAATAGGCAAAAAAGCAGTATTTCCAAGGCCTCCACAGACCAAGCACATTAGTTGTCTGCATCCCTCGCTACTTTCCTCCCCTCTGTGTCACCTCCTTTACTGCGGCCTCCTTCCCATGTCTGTTATAGGAACTGGTAGGTCATGGCCTGCTGGTGTTGGCCTACCCTGAGTGTTGCGGTGCATTGCAGCGTGCAGAGTCAGAGCAAGCTCTTAGTGGACCAGGGGGTGAGTGTATGAATGGCTCAGAGAAGAGAGCAGGGTATAGGCTACGCCAAAGTGAAAAAGGATGTGGCATTGTAGGGGAAAGAAAGCCACTGACCTTTTTCTATTTCTGGGCTTTGGGAAGCCCATGTTGCCAGAAGCTGTTCTCGTCATACCCTGCGAGTAACCCTCAGGGGCACAGTGATTCAGAGCTGCACCACTGAGTCATAGTTCACCAAAAGTGAATTTCATTAAATACTTCTCATGCAGCTTCTAGCTAAACAGAGTGGTATCAGGGTCAAAAATTATGCAGATCTGAAGACTGATGGAAACACGTCTGAAGTTACAGTACTTAGAACTTTGGAAGTAAGATTGAATCTGGGATATTGAGTTTAGCACAAGACTTCAGATACAGATGATGGAAGGTATCTTGTCACCTTTATTTCAAAATTCTGATGCAATATTCTGGACTGGATGTACAAAAAGACAAATACAGAATTACAGTGTCTTTCTTTCCTGCTTCTCTGTGCTCCAGGGGAAAACAGGAGTTATCTTTTCTCCCTTACCAGTAATACATCATACATTCTCTCATCAGTTCATATATGCAGGAACACATACATGTATTTTTGCAAGTAAGAGTCTTGTAACGGAACCATCTTTCTCACCCACCTACTTTAGTATCCTATAAGCAAACATTTTATGCCATTTTCAGTTTCATGCAGAGTTTTATGGTGCGTGTGCTGATACAAAATCAAAGGATTCAGGCAATGCTGACTTTTCCGTCGTGTTCCCGTGCTTCAGAATAAATTGTGCCGTACTTTCTGTTAGTACAGTGTAGTTCTGTGGGACTTGCCTTTTAAATATACTGTTTCAAAACAGGTTTTTGGAAATAACTATTGTGGCAGCAGGTTGCTGAGTGGTGTGTGGGCTGTGTGAAAGTGGCTCAGAGATGTGAAACTCCAGAATCATGGCTCATACGGATTATTGGACACCAAGCAAGTAATGCAATAAAAGCTACAAGTGAAGGCAGTTAGTTGCCAACTTTTATGGTGTAGAAAACAAACAATTGTTCCTCTGAGCCCTTTCACCCATTTTGTTTGTGCAGAACAGGGTAGATGAGATATAATGCACAGCAACTGTATGCAATATTGTATATTTGAAATCCTCAAAGCTAGACTCAGGTTTTTATCACCAAAATTAGAATTATGGTGCACACTGAGGAGCTGTTTAGTCATATGGGCTTTGTCTCTGCTTGTGGCTAGTGCTGCTTTAAGAGAAAGAATAATAATCATTGTTGAGGCCGACAGCCTGAGTGGAAGCTGTGGTGCAATGTCTGTTTCCCAGCGTTTGACTAGCAACTAGAAATTAAAGATTTAGCTTAAAAAGACAGGCAGTAGTAAACCTAAAAACAATGGCATAGTTGTGTATGACAGACAACTGTTCTTTCTGGAATTTTGGTGTGCTTTATTGATTATAGTTTCTCTCTCCTTTTGAAACCAATGTAGTTAACCAAGTCCACTGAAAACAGTGGACTCATTGGCATTAGTGGATATTGGGTCAGTCCTTTAGACCTATAGCTGGCTTTAAATGCAGAAGGATGCAAAATTAAGTGTCAAAATATAAAAATGTATGTATATGTATGTATTAAAAATGCTTATACACACACATATATACATATATTTATATGAAAACTTCTTTAAAACATTTCTGAAACAATCATGTGGAATAGATGGTGTTTGCAGAATAATGGTTTTATTGGCAGTCATCTGTTATGCTTTAATTGCTATGCTATTCATGAATAATTTGGTGCATTTCTTGCCAGCTAAACTCACGTCACACCACTCGTACTACCTATTTCCTTTCCAGGCCACACATGTTTGGGCAATACCTTGACAGTATTGTAGATACTTGTAATGGATTGTTTTCCTCCTATATCTTTGATTAAATAAAATCAGGGCAGTTCAGAATTGAAATACATTAGAGTTTTTTTTTAATTGTCTCCTTCTAAGTAGTTTTACATATTTATTTTTTTCCTTGTAAATGTAAAATGTCAACACCATGTACATAGATTTATGTATATCTGTGGATACTGCATAGATGTGGTGTACATAAACGCACACAGGATTTTCAGTTACGCATACTGATTTTATGTGTCTCCTGTTTATTCTCTAAAAATTGAAGAAGAAAATAATTTTGGGTTAAGCAGTTAGAATTATGTATATGGTAGACAATTATGTTTAAGTAGAGAACTAAAAATGAGAATACATGAATGCTATAAATATTGGCCATATTTTTAAATGAATAGACATAGCACTCCTTCCCACATCCAAAGCCGCCACTTTATATTTGGAAAGAAAAGTGATACCTTTGTGAAGCACACGCATGCATCTCTTTTGCTGAGTTACCTCCTTATTCAGTGAAGATCATATTCTCTCCACTTTCCAGTTAAATTGTAGGGAAAGACTTCTATATTTTTTAAATACAGCAGGCCTTGTCCCATTATTAGTATGTTGTAATGGAACCCAGCAGATGTTCCTGTCAACAAAACATTGCATCTCAGTTGGACATTCTTGTA
Organism: Burhinus bistriatus; assembly: GCA_013397275.1. Lineage (NCBI taxonomy): Eukaryota > Metazoa > Chordata > Aves > Charadriiformes > Burhinidae > Burhinus > Burhinus bistriatus. The sequence continues at coordinate 42,103 of VYXH01008691.1, read as the reverse complement.
TAAATACTAAAAATGCATGCAAATACAATTTGATATCAAAACATAGCAGCACATTGAAATACTTGAGTCACAAGTAGTGGGAAGGGTTTAAACTTGAAGAGTTTCTGCCTCTAACTTGAAGAGTTAGAAAGTCCAACCTGAGTCCCAGACTACCAGTACAATTTAGAATATGAAACTAATGCAGGCCTCAAGAGATAATCTGATTATTTCAACATTGCAGATAATAAAGAATATTAAATTGAAGCTCCAAGTTAATGAGTTTTAAAATTAACTACTTGCTGTTTTTTCCTATTTGAAAAATGCTGCTTTTTATTTAAGTGGGTTGAATGACTGTAGCAAGGCAGGTGGGTACAAAACATCACTCATGTTGTATATTCTGTGAGACATTTCAGTGTCTGTCTTAGTGCAGGGGAGAGAACAAAAGGACCCTGTAAAACATAGTAAATGTGCAAAGAAGCATCTGGGTGAAGAGAGGTGAATGCCTCACTGCAAAGTGACCATGATGTCAGATCCCAAATGCACAGGCTTGTATTCAGGTGATTTAGGGCCCTTAATATACCTCCTATACTGCTTTCTGAGTACTTTTATTACTTGGATTAGGAAAGTAGGAACTGAAGTTACCACTGACTTCTCTGAGACAAATCTTTTGTTTGGTCTGAACAATATAAGGTCTTCCAATGCAACAACTGAAATGCTCAGTGCAAAGCCCATGCTTGCATTCTTTTGTTTTCTGTAAAGTTTTTGAGTGCTTTTCCTCCATTTGTAACTTGGCCACTTGAAAAGTCCATCAGAACAGTCAGAAGGAAAAAGCCTAAGAAATCCTCTGTGTGGTGTTTGTCACCTCTCCAAGGCTCCGAACCCTGGATTGCTTTGGGTAAAACATGGTCCATGTGGCTGTCAGTGCTGTATCGGTCCTGCATCACCACCTACAATGAAAACTGAAAGTCATCAGAAAATCAAACAGGCAGAGACGAAACCCACAGCATGTGTCTGGCCCCAAAGAATCACATGAAACTTAAAATGTACAAAAGCTGTTTGATTCTTTCTAATTACTTTCTAATCCTGGATGCTCTTAGAGGTAAGTCAGAACTGCACCATGCAGAAGCTTCACTTTCTTTAGGAGTGAAAATTGAGATTCTCATGGACTCTACTGACTGCAGTACTTGACTCAGAAGAAAAAAATATCAAATATGATGAGATTTTCCAGTAACACAGCAAATTGTCAAAGGTGCAGAAGCAATTAAACTGAGGCTGTTGTAGTCACTGCACAAGGGATGTCCTGTAGTTGGGGTGATATCGGACCTTTTTTTTTTTAATAGAAGCTTCTTAGCTCTCTCTACTGCTCCTTCTGCCAATCTATGCTGTTGGTGGTGGTGAGAAATGGAAGGAATCTGCTTGAAATTATAGTTCCCCAACAGACTGAAACTCATAGCTGGCAAACTGGCCCAATCATAGGTGGCTATTTCTTCAAAAGTGTAGAAATGAGAAACCAACCTTTCGATTTTTTTATGACCTTTGGCAATTTTTCCAATTACCTGAGACATTTATTGTGTGGAATGACATTGGAAACATATGTAAAGGACTTGAGGACTTACAAAAATAGTGTAAGCAAGCACAATTTTATGGTAGCCTACCAGCAGCTGGAGTCAAAGGTGTGAGTGAAGACACTTTACTGTATTTGCACTAAAGTTGTAATTCAAGAAGCCAGCAGGCCTCTCTGGTGAGGTGTCGGAAGCCACTAACAGTTTCAGTGGTAGATGTTATGTTATAGGTCGAATGCAAGATGCAGACATCTCACATACACATTGTCCATTTTGTTTCCTCTTTCACCACCACACGTAGTTTCTGGTCAGTTTGATTACTTAGAGTGAACCCCCTGCCATTTGCCTTCATTTCCCTTCCATCCTTCATCTCTTGTCCCCTTTCCCCACTCCCTTTTGATGTTTCTTCATTCCCATGTCCTGCAGGAAAATACACAGTTACCATCATAACAACAACAATATTATTAGAGAGATGTTTCTTTGATATTTTTCCCATAAAGTCATCACAGGAAATTTCTAATTTGTTCTGAAAGGATGTTCCATAAATCTTACCACTTTCATAAACATCAACTTGGCATTTCACAGGGTTGCTTGAGAAGAAATCACTGACTGTGTTTAGAATGCTATGACTATAAATATAAAGTATCCAAAAGGACAGTGATCTTCAGAGAAGCAAATCTGATCAGTGGATGGTGAATTATAAATTTATTCTCAAGGCATGGTTTTTTTTAGAGTAATCAGAAGTATTTTTTCTCATTCATAAAGACATTTATTGAAGCAATATCAAATATTTGGAGAAGTACAAGTACAGAGAGTCCGTTGCTTTCTTTGTTATGCATTATACCCATATTGTCCATACTTGTGCCAATAGAAAACGAGATAATTCCTTTTCTGAAATGACTTCCACTGTAGGCAGATTAAGCCCTAAACAGACAGAACAGGAATGGAAATGTGGTGGAGATAATGTTCTAAACTATTCTTTTCCTATTTTATTTGTTTTATGTGAAGCTGACCTAGTTAGCTCTTTATTATGCCCTTTCTCATGTGATTACTGCAACTTTTTTCAATGTCTTCATTCACTTTGAATAGCTTCCTATCTTTTCCACACTGAAGCAGCAAAAAAATGTCACGTGAAGCCCAGGTTCTAAGTGTACATTTCTGTGGAAACAAAGACTTCACTTATCCTCTTCAGTCTCTATATAAATAACATAGCCATTTTTTCTTGTGTCAATCTTACTGTCTTTTTGCAATTTTTGAAGTTGTACAGGCTCCCTCTGGTGGCCAACTACCACTGGCCAGTCTAGAAATATTTTTAGTAATTGGGAGGTAGAACATAGGAATTTGATAAAGATATTAGTTCTTATATTTGACTTTTTATTTATGTGGCTTATCATTAATGATCGAAATTTATATAAGCATAGAAATATAATAAAATGAAGTATTTAATATAAATATAAAAATTTAAATTTGTTGTGGTATTCTAACAGTCTTCTAAGTGAAAACTCCCATTTAATTTTAAAATATTTTGATATCTTAGTTGTTAGCCAGCAAACCGAGCATGGTTTCTTCCTTTCAAAGATTACAAGACCAGGAAAGTTCATTTTAGCAGTCTTTTTCATGAGGCACAGGTATCAGGGCTGAAAGGAAACAACCATCTTGCCACTGTTTCACATTTCCATCTTTCCAGATGCTGTTCTCACTTCTTTTACATTTGCTATTATGCCTTGCAAAGCTGGAAAGTTTAGCGAGTTTAGTCATTTAGACTTCATATCAGCAGATTTTAGCTTTTGTCCTTTCCTCTGCACAGCAGCTGTGTGGACCACATGTAAACCTTTTTCTTCTTTCCTACTTGGGGTGGGGTGCGAGTGGGAACCAGGATGACCCCTCACTTGTTCACAGTTTGCTGAACAGATAAGACATGCTTTGTAAAGCAGAGCATGGCAGTATTGACCATTTACCAGGATAAAGATATCAGAGCATCTTGAATGCTTTCATTTCTACATGGTGTTTTCTAATATTTTGTTATTTGTATCTTGTGTTATGTAAGTTTTAACAGCAAAATTTGAAGACTGAATGTGAACTACAAACCACTTCTTTTGTTATTTTTTTCAGCTAATCCAGTGTCTGCTAACATCAGTGGTAGCCATGGTAGTCATGAGAGGTAAATCATGCTCTTACTTAACTTATATTCAGAACAGAAAAGATAAAAGATTGCCTCCCTTTGTGTTTTTAGAATTACAAAATAGGTTGTTATTTTTTCTTACTTAAATGTACTTTCACTCTTTATATATAGTAGGATAAAAGTCAACAATGTTTCAGACCCTGTACCGTATTGAATTGTATCAGTGGATGCTTTCTTAATAAGTATAAATGCTGTGTTGGCAGTTGTAACAGAAAGGAAATTCAGTCTTAACAGCAAGAACTACATCTTACTCCAAAGAAATGCCAGGAGTCCAAGGCCCAAGAAAAGCAATTTAACCTAGTGAAAGATATTTTGTAGTTGCCTTTTTTTAAAAATTTCTATAAAACTGATGATGTTACTCAAGTGTCCTACTAAGCACATACTTTCGTTGCCTTTGCTGTAACCAAATGGCAGGAATTCTGTAGTAGTGCACTGCTGGGAAGGGATGCTCAGCCTGGCATGGGAGGGAGATGAGGGAAACAGACTCAAGGGCATGACACAATTGTTAGTGAGCAGCTGCACTCAGGTACTGCACTGGCTTCAGCTCTTTCAGAGCAGCACAAAATTTATGACTTTTGCCCATATTTGATGGAATTCACCCCAGTGGTTACTTGCCACCCAGGATCAGCAGCCCTAAGCCTACAAGTTGGCACTGCACTGCATGGTGTGTGCCTACACTTTTGTGAGGACAACTCAGCTACCTTTGCCGTTATAACTGTCTTTCCCTCTTTTCTCTGTCATCTAGAAAAGTGAAAGGCAAAAAAAAAAAATGCCGATTGCCTCGTTTTGCAATTATCTAGTATAGGGCATACAATTTGTTACCTTGTATCACAGAGTGATCTGAAAGCACATTTTGCTTTGGTGTACACTGATACAACTTCAGAGAGTTCATTGGTGAAATGATGCCAAAATTCTGATCATCGTTAATCAAATTAAGGTAAGAACAGACCGTAAACCAGACTGAGCAATCCTGAGGTTTTATGAAACATTCTTTAAAAGAAATCCTAGGGAAAAAACCTGGCAGGGTATATATGACATTTTCTTTGAGTCTGTAAATGCTGTAGTGTTTCTGTAATGTGTTTAGATTTGTTTTATGAGAATTATGCTTAGCTCCTAAACTCTATTTTGAATTAAGCAGAGACATTTAAGCAAACAGACCTAGAACTATGCTGTTTTTAAAACTCCTGATTCATATTTAGGCATGGGAAATAACTCTTTGGTGTACAAGGATAAGAAATTAACATTGCCAAACATTTTAGAATATGTTGGCTGAGAAATTTGTGTTTCCAAGCATGTTAAAAGGTCTCTGGTTTGTTCCTTGACTATTTTGAAAAAGACGACTGTATGAAACCAAGAAGGCTCCAGTGTGTCCAGCTGTGTCAAAAATAAAGGAAAAACTTTTGATCTCCTGCTTCCTTTAAAACAAAGGAGGCAACAACTCTGGGTGCAAAGGATCATCTTCTGTGACATTCATCAACAGGTTCCTATTGCCACATGAAGTCTGATCTGCATGTCAAAATCATTCAGGTGACTTCCACCAATTTCAGCAGCTTCTGGATAGATGCTAAACTTCCTCAGTGAGATTTATATTTTCACAATAACAGATCCTGTGGCATTTAAAAGTCTGTTGGGAAAAGTAAAATCTAATATATTTACTTCACTATTCAAAATGTTCAAAGAAACCAGCTGTGAACTCCAGAAATCTATTCAGCTAGGGACCACCTGTAGTTCTGTTTGTAGCTCCTAGGTCCACAAAATCTCATCTCATAGAAAAAGGAGCTGGTTTGCCACAGCCAAACTATAGGAATCAATATGGTCCACAGATCTTAATCAATTCAAAAGTGAACATTTCCAGTAAATTGTAAAGTCTCTTCCATATGCTAGCAGAAAGAAAGAGATCTAATTCATACTGTTTATGAGAGTGAATGCTGTTAGCTCCAGCTCAGCTAGGTGCAGTAACTTACTTTGCTGCCCTTGCAACACAAATCAAATTCAAATCCGAGTCCAGGTAGAGTGGGCATGTCTTCTTTGATAATCTAATGCAAAAGTAATTCTCAGTGGAGATTAAAAAGCCTGTGTACAATTTATACAGAAAGAAAACTCTCCTCTTATCTATACTATGTAGAAACCTACCTTAAGGAAACTCTGCGTGTGGCCATAGCTCTTCACTCTGGGAACAGAGATGTAGAAAGAAGAAAGCAGGGGAAGTCACATCAAAAACATCAGTAACAGCAGGAGAACTGAGACAGTTTTGAAGCTAGTTTCATACACTCATTTCTTTTTTAATTGCTTTGATCTTTTGAAAAGTCCATGCTATGCACTGAAAAGCTGGAAGACAGAGCAGTCACATTACAGCATGAATTTAGCAGCTGTACTGGAGCTGAAATAGATAAGCACGTTTTCTGTGTGGACTTTATTAACAGAAGAGCACAAAAAAGTGAAAGTTAATATATATTTATTAGCACATTAGATTTTGTGTTTTATGCTGCATTGTGAAAGGTGATTTTCCTGACTCTGATGCTCTGATTGGTTAGGAATGTGTGCTGTTTGGGGATATGAGAATGCGAGAAAGGGATATAAATGCAATGCTGTGCTGGTCCAATAGTATTTTCCCAGTAACATAACAGCATCAGTTGGTCACTGTAACTGGCATGGGGAGAAGCACTCCTGATTGTTGCACAGCCTCTGGAGTGGCATGGGAGAATGCTTGGTTGAGCAGCTTGGTAGAGGGTGTTTCTGAGGAGGGACTGAATTGCTGTGTGGCAGCTCCGGACTCTACATGATTTCCCAAAAATAATTGCTGTCAGAGTGTTTTGCTGCTTGTTTGCTCTGCCCTCTACTATATCCAGGACTTCATCCTTCCCTGAATTAACATTGTATGACAGGAAGGAAAAGGTGCTGCCTAATAGGTAGAGCACTGTTTATTATAGGGAAAGGAGAGGCAGACCTGGGCTCTAGTCCCTCTACCCAGAATTCTGTATTGTTTAATGAATGTTTAATACAAAACTGCAGAATTGGTCCTTTAAGCAGGGACTGGGCCTGTAACTGCTGCAGGATTGTGTTTGTTCTGTATCCTCCTTCTCCCTCTGTATTTTGAAGATGTGGCGCCATGCAGAAAGCAGTTGACCGCACAAGTGCCAGGAGCTGTCAATAGCATAGTGGTCAGGGCACTCTTAGGAGAAAGCGGGCATCTGATGAGCATTATCAGGCATGTTGAAGAATGTAGGAGACAACCACTAAATTTCCAACACACAAAGAGAGAAAGGTGGGAGAGAAGGCTGAAGAAGTACATACCGTGCAATGATGACGGGCTTTGGCATATTCATAGAAGAGAGCTTTTGGCACTGACAGCACTGAAAGGTCAAAAGCTCTGAAGCTTGTTGACAGACAGCTAGGTTTCAGAACTATGGTTTTGGCCACATCCTCCTAAATTCTGCTTATGCACCTTAAACAACTGTGTCTCTTTCTTTTGGTATATAACCCTTTTTCTCCCTTATCTTCCTGTGATGTCTACCCTCTCCTTCCATCCTGAAAGAGACATTGCGTACTACCTGGAAAACACTTGGACATGGCAGCAGGGACAATAAGTATCCAGGCAATTGTAAGGGAATGTAACATAAAAGCTCTCTGATTATGACAGCTCTATGCCTACAGTAGGCAGCTTAATTTTATGAATGATGTGCCCTAGGAGTGTATTTTTTTAAGCAATGGACTTGCAGTAATGGCAATAAAAGCCTAAAAATTTGAGCAGAAGTATCAGGCAGAAAATACTTTGTCAGGGCTCATCATAATAGCCTTACAGTGCGCTTCTTAGAGAAATTAATAATCATTATTGAAAATCCTTTTCCTCACTGCATTGATGTGAAGGCATTCCTGCATTACCTGAAAAAGTGTTGTTTTCAAATGCTAAGCACTGACTGAAAGAATATAACCATTCAACTTATTTTTAGGTCATTTTAGGGACCAATAAATCACAGCTGATGGATCATGTGGATTTCTTACTAGAATCACAACCTTTTCACTTCATATAAATCCTCCAACCGCATGGTTCCTGGCCAAAGCCACAGAGAGGGCATGAGACAGGCTTAACAAGCAAAAGTTATGAAGGATCCTATTTCTTTCTTTAGGAAATAAATGAACAAGCCAAGAAAACAACTCAGCAGGTTGCAGGAGAGCGAGGAGTTACCACCTGTCAGCAGACATCTTGGCTCCCAGTTAGTAGTTTTAGTATATGTGCAACATCAGCATTTGGTAAACTAGCCTGGAGACCACCTCATTCTCTGTCAGCAATTAGATCACTTGATTAGCACAAGTAATTTAGCAAGAGTGCTTAAAAGGATTAAGAAAACACTTAGAGGAGCCTTGGATCAGGAGAGAAAAACAAAACAAGGTAAAATGGTGGTGTTATGTGGCTTTTAGACAAAATACTGAAGGTGTGTTAGCCTGCAAGGGGTAGTCTGTGGAGCATGCTCACCTTGCAAGCCAAATAAATTGCATAAAGGGAATAATCCCAGGGGGAGCAGGTATTTTGCTCCAGAGGACAAATGAGAAGGTAAGGACAAAACAGAGTTTGTGAAGCGGTATAAACCAGTTTTCTAATGAAGAGGTAAAACCAAAGATCTGACAACACCTCAGGTTGATGTATAAATCTGTACGACTGCTCACAGCTTATGCAAGAGACAGCAGTATGAGCTAGCAAGAAAAAGAAGCCTTTCTGTACAAAGCATGCCTTCCTGGGTATGCTCAACCCCCTCATGAATCTGGGAGCAGTATGGGGGAATATCGCCAGCTAGTAATGCTGCGGCCTCCTGCATGTGAGGGAAGGGTGTGTAAGCCTTGATATCTGAGTGTTGTTTTGGCAATGGCAGCCTTTTCTTATCGCTTCTTTGGCTGGGGTGGGACTGACTATGGGATCTTCTCCTTGGGCTCATGCTGGAAATGTTTTAGAGCAAGGAATGAGATGTTTTCATTAGCTCAAGTTTTTGGAAGGCTTTAGTGGTTTTTCTCTCAGTAACCCAGGCCCTGGCAAACAGTTTTGTGTCATGCTGTGTTGAGGAGGCGATGATGCAAACTGGAAGGTGCATTGTACAGAAGGTTGTGGAGAGGTGCCATTACCCTGCTAGATGAAGTATCGGAGATACTTCACGCCTCAGGGAGACGTGAAATGGGAGTCTGCACTCCTCATGGCTGGTATGAAGGTGTTCCTACCATTTCCCAAGCACTTATACAAAGAACAGCCTCTGAGATAGGAAGAAACATTATGAAGGGCGCACATTCCAGGGGAGTAATCACATTTGTTACAGTTATTCATTCAGGATAATTCTTTGGTCAAAATTAGTCATTATATTTCCAGATTTGTGAAGGTAATTAAAACTGCAGCCTAGCTAGGCCTTGGTTCCCTTGTCTTCTTGCTCTGTGTGGCACAATGAGATTTGTGATATTAATTTGCTCCAAACATGCTAAACGTGCTTTGTTTTTTGCACAGCTGGGCAGCTCCTGAATGGCTGAAGGCACAGAGCCCTCACTGCAGTACATGCAAAATGTAAAGAGGCAGCTGGCTAACAGGCAGCCTATTAGATCTTGTTGCTGTATTCTTTCCATGCACTGAAGTAATCCTGCATAAAAACTGTTGCATAATGTTAGAGACTAGCATGCAATACACAATTTCATCCTGGAAGGAACAGAAAGGAATAGTTCCTTGTATGTAACTTTAAATGTCTTGGTTAATGTTTCACAAAAAAAAGGAGAAGAAATGAAGTAAGTAAGACTAAATTGAACTAGGAAGAACTTTTTTATGTTCTGTTATTAAAAGGGAAAAAATGAAAAAGCATCCTTTCTGCAAACTGGTAAAATTATGTAGTAATTTACCATTCATTATTAGGCAGCAAAACAACTTGTATTATAATAAACTTCATAAAGTAGTCCTACTGGAATTCTGCCGCTGTTTTAATTAACAAACTCATCATACATTTTGGTCATTTATGTCTGTTTTAGATATCAGGAAAAATGGGCTTCATCTCAAGTTGCATGACTGATGGTTGTTCTGTGTAATGATTTGTAGTTAAAACGAGTAGCGGGTAGCTCCAGTCTGTTATTACTGAAAATCAAATTATTTCAGCTTGCAATCCTCTTTTTCTTGAGGTCTGTATTTAGGATGAGGGGGTTTTGTGCTTTTTTTTTTCAAAAATAATCTCCAAAAGATAAGTTCAGGGGAGGGCATGAAATAATAAGCCAACTGCTTACAATTATAAAGAAGTATTGGTGTTAAACCTAATGGAGAAATTAACATGCATTTAAGCTGAGCAATAATTGCAGTTTGCAAAATCAGGACAAGAATACTTAAGCACGTTTATAAAAGGCTTCATTGACTACTATAAGTTTATAAATACATCCTACTCTGGGGTTGTGATGTTTGCTGACAGAGGTTACTCAAAATCTTCAATATTAGGAAGATTTATTTTATTTTCTGTGGCTTTTAAGAACATAATAACTAGCCATTGTAAATAAACACAGTAGCAGTCATACAGTGTTAATGGGTAAGAAATAATTTCAAATACGCACCCCAATTCTATTAGAATATGCAGATAAAATTTAGATTCATACGAAGATACATTTAAGCTCATGAAGTAAGGAGATGCAAAGCAGAGCTGTGATCTTGCAGAGGATTCAGTCACGCCAAACAGCTTTACAGGCATAAGCATGTGGACCTCCGAAAATTTTTCAGAGGTGTTACAGTTTCTTGCAGGCTTGAACCTGATGTACTTTGTTGACTGCAATTTAAAGCAATTGAGACTGGCTGAGGCTAGAGGAAATGTTAGTGTTTCTTAAATGAGAATATCTCCAGAGTTGCTGAGACCAACAGTAAAAAGCAGACTCCTAAGGCAGGGGCAATCAGAGTGCAAGAGGTTTCTTAGGGAGGCCATTTCCATTTTCATCTGTAAAGTTCCTTCTGCTGCTTCTACTTCCTCGCTCACTTCACCAGTGTTTACAGGTACACAGGCTTTCTGTTGTAATGGCTAAAACAAATTCCACAGCTTCCCCTTTCTGAATCAAATTAGTATGAATGTGTGGACACGTGGCATTAGACTGTATATATTTGTTGTACATCTATATTAAAAAATGTGTGGGGATGCAATGACAGAAAATAGGCATATAAACTAGTACAACCTTTAAAGGAAAGGCAGTTTCCTTGAAGGTGCAAGACCAAAAAAATAGCATTAATGCTATGCATGCTCCTAGGCAAATTGACCATGGTTTGTTGGTTTGTTTGTTTGTTTGTTTGTTTGTTTTATTGGAGCTAAAGGGTTATTGAAGTACTGAATACAGACAGAAGATGGTTTCTCCAGCAACTGTGCCTCCAGAAAAAGGTTTCAGCTTGTTCTCTTGCTTGTGTGGTTTACAGCACGTAACCAAATGATATCAGTGGTAGGAAACAGATACCTAGCTTAGTCATCTCCAGTGTGGGTCCTGTCAGCATTAATAGCTGTGGGAGTTTAGGACTTCAAAACCAAAAGTCCTGTTGGAAGCAGTGATTCCAGCTCAGCTCAGGTTTGTGCAAGCTGACTGCCTGAGCCAAAGAGTGTGATCCAGGAGGACTGGTTTTCCATTTCTTTCAGATCTCAGAGAACACAGCCCTTGGTGCTCAAAAAGACCCGGTGTTGCCCACCAAGAACCATGGTCAGAGTTTAAGGGGAAGGAAATGCAAGCCCTAATCCATTGTTTTTTCCGTAGCAGTGTAAGTCAGTCTTAGTAGTTTGTTGTAATTAAGGAAAAGTGTCTTATAGTAGCACTGTGATACTCTAGGAGATAGAAATCCTAAAGCATTTGAATTTTGAGTTAAGTATTCGGGGCACACATGATTGTACACTGAAATATTGAATATCTCTTCAGCCAAAGAGGGAGAGAATTTAGGATTATTTAAATAAGGGATGTATTACCCACTCTTAGTTTTATTCATCTCGGCTACTGATTTAATAGCCCAGGCAGAATTCTCTGACTTTAAAGATTTGGTGTGTTGACTAGAATGAAACAAACTACTCACTCTGTAATTGTAAATGGACTGAGGGCAGGCTATTGCAAACAGATTGCAGGTCTGTTGTGCTGCTTGACTAGTCAGCTGAGGGGCTGCGTTTTCAAAGGTTGTGACTTTGGATACATAGAGTTGGTAGAGACCTATTAGTAATAACAAATAAAACTATCTTCAATCTGTTAAGCTAGTTCTTTCAAATACAGTTCTGATCAATGTATTTTTAAGTCCTAGGCTTGGGCATTGATTTCTAGTTATATGATTATACAATCATAGCAATTAAACTATGAAACTTCAGTAACTCATGCCACATCTAGAAGACAGATTATTTATCACTGAGCAAATTGCCCAGCATGTTGATTTGGGGTTCTGGTTTCCAGTGTACCTGAAGAAAATAAAATCTAAGATCTTACTATTGATCTTTTTAAAAAAAAAAAACAAACCAAAACAAAACAAAACCAAACCTGACTCTGTGGCCAGGGTGTCCCAAACTGCCTCTAGACATGACATGAAGAAGTACAAAACTCATTGATGGAGTAAAGTGTGTGTGGGGGGGTGTATCAGGGTGTTTTCTGCAAAAGATATGACAGCCTTCTGTACTGCCTTCGGGACAAATATTTGGCCTCTGTAACAACCTTCTTGTAATAATGATCTGTAATGAAGAGAGAGAAAAAGAAGAATTCTTAGGGAAAACTTTCTAGTTCAGCCACCTATTCATCACTGAAAAAGGGAAGCGTGCCTGTGTGGTGCACCTAATTTGAGCTGAATTGTAACAAATTCAGTTTGCCACCAGAGAAACCACTTCAAATACCTCAAACTTTAGGTAATTCATCTATGTGCAGATACTTAAACCAAGGCATCCAGTGCCATTTTATGCATTTGGATGGATGATAGTTATGTCACAAACCCTACAAGGGCTCTGTACCCTTCTGGAATGATGACTAGGGGCTAGGGGCGCATGGATATCCTAAAGCATCTAGCATGGCAAAAGATAACTTTATATTGGTCATCAAACCTCACTCTAATGATTGGGAAACTTGACTAAATCAACCAAATAAATGAACACAGAATTGTTTGTCACTTATTTTGGATATCTTTTTCTGCTGCCCTCCCACTCCCAAATATGTTTTTTGTGGTGGTTTGTTTGTTTGTTTAAGAGTTAGCAGCAACAAATCGTATTTACAGAGCTGCCAGGGAAAACTGGTTGTTTGGAAGCACGGATGGCCTTTCCACTCCTTGACTTTTTGTTAGAATGAGAGCTGTCAAGGTCTTTCTTCTCCAAGATAGTTTATCACTCTCTGCAGATGATAATTTCTGAACTTCTTTAAGTTCAGAAACCAAAAGCACATGGGAAATACTGGACCTCTACGAGAAATGCACTCTGCTCTGCTTCCTTTGAAAAACATTTTCTGCCCTGCATAATCAAGAAGACAGCGGGGTGGAAAGAAATGGTGGGATTGAGTTCACTAGTCCCCAGTGGTATCAACTGCATTCCATCAGTCAGTGAAGTCAGAGTTGTCCTCTGAATCTTTAACACATCAGGGCACAGTTAACCCCTTCTCATAGTGTCCCTTGTGTCAAAGCAATTCAAAGGCTTTGTCAAGACAGAGGTCTAATTCCAAAGTGTAAGTCTGTACCAAGAAGTAAAATACCTGGTAAAATTAACATCTGTAAATTTGTGGAATGTTCAGGGCTCTGATTATATAAAGTTCAGGTTGCTTAAATGCCACGTGATTTGCTTGGAATGGACAGCTGTGCCTCTGAAAACCTTTACAGTAAATTGGAAAGGGCTAATTGTAATAAAGGGTACTGTGTATATTCTATTTCCCCCTTTCAGTTAAGCACAGGGTACGAGTGTCATCCTTTGCACTTACTGGGTTTTTTTTGTCATAGACTTATTATGATTATTGACATTTTAGGGCTCTGAATCTCAAAGCGTGGCCTTTGTTAGTTGTGTAGTCCAGTTAAAATCTAGATGGTAGATTTTCTGTTCTATTGATGATGTTTTAACAGAGTTAGCCATGTATGCATGACTGAAACCTTCTCCTTTCAAGTTTAATGGAATTCCTATCACATCAAGGAACTGATTAACATCCCTAGTAGGGGGAAAAATGAGGAATTCAGGTTTTTGATAGAATTACTCTGTAATGCACTGAAATTCAAGATAATCCCTTTCAATGAAGTTACATTTGAATAGATCTTTTTCTCCAAATCAGTAGGTGAGTTCTTTGTAAGAACTGCATATATATTTGTCCCATTTAAAAGAAACTAATTTTGACAGTGCATGTATTTATGCTTCACTGGCCTACTAAGAATTATTATCATGCGGTTCAGTGACTTTTAGATGTGTGTTACTCTGAGACACGTAATGGTAGAGTTTTGTTCAGTGAACTCTGGCACAGTCCTTTATAAAACTTGCATACATGTCCTAATAACTGCCTTACATCACACATGTCAAGGAAAGGTGGAACACCTTTGCCTGAAATGGATATTATGTATGCCCATGATGTTCTGCAAGAATGGCCAAGAGAAATTAATACCCCTGTAATTAATACTTAGGTGTCTGTGTCCCAATATATAATGGGATGGCCATTTTATGTTTATGCTGATGCCCTAATCTTTCTATATGATTTGCTAGCTGCTTGTGTCTGTAGTCTGGAGAGCCATAAAGTGCTTGCTGGTGTGTATGCCCTGTATAGGCCATATCTATAATTGGCATTCTGCCTGAATTGCTACTGGATGTGGCTTTGGGGCTGTGTTAACACTGTAAACATCCCTGGAAATGCTTAAAAGTTGGTACAGGACAAATCCATGCCAGGGACAGTTTTAGTAACTCAGCTGTAGAGATGAGAGAGTGCCAAGCTTGAAAACATACTCTAGCACTGTTTAATTTATTTGTATCCATTTCATTTTGTAACTTTCTCATTGACCTGACAAGAAGATTATGGAATTGTTCTACCCCAAAAGAAATCCAGCCTTGTCCACCAGCTTATGGGTGGGTTCAGAAAGTAGGGGGAAGACGGTCCCCGTATTTTTCTCATTCTTCTTTACCTTTTTTGATTACCTCGTGTGATTATTTAATGAAGTGCTTTAATGTGTGTAACATATGCAGTACAGCGGCTAGCTAATGTGAAAAGATAAGGTTCAACTACAGTTACAAGAGTTAGTGATATCTTCTAGTATTCAAGACATAAATTAGGGCTTATTTTTTGTGGTTAGCCCAAGCTATGCTGATGATAGAACTTAGTATATTTATGATTAAGTAGATCCTGGAAAGAAGCAGAAGACTAAATACTTGAGGTTTTCAATAGCCCCTTGGAATTTCTGCAAAGAGGGGAAGACTCCTTCTGCTCTGTAGAGTATTAATGTTTGAGCATAACCTGTTCTTCTTCTTGAATTTTCTAATGGTATTGTGCAGAGCTGACATATCAAGCCCATAGAGTTTAGCCAGGTTGTTCCAAATCTTTATCAAAAACTCAGTTTTTATCCAGAGAAGGCCATTTGTGTTATACTGTCTTTTCTATTTTCTTCCCTAGCTTTCCATGAATCAGAAGATGAAGATATTATAGTGGGTTTCTTCCTTTACATTCTGAATTGATTTTTGCAATCATAAGATAGTCTAACAGGGAAAGAAAGAAATGAAAGGAAAGGAAGGCAAAGCTTCTTTGAGCTATTTTAAAAGTTATTATCCCACAGGTATAACAAAGTAGAGCAGGTGTTTAAGCTTAGGTGAAACTCTGTAAGTAAGTTTATAAAAGTATGAAGTAGTTAATATATTTAAGCATCAAAACCTTAAGCAACAAGCACAACTACTTGTCTTCTATTTATTTGTGGAGTGCATACCAAACAACTTCCCCTACAATTTCGGGGAAAAAATAAATTAAAATATTGTTATTCTCTTTGAATAAATTTGTAACTAGAGAAAGGGTCTAGTAGTAATAATTTAACCATTTGCCTACTGTGGAACTATTGAAAATTCTGTTCAGTTTCTCCCCCAGAGGTAACATTAAAATGTTTTTCGTCTGTTTTACTTCCGTCATTATCTCTATCCCTATCATTACCTAAACCATACTGTTTCTTTTTTTTCTTGATAACAAGAACTATAGTTTTATGGATGTACTGATATATCTAAAACTTTCCTTGGGTATCAATCCTGGGTGCCATTTTTGGTTGTTGTTGGTTGGCTTTTTTGGGTCTTTAATTGGGTACAATATCTTCCATGCTTTTTTCTATAACAGGATGTTTGACTTGATCACCAGGAGCCTGGGAGTTCTCCCCCTTCTTATTTCCCAGAGATTTAGAGGAAGGAGTAATGAAGCAAATCTAGGGCTTACAGCTCACATGGAAAGCTGGGCAATAACGTAAGCTTGATCCTTTGTAACAACTAGCAGGTCTGAAAGGCTGTGGAGCATTCATCAGGTACAGACAGATGGACAGTGCCAGGCACTTTCCAGAGGTACGTCACTCTGCAGAGTAGCAAATGAAGTATCTGTCTCATTCCTGTCTCTACTGTGTTCCTTCTGGAGTAGTTATTTGCCCGTTGCTCATAGATCTGGCATTGAAAGTTGAAGCATTGCAGTACCACCTGTGTTGTTCAGTTTTCACAAGGGCGTGAGAATCTGTACATAAGTTGTTTACTGGGTGGGTTTTTTTTCTCTGAAAATCAGTAGAGGTCTGAAGGAATGTATTGTTGAATCTTGCATTACTTCTGCATGTCAGGAAACGAAATACAGTGGGAGGCCCATGGCTGTGCTGCATGAAGCATGTAAGTGACCCCCTGCAGGTTTCAGAACAATTGTTAAAAAACAAGCTGCACTCTGCACATAGTCCTCATCCATCACATGGTATTTAAACAGTAACTAAGCAGTACGTGAAAGTCCCTGAACGAGTCCAGTCACCTGGTTTTGCTGGTTCTGTTTTATAGTCTTTCAGATACGGTTAGGATAAGCATCCATGTAGTGGGCTCCTGTGACAGAGTAAGAAAAAAAAGGCATTTTGCAATGCCATTGATTGTAATTCTCCTGTAAATGTGTAATTATTAATCTTTCCAACATTTGGAGTTTCTACAGTTTATGTCTGGGGGTGGAATTACTTTGTGCTTTATATATCAGGTTAGTTAAGAAGGCTTTTCCTTCCAAACCTTAAAATACGTATTTGAATAATACTTTTTTTTTCGGTCTTTAAATGCGTCAAGAATCTGAGAATCTCAGGGATGTCAAGCCTCTAAAAGAAGGATGCCATTGTATTCTTTTAGGCAAGGGGTTCCTGAATACACTGACCATCATTGAAAATAGGTTCCTAAAGCAAAGACTGAAATTCTGCCACCTTTACCTATGTAGTTCCAACCCAGTTGGGCATATAATGCAAGAGTTCTCAGTTGAGGAAGGCTTACAAAATCTGGCCTGTGATGATTATGATTGAATATTGCAAGTAGCTCATCCAAGACAGCTGGCATCCCAGTCCCACCGTGATTCTCGAGAATGTGCTCAGCTCAAAGAACTGCATTCAGACCTCGGAATTTGTCCCTGAGGAATTCTCAAATCATGTGAATCAAGGAAAAAAAATTTTTAAAAAGTGAGAAATCTACCATGTTGAGGAAGAAAAACAGGTTTTGTCAGAAAAATATTCCTGAACTTGATTTATTTTTCATTTGTCACTTAGACTTTAACTGGAATTCAGCACTTGTTTAGTCAAATCATAGATTTCTTATGACCTTTAGGTTTTCTTATCCACAAACCAACTCAGAAAACAATCGTCTTCAGGGAGCAGCCCCTCGAACTGGTCTAGTCAAATCAAGAGATCACCTCTTGATTACCTCTTTGGTAATTTAAGCTAAGAGATTCTCTCTGTTCAGATTCTTTCACAACATTTGAACATACTGAAAATTTCCTAAATATCCAAATTAAGAGTTAATTGGAATAAATGGCTCATAGTTGAGGTAACATTTCTTAAGACCTTTAATTGAAAAATTAAAGCATAAATTAGTCATATTGCCAGTAAAGTTATTCCCTGCCACAGCCTTTCCGTTTCTCTTCTCCTCTAAACCACTAATGAACACTCTACCTGTAGAAGAAGCACAAACATTGTGCTCCCTAGTTTGTACTTTTGGCAGTTCATAATACATCAGTGTCTACACTGTCAGCTTCTGCTTCAGATCAGGTGGCCACAGATCTGGCACTAAGACATACAAGTTTAAATCTCACACAGCCCAAAGAAGTCAGCAAGTCTCTACAGGTTTAGGTATGAATATAGCCCTTTCTTCAGAAGGTGTTTTGGAATTGGAAGTTTTCACTAAAATTACTGGCATAATCCCTGCTGCAAATAGTCTCTGTTTCCTCTCCGTACCGGTAAGGTACTACTCCCAGTGTATAAACAAACGGTGATTCATTACACAATGACATAGAACAACAGGTGACCTTGCATATGAATGGGTTATTCTCCTACTTCAGTTATGGTAATGAATCATTTCCCTCTTGCGCTCCTCCCTTCACTTCTACTTGAATACATTTCTTATTATTCGGAATTCTCTTCTTGAAAGAACAGTTGCCCGTGGAGGTCGAGAGGAGAAGGATCCTTACTCGTAGAAAGCGCAGAGGAACACAACTGAGTTATCAGGCAGCCTTCTGGTTATCAGTGCCTCTATTTACTGTTTTACATTGGACTGTACTTTCCTTTTAACAGTTTGTGTCCTCCTGACATGAGGTATGTTTCATGCATACAAACATAAATTGTACATGAAAATTCTTATTCCTTCTGTACGGATCTCATTGAAATTTGGAGACTGGGTAAATGTAAATTCTGGGTAAGAATTGTTCATTGGAAAATCCATTAGAATAAATCTCTTTTGTCAGTATTTAGAAAGCAGTTAGCACATTACAGTTTTCTTATTCTCCAGCCCACCTGAATACAGGGAAGCCTTGTTCTGAACTTGGTCCCCCAACAAGCTGTTCATGTTTCTTGAAATACTTCAATATGCAGATTTCCTGAAGGGCTTCCACAAACTGGTACTTAGGAGTCTCTGGATGTTTTTTCTGGAACTTTGTTGCTTAGGTAAATCCTATAACTGTAGTCTCACATTTAAATAGTCCTTTTGGCACTTGGCCGTTTGTCCCTGTTCCATATCAGTGGTGAACAGCTGAGTTGGCTGACTTTTAAATACAAAACCATTGTGTTCTAGCTGAAGCTGTTAATGAAAAGACTACTGAAAAGACTGTTGGTGGAAGTTGGCAATTGCAACAGGCCTGTTCCTAGAAGTATAATGTCTGATATTAACAATGGCTTTGTAGGTCTGAACACTCCCTTTGGCAAAGGGATATGTGCGGTATACCACCCAGCTAAGTAATTCCTGAGGCATGGGTTTACACACCTGAACTGTTTACATACTGCTTAGACTTGAGGTGAGAGGAGTGGAGACTCACTGACATTCTTCAAATGCTTCATAACTTGCTGCAAAAGAAGGAAAATATTTCTGAGTCCATGGTGGATAAGACAAAAGTAACAGGCTTAAATTGTAGTAAAGGATGTTTAAGCTAGACATTAGGAGGAAAAAAAAAAATCTTTCTTAAGATAAGGATGAATTAATCACAGAAATAGACTGCCTAGAGGTTTTAGAGCCCCAGTCACTGAATGTTTTTTAAGAGCAGTTACAGAAACCTTGGCAGAGGTGCAGCTGATCCTGCCTCAGGGCAGATAGATGAACTTAACCTCATGAGCTCTTTCCTAGCCTAAGCTCTCTAATACCGTCACTGCTCAAAATCACACCAGTACTGAGTGGCAAAACAGGAAACCACACCTTCTGCACCAACTTCTGCTATCATTACAGCTAAATCATCCTTGATTTCTTACGAATGGCTTGAAAAGTCCGAATGTGCTTATTTACTTTGATCAAGATACTGTGTTCTTGCTTACTTTCCTAGTGCTTGCATTTCCCCGGGGCAGAAAGTGACTTGTAGTCAAAAGGCCAGCATAATGTATCACATATCCTGCATAGGGTTTGTGCAGCTGGAGTCAGGAATAAAACTTCTGCATGGATTTAGGTAGACAAAATCTTTCATTACTGGTGCACCAAAATGTAGCAGTTATGAGCTGCAATAGCAATAGGCAAAGAGAAAGTTGTCATCTCTGCTTCTGCAGATATGGCAGCCCTAATATACAAGTATGCATTGTAGTCAGTTGTCCACACCAGAAATGAAATAACAGCCAAGGGGCTATGTAGGTCAGCACCATACTTCACGCTGGCATTACGTATTTAGTCACTGTATCTTTTATACAGGCTTCCCAAACAATGAGAACATGTGACTTGTCATCAGGCCAACTTAAAAAATCTTTAGATTCTAAATAAAATGGTTATCCTGACTTCCTTTTGCTACCTGACTCTTCTCCGCATTGCCATGAGTAATTAAAAAAACCCCAAACCCACAATGTAACAAAAATAATAAAACGCATAATAACATAGCTATACAAAATGAGTTCTATAAGATTTGAAAATGTTGAAGCTACGCACAAACTTTCTTGAGATAGGATCCAGCCAAGGGCTTTCTCTGAGTTCTTCACTGGTCCTCATTCATACTTTTGCATTTCTGTTTACTTCATATTGATTTTTATGATACTGCAGCTACAAGCATGTAGACCCTGAGAAGAATTAAGTGCATCTGAAATGAAATACACTGCTGTTGTATTTTAATTGCTACTAATAAAAATTATAACGATTTGTTGTAACTGTGGGTGAGTATCTGTGCATAAAAGATCATAATTGCCGACTATTGTGCAAAAATTAGAAGGAACAAAATAGTTCTTTTCTACATTTCATGAATCTGAGGTAAAGGTTATGGATTTATGAATGCAAGACACTACAGCTCAGCAGAGGTTCATATAGAGTATTTGGTCATATAGAGTCGTTGGTCATATAGAGTATTTATAGCTCTACCAAGCACCTAGGAAGATAATCCCTGATGCGTTATACTACCAGTCTTCTGCAGACCAAGCGTTAATGTAAAAACATCAAATGTGTGGGGAAAAAAATTATTGTGACAAAAGAACTGGAAAAATCTGAAGTAGATAAATATAGAATCAGAGCTGCAGTGGAATAATAGGTGTCATTCTAGGATGATGAACAGCTACTCGGGGTGCTGCTTAAACTCAGAAAAATAAGAATAAACTTGCATTGTGTTTGTCAAATCCAAGAGGAGATCAAAGTATATGCTTGGATATAATCCAATCAGCAATAAAATCATTACAGTTCTTTTTCTAGCAAATCCAGTCAATATGTCGATCATACGGATTAACACTCCTACGATAGCAGATGACAAAGATGCAGTTGGTAAGTTCTATCAACAGCTTGAAGAGACATTAAATATGAAGCAAAGCTATCACCCTTGCAACTGGGGACCTAACTGTGAAACTTTGGCTGTTGGATGTGTAAGCTCTCCAAAAGAAGTAATGGGAAATGTCTACTTGTCTTGGTTTACTCAATGAAAGAGGCATCTGGTTGAACTTCATTGCTTTCATGTTAATTCGTTCTTCATTTAACACCTAACCTGAATGTCCAAGATATTTGTACAGATGGGTATGGCATCATGACTAAAAGCCAAGTGATGCTGAAGGATGAACATGTAGCAAGCGAAGAACACCCTGAGTCGGAAGATCAATTGTTGGCTTTTAAATGTCAAAAGATAGATATTCAGCAGCCCATTGCTTCTTGTCCAGAGGCAGAAAAATCTATGTGATGTCTATCCAGAAGAGGTTGGTGGTATTGGCATGGAGGAGTAGTCAGTTAACCCAAATGGGTTATGAAATAAAACTGCCAAGTGCCAGTTACCAATAAACCCATCATGATAAGTCAGTAGTGAGCTCTGAACATCTGTGAACAGCAGCAAGCAACCATTTCATTAGACAGCATGTGAAACAGTAACATATGCTGCTCAGAATTTTTCAGCGTGTATAGAGAATTTGCTTTGAGAGAAGCTCTGAAAGGATTTGCAAACTAAAAAGGAATGGCATGTCCCACACCCCACACCCCCCAACGCCCCGGGGAACAAGTCAGATGTGCCAATGAGATAACGAGGCAAGCTGCAGTCCTAGATAATAGGCAGCAAATTCTGGAGTTAGGGAAAACAACGAGTGAAAACCACATTAAGGACCTTAATGTGGGCGGGAATGAAATGCCTGTATATTGGCTCAGTTACCACAGATAGGATGCAAGCAAACATTACCTAGTGATCAACTGCAGAAGCAATAGATAAATTCAGTTACCTGGAAACTTTTATATCCAACCACAAGGATATTCAAAGGGAAGTGGAGGCAGATTTCCCGTTCAGCTGTATCTTCTCACAGAGAAAAGCATGAGAAACCCTAGAAACATTTAGAAAAGTACAAAGGTTCAACAGGTGAAAAGCTTAATTTTTTTCAATACTGTCTGGGAGAAGCAAATTGTAGGAAACTAAGCCTGATCACAGAAAGAGAGATGAGATGTGTAGGCTTTATGCATATTGTAGATAGAAAAGAATAAAAATGCTTGTTGGAAATACTGAAAGATAGAAGTGGTCTCCTGTCAGATATCAGCAGGAGCAATTTCAGTATCTTGGTGCTTAAGACATAAAGAAGAGAGAATGAGAGATTTACAAAGGAGCGAATGACTGTTCTTTGTACCAGATGGGAACAGCCAGAATGATACGGAAAGGTGGGGTGTACTGTACTGTAGTCTGCATTTCAACAATGCGTTCTCTCAAGAAGGCTTCTAAAAAACTCTGTCAGAAATGTTCCCAACCAAATCTATTGCTTTTTCTTTTACTGTTCTATCAGTTGACCAGTGCTGAATTCTCTTGGATTCCTCGTGAGCCCCTCAGTGGCTGACTTTAAATGCTACCTTAAAAAATGCTGTTTACAGATGAGTCTTCTTTGACCAAGACACATAGTAAAATAGACCATATAGTAGCCTGTAAGCAAATGAATGTAAGAAAAGCAACTTATTGCAACTTTGGTCATTTGAACAATAAAAGATTAGTGACTATTTGATTAAAGCCTTTTTTCAATACATTTTAAGTCCAAGGTAATGAAGAAAAGAAAAGCAGATAAAAGCTTATTCTTCACCTAATTTTCTTCCCATTGTACATGGATCAATACTTTGTTAGACTAGCCTGTGTTCCAGGCATATTTTCTAAAACACCAGCAAAAGCACTGCCACCAGTAGTATCTGCATATAATTTATGTAGATCTCATTCCAAATTACTTAGGCTGGTACTAGAAGGAAGTATTAATGTCATCAGTGTGCAGTATCCAACTTTTGGCAGCTGTCCTCCCTAAGAAGATCAGGTTAGTTATATGCTACAGGACTCTAATGAAGTGGTACTGAGAGGCAAACAGTAGTTGGCCTTAATATAGATAAATCTGTAATTTTACATCCCCAGTTATTCTGTACTTTCTACCTCACTGCTTCCACAGCCTTTCTATATTGCCCACTTGTATTTTTCTGAGTAATGCATACAGTAATCGAAAACTATTTTTGCTTATTTAGTGGAAAATCTAGACAGATTGAAATACAGCACATTGTGTCTCTGCTCTCTGCTGCTCTTACGTCCAAACTTTGAAAAACAGCCTCACAGTTTATCATGTTCATTACATTTTATTGTGTCTACTGCCATGCAGTTCTTCTCTTCAAGACTTGTTACTTTAGAAAAAAATTAGGTTATCTAACAGTTTCCTGAACCATTTACAAATTCTAGGTTGCAAAATACTATATGTAAGTGCAAGGAACCACAAAGATATCTGCACTCAGAACATAGATAGATTCATAACGGCCACTGGAGTTTATAGGACTTCCCCCCTGACCACCCAATAAAACCACCAGTCTATATCTGACTCCTGCAGTACCTCCATCCACCTTTCTATCTTCTATGTATTTAATTGTACTGTTTCCCTCCTTTTAATGCACAGAGCAATCAAATTAAACTAGTCAGTATGTAATCAAGATAATGTTGGACTTTGTTCTATATGTTTCAGCTAAGTCTGACCCCATATTCCCCACTTACAGTCTGATTTAGGCAATTACTTTTAATTTTTTAAAATCAAACTGTTTTCATGCTGCAAGGAAGAAGTTTTGAGATTGGCATTCTCCCTTCCAATCCTTGTTTTCTACACCCTAAATTGCAGGTTTTGTGCTCATATTACAGAAGGAGTTGGAGAAGGCTTCATGGTCTCCAGACCCTAATACAGGAGATTAATTCTCTACTCCTTCCTCTCCCATTTATAATTTTTGCAGTCTTTGAAATACAATGCAACTTTGCAGTCATACTGAAGCTGCTCAGTCTCCCCTCTTGTGTATTTTATAGGAAAAAAACCACAATGGCTTTTCTGGATTTATTCTTAAACAACTAAGAACAGCATAAGACCAGAAAAGGGGAAAAAAGTTGATGTTTGATGAGCAGATCAAATGCACAAAATGATAACTTGGGGTTTATCCAAAGGACATTTTCCTTTACCCAGACATGCTTTTTCTCCTTGTTGCTGTCATGATTGATTAGTGAAGCACCAAACAATTCATGTAATTATTCACCAACTGCAGACCATCTGGAGTTAGGAATTTGCAGTCTCTTTCTAGAAATGTATCTGCACTGGGTTTGCTGTAAGCTTTTGAGCCTAGTACTTAATCACCACATGTGGGAGGTGTTAACTAGGGAATTGCCTTTCCAGTCTAACTACATTATCATTTATATTGTGCTGTAAATGTCTATAACATTTAAGATGCTTTACAAAGGGTTAGAAGTGCAACACACATAACAGCTCGTACCCCAAAGAACATAGAGTTGAAGTGCACAAGCGAGTACCATAAAATAAAAGGCAAATGATAAGGGGAGAGTGGCTGCTAAAGAGGTAAAGGAACAGATGTCAGAAGTTTTTTGGAGGAGGAGGTGAGTGAGGAGGAGGGAAGCTGTTCCCATGTGAAAGATGATCTAAAATGGGGAGTGGGCGAAGGAAACAATTTGGAGTTTCTTACAAGTATGTCTGCTGTCCTATGAAGAAGTGTTTGCGCTTTTGAAAGCATAGCTAAATTTGACAGGAAAAATAAACCTTTTAAACATACTAGTGTAAAAAGAAACATACAAACCCTGCCCATTGCGTGTTGTAGACATACTATGCATTACAAAAGTAAATCTGCCACCACAATAATGTACGTCTTACAACCAGAATCTCTCCAAAAACTCGTAAACTCATCATAAGCTGCATCTCTCTTCTGCCAAAGACCAGGCAAAACAACCCAGGCTGAAGAAAGACCTGAAGGTCAACAACCTGGACAGGAAGGTCAACAGTCTGGCTTTGTGGACGTGAGGCAGGAAGGCAGGAGGCTTGTTCCTCAGCTGGGAATAACACAATGGGTGCCAGACTCTGGCCATCTTATAGTTAAATCAGGTGTTGCCCACCTTTTTCACTGTCGTGCTTCAGATATGCCCAATGATGACTGGGAATGACACGTCTTAGCGATATGGTTGAGACTTTAGAAATTTGTTGTTTCAAGATCCAGCAGACACAGCTCTATCATTATTGTTGAAGCTACACATATGTGTTCGTAAGGAATCATTAAATTTGAAAAGACATCTATTTGGGATAACGTCTCCTGGATGGGGGAACATCCATACTGCTTCGTACACTAGTTAGTTTCTGCAGAGCTAGTTTCTACAGCTCTTATGGCACATATACTGAGGCTGTTGTCTGTATAGTTGGAAGTGACAAAAGCCAACTCATTTGTCAGTACATCTGTGCAATATCTGGCCACCTTTCTGTGACACAACAACTTTATTTTAAATAGACAGGAAATGGATAGATTTATTGCATACTCAGTTTTCCTCCAAAGGCATGCCACAATGCAAACATATGGGCTGCTTCTCGTTATGCTAATAAACATTATAATGCCATGGCCAGTTCTCTGGCAGAGGCATGTCAGAGATTATATGACTAAGGCCTTCTCCTGGTATGATCTGTTCCTGCCATTTACAGAAAATGGACCTTGTCCTACTGCTGAGCCATGCTGTGACATTGTCTGGGGGACTCCTAACTGGTATGGAGCAAATTCATGCCAGGCAGCATGCTAACAATTAAACAATATAAATGGTCATGATCTAGTGCCGAAATTCATGCCCTGTTTAAACACTCAATACACTTGTGCAGACATAACAACAGCATCTAGCTAATTCAGAACCCTTTTTAGACAACAGATAATGACCAGGAAGCCTCCCTAACACACCTGCCTTTCTCTGGTTTCTCACAAACTGCCTGAGGAATAGGAGCCACTGAACTGGCTGGAATACTCCATGTCCTATTGGGATGTCAGCTACTACCCACATTTTGCCCCAGATTGTGTCTGGTTCTTTCATTCATTCACTGTGATGCACTTTAACCTTATCCTTAAATAATTTGTCATCCTTTCCTAGCTTATAGCATCTTGAGTTTGTTCTCAACAATCTCCATCTTATACCAAATTAATTAAAAATAGTTATTAATATTAATCTCAGATCCCTGTGGAATCAGTCGTGATGCTGGGCCACATATAGTTACTTAGTGAGCTGATTTTTGTAACCAGTTACATACAACAAATGAAGGGGCAAGAAAATTAGGTGAGGAATGATTCTCTCTACTGATCCTGTAATTAAGAAAAGGTGAGAAGCAGTAAATATCACCAAAGTTGTCATATAGACTTAGCAATGTTTTACATTCTATCACACTTATTCCCATTCTGTCTCTCTGAGCAGGCAGCTGCTAGACTTAGCTACAGTAAGATAATGTCACAAAACAGAAGCAAAATATTTTGATCTGGGGACTGCAGAACTGTGGGTGGTGTAAACTGTGGCCTCCTTGTAGATCAGAGACGAACCAGGAAGAACTTTTCTAAGAGTGAGAAGCTAAACTATGCTGTTACCAAATTAATGTGATATACTTGCTTAAGTTAATGGGAGGTTCATCATAGTCTCCAGTGGAGTTAGAATTTCTTTCTCAGTACTTAAAACTCAACCAGGTTAACAGAAAAAGACTCAAAAAATCACTTTCTGTACCTTTCTGGAGACTAGATATATATAGTTGGTGTATCCCACTTAGCCACATCCCAGCTGCATATTGGGTAAAACTTAAGCATTCATTAGGTTCTCCACTCCTTGGTGCCTTGATTTCTACTAAGTGGGAATCTTGGCATATGGAACGGATAGAAATCCTTGTCTGTGCTGAGCTTGTGTCTAGTCTGGATGATCATAGGACACCTGAGATCATCGTGGCACATATCCACCCATCACTTTAGATGCAGCCTAAGAAAATGTGTCTTCAGAATGAAAGAGGTAGGTACCAATAAATGGAGAAACCCATGTAGTTCCAGCAACAATTCAGTCTTTTTACCTGGAGATACTGCTGTTTCATAAATGGTTTATAATGCTCATTGTCTTAAGTGTCACAGGAAGGTATTCATTCAACACATTAGGAAAGTGCTTTAACCAGGCTGAAGAGCAAATAGTAGAATGACGTGCAGTAGAAAGATAGTGGGAACCACTGGGTGATACCTCGTCTGATTCAGACCATTCTTCCTTTGTAATTCATACTATTTTTTTCATTAAGTTAACACAGGTCCAGCACAGAAAGGAAAGAGGGGAAAGAGAAGGGGAAGTGGAAAGGGAGGAGAGTCTTTGCCTCGGTCTAGCAGGTAGGAGGAGTCCCACCTCTGTTACTTACCCCTCCAGGATGTTTCTTCCCTAATGCCTTTAAAAGTTGCATATGCCAGGGAAACAGACCACTGTTGAGGTCATATCTGGGTTGTGTGTCTGCCAAGTTGTAAGAAAAGGGATTTTATAATCAGCTGTACCCAAAACATGTTTTAGAGGAAACCTTCATTACAAGCAAATGAGGTAATGAGGGGGAAATGCCCTTGTGTTTTCCAGAAACGCCCAGCACAGTCCATAAAGCAAATCCCATGACTTGATCTTACACATTCATAAAGGAGAATTTTTCTTCCCAGCACACAGTAGTATCCCTGGGAAGAAAGAAGAATTTGTAATCTGACCTGGAGTACACCTTTTGTGTACCCAGTGAGCTGTACGGTCACCTTGGCAAGCCATGATAAGCTGCATGACCATTGGCATTTTGTGCAGTCTCTTGTAGGAGTCTGTAGTTTTCTGTGCCATGCTGATCCAGACACATCAGAGATGATTCCATGAATAAGGGGGCAAGGAAGATAAGGAAAGGTTTTTAAATCAGGACATTTTCCTGCTATGGTCTAAACCAAGGGTCATTAACAAATTAATTCATAAACACCACCAGCCATTGATAGTTTTTTGTTGCTTCCAGATTAAACAGAATTCAGACCAGTGATCAAGAGGCAAAGGGTCTCTCACTCATTAACAGCCCCATGAGCCATCACTTTCCCAAGCACACTGGGTCTTACAGGAATGTTAGGAAATGTGCAGTAATTGTGGCATAGTGTATGCTTAAAATGTTAATGACCTTTCTAGCTTAAATGTCTTTTGGTTACGGTAATTAGACAGCAGAAGACTTTTTAAGATGCGTTCCTGGAGCAAGTTAAGCACTGTTTCTGTTACATGTCATTCTTCAAAGACAGCATCTGAAATATATATCTGAAGTATAGCATCTGCACACTGTTTAGTTTACCTTAGACTTCACTGTAGCAGCCTTCCCTGAATTTAATAAGGCTGCATTAGAATGAGCAGTATCCAGAGTAACCTGAGTCAATGAAAAGCAATTTAATTTAGTTTATGGAAGAGGCACATTGTGTCTCTTCTACCTGTTGTCATCCCCCCCGAGTAGATTGTGAACGAAAATCTTAAGTATTGAATGAATGCTTTCAGGATTGTGTATCATCTTGTGATCTCTATAAAATCTTGTTTAAATTTGTATATTTGGGTCACTGTGTATTTGGTCTAAGATGCAAAGATGAGCTGAGCATAAATGAATATACTTCTCTATACATACATAATTCACTGAAATAAAAAAATAGGAATAAAATAGCTGAAGCACAACTGGTATAAACAGGATGGCTGTGATAGTCTATGTGTATATGCTTTTATACTTTGCAGTTCAGTAACACCTTCAATGCCATGTATACATGGCACACACTAGGAAATCCTGTCACTACTGCACAGTTTGGCTCTTTGGTGACATGGCACAGTGAAATATCCAGGGCTAATGTCCAAAAATACAAAAGGGTTATGTCCTGTGCCACGTGCTGATTTGAATTTCACACTGATGCCAAGGGCTAGTGTACGTGATACATTATATGTTGGTAATGTGGAAAGTGATGACATCCCAGAGACACCCTAACCTCTCAAGCCAAAGAGTGACCTCAATAGGCCACAGAGGAAAAATTTGAAAAGAATTCTGCATCCAGGATCAGAGTCAAGACAGATACATGAGACATGTTATTTAACATAACAGTAAATACTATCTTTGAATACTGTGTGTTAATCAAGACAATGAAGGGTGGAGCTGTACATCACCATACAGGCATGTGGGACAGCACAAATTAGTGTTCACAGCAGAGGTCACAAACAGAAACTATCCTTTGCCACAGGTACAGAATCTGTGTGTTTTAGTCTCCTTTGAACTATAAATATTTGGAAATTGCACCAGGATGTATGTTGCATTTTTATTTCATGTTTGTATTTGATCTCATCTTTCATGTTTATTTCATATATTCTGGTTTTCATGTTAAGGTTTCGCTAGCAGTTTGAATCTTCTTAAGGTGTAGATGTTAAAATCAAATGCCTGAGTGTGGACGTAAGCATTTGTTACTCTGCTTTGGACTGTATGTGTTAACATTAACGGTAAAACTTAGGCATACAGGATGCAGCACTATTAAGAGTTTTAGTTCTTATGGCCTAGAGGGCATCTGTACTTCATTTTTTGCTACCAAGACAACAGTTTAGCTTCAGGCAACAACTCATAAAGTAACTGTATATGCTAATAAGAGATCAAGCTTCTTCAGAAAATAAAACTATGTCACCCTGTGATTAGTTGTAAGAATGAATTAATACCAGAACTGCAAAGCTAAACATAATCTCTGTAACACCAAATTTACTTCTGTCTCTAATAAACTGAGTTCATGTTTGAGAGACCAATTAAAAACCAACAAGCTTAACTTCTCTAGCAGTAGAAAAAGGTCAGAAAGAAAGTGAGATTTATTCAAACAGATGTCCATACTTGTCTTGTAAGTACGCTTAGAGGGACAATATATCACAACTGTATTCAATGTTTGTTCATCAGAAATTATCTCACAATTCAGAGTACATAATTCCAGGTGTTGTTAACATCTGTACATACTATGAACAACTAATACATAGTTTAATGATACCTTCTGCTGTTTCAAATTGTTATAGATTAAGTTTGATCAGCCATTTTGGAAGATATACAAGTTTCATTCATCAGATATGTCTGGCCTGATTCTCCATTCAGCTTGGAAATTCACAGATAGTAAATGGGAAAAATCTTTTGAGACCAGCTGAGGAACCTCAAGGTGCACAAGTCCATGGGACCTGATGAGATTCATCCGTGGGTCCTGAGAGAACTGGCGGATGAAGCTGCCAAGCCACTGTGCACCATATTTGAGAAGTTGTGGCAGTCTGGTGAAGTTCCCGCTGACTGGAAAAGGGGAAACATAACCCCCATTTTTAAAAAGTGAAAAAAGGAAGGCCCGCAGAACTACAGACCGGTCAGTCTCATCTCTGTGCCTGGCAAGATCATGGAGCAGATCCTCCTGGACACTCTGCTAAGGCACATGGAAAATATGGAGGTGACCGCTGACAGCCGACAAGGCTTCACTAAGGGCAAATCTTGCCTGACAAATTTGGTTGCCTTCTGTGACAGGGTTACAGCACTGGTGGATAAGGGGAGAGCAACAGTCGTCATCTACCTGGACTTGTGCAAGGCATTTGACACTGTCCCGCATGATATCCTTGCCTCTAAATTGGAGAGACATGCATTTGATGGATGAACAACTCGGTGGATAAGGAATAGGCTGGATGGCCGCACTCAAAGAGTTGTGGTCAACGGCTCGATGTCCCAGTGGCGAGCAGTGATGAGTGGTGTTCCTCAGGGGTCGATACTTGAACAGGTGCTATTTAACGTCATTGTTGGTGACACGGATGTAGGGATTGAGCGCACCCTCAACAAGTTTGCCGATGACACCAAGCTGTGTGGGGCGGTCAACACGCTGGAGGGAAGGGATGCCATCCGGAGGTACCTGGACAGGCTTGAGAGGTGGGCCTGTGCCAACCTCATGAAGTTCAACAAGACCAAGTGCAAGGTCCTACACCTGGGTCGGGGCAATCCCATGCACAAATACAGGCTGGGTGGACAGTGGATTGGGAGCAGCCCTGAGGAGAAGGACTTGGGGGTGTTGGTAGATGAGAAGGTCAACGTGCAATGTGCGCGTGCAGCCCAGAAAACCAACTGCATCAAAAGAAGCCTGGCCAGCAGGTTGAGGGAGGTGATTCTGCCCCTCTACTCTGCTCTGGTGAGACCCCACCTGGAATACTGTGTCCAGCTCTGGGGCCCTCAACTTAAGAAGGACATGGATCTGTTGGAGAGGGTCCAGAGGAGGGCCGTGAAGATGACCAAAGGATTAGAGCGCCTCTCCTCTGAAGACAGGCTGAGAGAGTTGGGGTTATTCAGCCTGGAGAAGAGATGACTCTGGGCAGACCTTATAGCAGCCTTCCGGTATCTGAAAGGGGCCTACAAGAAATCTGGAGAGGCACTTTTTACAAGGGCATGTAGTGACAGGATGAGGGGTCATGGCTTCAAACTAGAAGAGGGTAGATTTAGGTGAGATCTCAGGAAGAAATTTTTCACTCTGAGGGTGGTGAGGCACTGGAACTGGTTGCCCAGACAAGTTGTGGAGGCCCCACCCCTGGAAGTGTTCAGTGTTCAAGGCCAGGTTGGATGAGGCTTTCAGCAAACTGGTCTAGTGGGAGGTGTCCTTGCCCATGGCAGGGGGGTTGGAACTAGATGATCTTTAAGGTCCCTTCCAACCTGAACCATTCTATGATTCTATGATTCTATGCTGGGAAAAGGTGAATGAGTTAAATAAGAAATAATGGCCTGGAATACTACACTGTGTATGTGCATGAAAAGGATAGCAGTACTTATCTGGGGAAGCAAATCCCAGTAGGTATTTACTGATGAAATTGGTTTGTGAGTCAGTCAGAGCTTTTATTGCTAGCATGCGATACAGCCACACTGCTCATGAGTCTCTAATATTTCTTTCTTTCCATTTTATTTGTGAAGATGACTGTCCAAACCAGTCCTGTGTGTCCTGTACAGGACTTGAGCAATGTTTGAGAGATGCTGTGGGCAGCCCTTAGGGAACCCTTAGTACTGGGGAGAGCAGAACAGTGTTGGTGTCTTTGGTGGTGGTGCTGCGGGGCTGCTTGTTGTGTGATGTGCAAGGATCCTGGTGCAGTGGCAAAACCCCACGCAGTGTGCTGGTGGGGACTTTGAGCTAGTGCTGTGTGCTGGCTGGATTCTGGAGACAGGAGACTGGAAGACCAGGGCAAGATCACAGTGTAACATGGAGAGCTGCAGGGAATGTGTGATGGTAGAGTAATTTCCTAAGTTTATGACTCCCTGGCCTCTTACACAATAATTGCAGTGCTGCTGCCTTCTCCTTTTTTACCTCAGCTGCTGCTTCCTTTTGCATACTTCTGCCTGCATATTCCATAGACTTGTATTTGTGACTTGTATTTTTCACAGTGTGACTTGTATTAGTCACATTGTGACTTGTATTTGTTATGTTATTTCCGGTAGAGCTAAGGCAAAGATAGCAGTCATAAAATGAAAGAACATTGCTGTATATATGTGTATATATACTTAAATATAATGTTTTCCTTTTAGGCACTCTGTATCAAGCTACTGTTGTCTGGAACTAGCATTCAGCTTAATGGCTCCCATCCTATCTTACTTTGCCTCACGTCTTCTGCAATGAAAGAGAAAATTCTTTCAGACAAGCAATATTCCCATCAATAAAACAATTGTGATAACTCTTCAGTTTGCCCAATTCTTACCCTGGTTTACTGGCCACTAGAAAAAAAAAACAGGAAGACAACTCTGGGTGATCCCCTTTGGAGCTCTTTTCCCATCCTGTTTTACCTAAGCAACCTGAGTAGAACTTTGTAGACAAATATAATAAAACTTAATAGCACAGATACAACAGGGACAGGTGATGCAGAGTGTGGACTGAATGCTCATGCTCCCTTTTTTCTTTGCAGGAAAATCTTTTAACAGTCACCAAATAGCAGAAAAGTATTAAGAAAGTTCAACAGCAAAAGAGAGGCAGCCAACTTTTGAAAATATACTTAAAATTTATAATTATGTTCAACCAGCATCTCAGTACACATACTCATCCTGGGAGCCCTACCATATTACTTTCTGAATAATCATCTATCTCTGCCTGGCCTCTACAGAAGGATCCAGACCCTGAATAATTCACCTTCTCTCCACATTAGAGTCCGTGCTAATGTTTTCATCATGATGTTTATATGAGAACATCTATATAGAAGATCCACTGCTCTCCTCACCTGGGATTTCCCATGCAGAACCTTCTTTAGTCAACTCAGCTTACAAACGTATTTTCCAGCTCAGTATCAGACGCCTATCCTAATTTGATTTGTGTTTCCTTCTGGTCAAAGAACAGTTATAGGAGAGATACGCATTACAGACTCTTTGCACCAAATACTGTCTCCATTCCATCAGACACAACTCTGTGGACCATACTATGTGACAACTTTTTTCAGATTCCCTCTGCTGTCCTTCCATCCTTTCCTTCTTTTTGGAGTGGAGTTGAAGCACCACCTTTCATAAGTACTCCATGAAGTCCCAGACGCTCTTGGTATACTGTGGTAAACAGAAAGTATCCCACTTTTTAATCTTTGAAATGAATTCAGGAGTCTTAGGTTTGATTCTTCTAAAAATTCTCATAGTCACTGAGTCCTACACAAATTTTTAACAGGAAGTATGTGACTAGTATAATTTAGAGTACATTTTGGTCCTTGACAAAATGTGACTACAGCAAAGAGATCATCAAAACATTTGCCTGTGTTTTCTTCTGGTTTACCCCACAGTAGCTAGATTAGAGGAATTTGTCTTTTTTGTTAGGTCTATCTCTGTAGGCAAATCAGTTGTTCCACATACGACCGCTCTGAGGATCACAAGCAATGATTCAATTAACCTTCCTTTGAAAAATTTGTTAGTAGCATTTGAAATTAACCTGTAACAGCTATATTAGTATTTCTGGTCATCCTATTATAGTTTTGACTTCTAATGAGTCAGAAGTGTCTCTCCTAAAATAAACCTATGGATTCTGGATGAAGAAAATACTAAAGTATTTTTTTTTCCTCTTTTGGGGAAACATATATTTCACCTAGCTCTTATCACAAATCCTTTGCTAAAGAAAATAATGCTTTCATTTGTGTAGGAAAAAGAAGACAGCTCAAAGAGGGGACATGAATTTGAATACGAGAAGAAAGCTAATTATTGAAATAAACAAAAAAGGTCCTTGTTCAGAAGCCAAAGTTTTTTATAATATGTTCTATTAAGTAGGCTTGGCTTGGGGGTTTTTTGGTTGTTTACTCTGTTTTGATTCCAAGATGCTGGACAATATGTGTGTGCTATATATAATGTATTTATACCTCATCCTTTAACTGGAGGGGAATCATCTTCCTCATTTAATTCTTTATGTATATATTCCTCTTAATATATGATAACATACCTGTTAGTTAGGTTGCTTTTTTTCAAGAATTAAAATTTCCCATGATGTTAAGCAAGCATCTTGTTGTTTTTGTGCATCATTGTATGGTTCAGATTTGGACTAGTGCTGAGAAGTCCTGTTTAGAGATGAGAAGACTGTCAAATTTTGGACATGAAGGTTTTGGTAATTTCAGTTGCTACTGATTTGCATGCAGAGACAAGATTACTAGAGAAATGAAAATCTGACATTCATCTCCTCATATAAACAGAATGATTTATTCTTTAAATCAAAGTAACCTACTTTGGTTACTTTTAAAGCCTTTTTCTTCATTTTTTTCAGCATCTGATTGAGGTAGTCTTTTTCTTTAGCAAAGGAGTTTTACGTTCAGTGAGTTCAAATTTACTCAGTCCTGCAATTTCTGTCTAGAAAGTTGTATTTCTGAAAAGCAATGTTGACTGCCAGTAGAAACCATGGGTAAATCTTAACAGACAGCAGTACGTGCTGCAATTTTATGAAATTCCTGCCCGTGACTGTTTGTACAACTTACCCTGCATAGTTGGTGGGATCTGTACAATTTAGTATGAATATATATTATGTGGGATTAGTTCTGCCTAAAAAGAAGAGCTTGTGTGGACTGACATGGTGATACAAATGCATGTTTTCTTACATGTGCCTGAACCTTGGACAAAATTCCATTAAGCCTGATATTCAATACAAGCAGTGTAAGTGTACAATGCTTCCTGACATGGCCCTAGTGATCGGGGCTGACGTGTCTCTGAGATGATTCATGTACACATATACATGAGCTGAGCCTGTTGCAAAGGCTGATATATATATACAGATGGACAGAAGCATCTGTGGAAAATTTGGTCAACAAGAGAGCAAGTAAAGACCAAGGGATAATTTGGTACTGAGTTATTTGCCCTTTTTAAGGAATGTGACTTGTTCTGCGCTGCTAGGGTTCTGTTATGTTCTGTGTCCCCAACACAAGGTTGAGGTAGTGTAAAATTACCTTATGTGGCCTCTGAAAAGACTCTTTTGCAACAACTCTGCTACCTGATTTCGTTGGCAAGATCCTACTCTACCAGGTATTGTGGCAGCTGGACCAGAACGACCGTGTTTCACTCGCTTTTGTTCTTTGAGAATGATTTCTGGCTGGCCACAGAAAGAATTGGATCTAACTTGCCAAGCTAAAATATAATCAATCTTGAACTCCAGAAGAAGCTTGTGTGGATTTTGAGAATATTCTCAATTCAGCAGAGCCAAGTGTGTCAAACTTTTTTGTTTCATGAAATATGAGGGAACACTGAATACAGAAAACCAGATATTAGTTGAAAATAGAATGAAAATTCTAATGTGTACAGAGGAGAAAAGGTTTAAAGTGTTTAAATAACCCCTCCACAAACTAAATAGTTGCTGACTAGCATAAAAGAGTTAATTACAGCTTGCTTTCCAGTAAGTAAGACCTTTTTAATACCGGCAGGTGTCCAGTAGATTCTTTGTATTGGCTAGCCATACGGGGTAACATGATTCTCCACCATTTCCTTTTGAGTGGAAGTAGACACATTTTGTAAGGTAATAGAGAAGATGAATAGCTAGATCTTTATTGAAAAGAAAATGAACACCATGCTGAAAAGCTTTCAACTTCTTGGACGTTCAAACTGGGCTCCAGCAGGGCTTTAATCTGCCTTTGAACTCAAACTGAAACACTCAAATCAGAGCTGCTTTGTATGTTTGCATCATTGCTTTACAGCTGAGTTTCAGCCTCATCCTGTTGGAAATGCCCATGCCCTGTTGCTCTCTGCCTGGCGAGGTCAGGCACGGGATCCTCACTGCCAGATACAGCAATCAACCTTTCCTTGGCAGCTCGGTAAAAGCTAGCTACCAGCTGTTTCCTGTGACTGAACGAAGCCAGTGCTTGCTGCTGCTGTTTTCTTTTGGGCTTTAATGCCTTTTATCAAGAGTTTTCTTTTTATTAAAAAGACTGGTATGGCAGTACACATAAAAAATTCAAAAAGCTTTAAGTAAGGAAGAGACGCCAAATGTTTGGTGTCTCAGTGTCATAATGAGGACAACGACGGCCAATGCATTTAGAGGCTACTCTGAGGTAGCGCTTTTGCTGTTCTACTTGTGGGCCCATTAAATCTTTGTGCAGGGGACTGCATTCCCTCTGCTGTATCCTCACTTACGCTTTAGGAGAAAGAAGGGGTTGGGTGAAAGACGCCCTCCTCCCCTGCAGTTACGCTTCTTGTGCCGAGATATCGCTGAACAACCTTTCTTGTGTAGACATTTCTGACCACAAGAAACTCTTCTGGAATCTTCACATGTCCCGTATTCTTAGAAAATGGGTTAATAGCACTAACTACAATGCTGCCAGTACACTTTGGTTCAAATATATGTTCAGATATACCATTGCTAAGTTGGACTATAAGACTCATTTTGAGAGCCTTCTATCAGCAAATGGCTTGATGCAGAAATCATGGACCTAAAAGGTACAAAAAATAATTTTATTAGTCATTAAGCCCTTCTAGGGAGTGATCACATAATAAAAAACCTTAGCAATGCTAGGATAGTCATCCTACACAACAATGCAGAAAATTATTGGATTCCTTCCTCATGAAAAGTGCAAGCTGAAAGCCAAAAACAGAGGTGCTCTTTTACTTTGGGGGGGGTGGGTCTGTTGTCCTTCTGCATTGATTTTTTGGCCTTTGTTCAGACAAGATAGTTAATTATCTTGCCTTATTTGTAAAGTATATACTGAAATGCAGAAGCTTGCAGAAACACTTCTTAAAATGCAGCATTTTATGTAATAAATAAACTAGACTTAAACGTGCTAATGCTGTGTGTATACATATAGCCATTGTGAAATGCTTCAATAAAAATGGGACCTATGATCAGCACCCCAGTTATGTTCTCTTTATTGACCTAAATAGCTACCATGAAAAATCTCCAGACAAAGCTACAGCAATGCTCCCCTTTTTGAATTTTGCAGTACCATCTGAAGACAGGAGACCTATAAGTAACCATGACCTCACCCACAGAAGGCATCTAAACAAAGATCTAGTTGATTCTTTAAAGTAAATACAATGATCTGTAGATTACAACATCAGAAGCAGTCACAGAGACTCCAGCTTGTCTTCCCTCTATAACACTGGTCTTAGAATTTCCCCAAAATGATGCCACTGGAACCAAAGCATAATTTTTATAAAAGCCTCAGCTCCTTTTTCAAAAACTGCCAGCTGTGGAGAATTCACCACAACCCTTGATAAACTATTGCAGTGCTTAACTATCATCACTTGCAGAAAAAGCACTTTGTTCCCCATCTAAACCAGTTCATCTGCACCTTTTAGCCAGTTACACTCATGTCCAAAGGGCCTTTTGCTACTCATTTTATTACTCACAGAGAGGGGTTAAATTGTGTCTTAACCTTTTCCACTGTAAGCTAAATAGACTAAGCTTTTAATTTTTCACAGATACGTAACTTTTTGCCATCTTTTAAACATTCTCGTGGCTCTTCTCTACATTTTTTGCATCATTTTCATTATCGTCCTTGTATTGTCAATACCAGAATTGGAAATAATCAGTCCGTAACGGCAGCAGGAATAGCAAATGAAGGGGTTATGCAAGCTTTCTGCTGCTACTAGGTTATTCTTTTTATTTATTCATTGTTATGCACCTGGTGATGCATTTTGACAGAAGGAAGTTAGAAATATGGAGCTTTGTGTTTCTGTCTGGAAGATGTCCCTCTTCCACATATACAGAAAGCTCTCAGTGTGCTTGAACCACTGCTACTGAGTACTGCGTGCTTTGCTCGTAAAATGAGGCAGGGAGTCACAGGCTTTTGCAAATGGAAGCCGCCAACGCAGAAGGGCCCATTTCTGGCATGTTTTAAAGAAACAGTTGTTTTAGGGACTGACGATTCATGTTTTTCTTTTCCCATTAAAAACCCTGATGGCAAGTATGAATTAGGCACCTAAGGATCTGATGGAGCTGTGATGTGGTCTCACACCACGCAACGCATTGCAGTAGTGTGGAAGGTCGAGCTTGAAAGCAGACAGTACGCTGGAGCCAGCCTCAGCTCACCCCACCATACATGGGGGCAGCTGGCCAAGCGTGCCAGACATGAACATCCAGCGTGCCTGCCGTGTAGGGAGCCTGCCACTAGACACATTGTGGGGTCAGCTGGGGTTACCTTTTAGCCCCAACTGGGCATATGTCCCTCAAGGTTATAAGTCAAACATAGATTCCTAAAAATCATCACATATGCACAGGCATGCAGGCCAGTAACGCTAACAAAAAGTCGACAGCTGTTAACAGATAAACCTCGCACATTTAGAAACAAGGATAGCAAACCCATACTGTGCACTGCTACGTTCTGGTAATTAGCCTTGGAGATGGGCTGTACTATTATCCTGGAGCAGCCTATGTACTGGTCCGTTTCAAATTGCAGTGATGCTTTGCGAATTCAGAGCTTTTGGAAACATTCTTGAAGCTGGAGCAGAGCCTGTGGTTTGAAAGGAGGCAGTGGGAAACTAAACCAAGGGTGGAATAAAGTAGATTTTTGATTCAGTTGGCTGGTTTATTTTTGTTTGTTGGTTGATTCCCCCTTTTTTTTTTTTTGTGACCTTTTGCCTTAGTTACTTTTTTATACCTCCTACGATGTGGCATCTTCACAAACATAAGAGAAATTGTTAAGGATAACACAGCAAAATTATGTGGCAGTTTAGACATCACACAAGGCATAGAAATTAAAAACACTGAAATTACTCATTTTGTAGCACATACACACATATGTCAACAAGGGATATAAGTGTGTGTGGTTTTAAACAAGTTCCAGAATCTTACTTTTAACTTTCCTTCTATTGTTTTCTGTAGAAGCATGATTGTTTTAGCAATATGTGGGCAATGTTAACTTATGTTATTTGGGAAGAAGCCATGAAAATAATCTGATGCATCTAGAGCACAAATAGGAAGTCCAGTACTCCTCTGCAGTTAAACTGGGCTGAGGTGATGGTCTAAGAAAAAGAGTTTAAAAACCCTATGGAGNCAGCGCCTGCTGGTGACGTGATTGTCATCCTGGGAGCTTGATACAGTTTTGTATATATTTCATTATTTTCTTTTTATTATTTTATTATTAATATTTCATTAAAGTAGTTTAGTTCCTTCTAAACTCTTAAGTCTCTCTTTCTCTCTCTCTCTTGCCTCCCTTCGGGAGCAGAGCAAGAGGGAGCGAGCATCTGTCGTTCCACCGGATTGGGCCAATCTGGCCCAAACCACGACAGAGGCTGAAATGAAATTCAAGAGGATGGGTTCAGTCTCCTAAGAGGATAGTACTCGGGAGTTAAAATTAATTCAAATAAACTGATCAGGTGGGAATGAATTAAAAAGAGAAAGAGACATAAGTCGTACTTAGGAAGGGTTATGGGTGTATAAGCAATTTAGAAGTTTCTATTTTTCTTTCTAATAGGGAGAGAATGGGTGATACTGGCAAGAGTTTTGCTAGAATGAAGCCGTTTGGAAAGGGAGAGAGATACAAAAATCATTCTTCAGACTTTATCACAGAAATTGGCAAAAAGTCTGGGAAAGTGTCATTGTAAATAACCTGGAAACTCCAAAGTAGATTGTTTTTCTCATGGACTTACAGATTTTAGAATTTCCTTTCATCCTTTCAGTTCTTGGTCATCCCATAAGCATTTTGGTTTCTGGTTTCCCTATGGTGACGTTCTCACCATGTCCAAGAAAGAGATTTTAACGATCAGTTTTCTCTTGAATTTTGCAAAGATGATCTTTGAAGAAATAGTAAAAAAATTGTCAGTGTAGGTGTCTGACTCCAGTAAATGAGAGAAATTTTGATATGAGAGGCACATGCAGACAGAGGAAGCATGTGGAGCAACCACCCTCCTTCTGTATGTCCGATTTGTCATTCTGATGCTAGATGAATCTTCTCTGGTGCATCTTTTAAGAAAGATGTTCATTAAGAATAGATCTCATTCTCCCTTTCCATATCCACAGCAAAACCAATGTGTTTACATTCTGCTGCTTGCATATGTATGCTGAATGTGCCCGAATGAGCATTACTGAGCTAGTGCATAACCTTTGGGAGCTCTTGCTGTAAAGAAAGACAGCCCTTTAACTTTCGCATTGTAAAGACAGCCTGAGTTTCATGAGGTGAGTTCTGCCTGCACAGAGCAGAAGCAGGCTCTGCAAAGGTCAGCATGGGGAAAAGCCAAAGCAGCTACTGCTGCTGCTGCAGAAATCTTGAGGTCATCTGTGTGCATTGAGTTCAATCCCTCATGGAAGGGCCCCCAGTTCACCCCGTTCCTGTCTGTGGAGGAGGGCACCTTTGACTCTCTTGCCATGTGGAAGTCCTCCGGGACTTTGCACTCAACTTTTTAAAAAAAGTCCCTATTAAACAAACAAAAATGCAGACAGTGGGAGTAAGGATGAGGAGACTGGGAACAAAAATCCTGAAATACCTTCAACATGTTAATTTTGTATTTGTTCCAGTTCAAATTGCAGAGAAGCTGTTGTCATTTTTTTTCAGAATAGGTTTTTGGCTTTTGAAAAATGAGTGAACTTCCACAGTAAACTACCTGCACACATAAAACCCATTAGCACTGCTAATGTAGGTGCCTTATTGGCAGCCTTAGTGAGGGGGTCTTAGCAGCAAAGCTGCAGTCTCAGCCTAACCATGGTTCTTCCACAGATGTTGTCTGTGTGGCTTGTGTTGTACCCACCTGATGAATGACATTCTCCAATGCTTTCAAACTAATCTCTGCGAAAAGCACTATGTTTAGGTCTAAAAATTACGTGGAATTAAATACAACCAAGTTCCAGCACTGTACAAAATATACGCTCTCACATAACCCAAACTGTTCCAGATGTATATAAAGTTTGATTGTAATTGGATATAACGTCAAGAAAGTTGATAGTTTGGTTTGTTATGTTATTTTAGAAAACAAATGCAAAATGTTTATTTAACTTTAAGCAGCTCTGAAACTTGCCTACTGTAACCCATAATCCTCTCATATTTTTAGAGAAATGCTTTTAGACCAGACACCGTGAATGCAACAGATTCTACGTAGCCTTCTGTGGTTTCTTAGCATAAAAATAATCTATTACTAAACAAACGGTAAGGGAAAAAAACCCAGCAAAACCACAGAACAGAACTATTTCTACAACTTGAAGAATTGTGTCATGTTGTTAAAAAAAGTTCATGCTTTCATTTTTATTTGTCATATGGAACTTTTCTTAGCAAGGATCATCTAACACTACCAGAACTAATGTGCCATCTTGCTGCATGATATTAAAATATCCCTGAGTATCTAAGTACAACTGCTCCTCACAGAGATTCACAAAAAAACCCCAAACAGATCCTTTATCCAGCTTACATTTTAAAAAGGTTGGACTTGCTCCCTTGAAGAACAAGAATATCTAGCAAAATAGGACAAAATTTATGAAAACACTCTCATTGCCTATAATGCCAAAAATCTGACATTCCGTCAATACCTCTGTAATGACTGCAACAGATCAACACTTCAGAATATTAAGAGATTTTATACATTTCTGATCATCAGTCTTCTGTGCCCTATTATCATAGAACAAAAGAATCATAGAATGGTTCAGGT
>VYXH01008688.1:650-40248 GCA_013397275.1 Burhinus bistriatus | reverse complement strand
CTCCAGTTCTTCCTGTTTTTTCCTCAGAACAATTAGGTTGTTCTCACTTCTTTCTGGTTATTTGGAAGGGAAGAGGAACAAGCAGGAGTTACAGATATATAAAATGACAAGCCTGTAATACTATGAGTACTAAAAGAGACGACAGTAAACATGTTGGTTATAACAGAGGTCTGGTGGGCAGACAGCAAGAGAGTCCTAGGTGGGGATACTGGAAATTCTCTGATTTTCACTTCTGAGGGAAACAAACAGCAATGTTAGAAATCTGATCACGCTGGGTCTTGCAAAGAAGTAATGAAGGATCTGAACAGAAATGCAACACTATCTTAAACATGGATAATATTTGATTTCTACAGCATTAAGATGTACTCATTTTACATGGCCTATTATAATCCGGTCTTTTTGTAGGTATATAAATATATTCTGTGGTTTTATATATACGTAAATACAGGATAAAGAATTTCACTTCTTTCTACTATGATATCATATGGTGTGCATAGCTGCTACATCAGTTTTGTATGAGCTTTTCAAGTTCTTCAGAGCCTCTCTTACCTTGCTTTCTTCTAAGTGCTCCAAAGCTTCTTTATAAGACATTGGTATTTGAGACAAAGACTGTCTAAGCATCTTTTCCAGTTTGTTAAGATTATCACACACCTTATCTTTGTTTTTTGTGTAGCTTTTGTATTTTTCAAAATACCTGTAGGAAACAATTAACAGAGCAATTAAAATTTGTTGTGGTTGCTCCTCTCTCCAACTTTTTGGAAGATACTAAAAATGATTACATTGTGAATTATTACTAATATGCTTATTGTCTGGTAATTTTCCTTCTATTACAATCACATCTGGGAACAACAGAAACGCTTACAGTTCTTTCTGCTGAATGACCTCGTTCTATCAGAGCAGAAACAACACTGCATTTATT
Organism: Burhinus bistriatus; assembly: GCA_013397275.1. NCBI lineage: Eukaryota > Metazoa > Chordata > Aves > Charadriiformes > Burhinidae > Burhinus > Burhinus bistriatus. The sequence continues at coordinate 39,329 of VYXH01008688.1, read as the reverse complement.
ATCAGTCAAATTTCTCATAATAAGAAACATGATCTAGGAAGATCTCTTAAACCTACCTCTGTTCATCAGCTTCCTTTCTTTGAGCCCTCTCCCTTACTGCCAAACTCTTATTGAATAGTTCAGTTAAAGTGTTTTCCAGACATATTTTGTCTTCTGGTTTCACTAGGTTTTTCAACTTGGAGTACAGGTTTTCTATGTTAGCCTTTGCAGAGTTGAACTCTTCGTGTTTCCATTGAGGAGTCTGACAGACCTCCTCTGAGCTACCAAGCTGTGCTGCGGCAGACTGGACTCGAGCTTCATAGTCTTCCAGGAACCTGGCAGCCCTCTGAACAGCCTCGGTATAAAGCTCACCAGTCTTACATGCCTCCTCCAGAGCACTCTGAAAGTGTTAAAAAGACAAAGGAACAATCAAAAAAGACTGTTGTGCTCCTCGGAATCACCAGACGGTCTTCTCAGAATTTCACACCTCATTGTCTTTGACACCAATGCTCCCAGAATTGGCCTGAGGAGGTGAGGGAGGACACATGACAAATGCACTCTGCTACTTAGGTAGTCACAGAGCAATGCTGTAACCTATGGACTGATTGCCCTCAACCATAGGAACAGGGGTTATGAGGGAACTGTCAATACTGGAAAAGTCCAGACAGAAGGATGGCAGGACACAAGAGCCATAAGATCCTTTATGGACACGGAAGTATACATGCTGTTCAGACAAGGAAAGCCCACACATTGATGCTTTATTTTACTCCAGGGGATATCTCCATTATGACTTGCCAAACTGCTTCTCACTAAACCCTCTTCTCTTATGTATTCATGTGCAGAACGATGTGTGACTTTGCCAGCTCTCGGATTCCCACAAGGCAGAGAAACTTTGCCATTGTGCTTCTCACACAATACTCAAGCAGTGAAGATGAAGCACAGCAAACCAGGAAATCTGGCAGCAGGACCATAAGACCATCACGGATGCCGAGTCCCTCCCCCTGTTATTAGTTACTACCTCGTATTTCCTTGTTTGTATCCATTGATCTCTTGGGCCATCAGGGCACAGATCTTCTTGACCACGACATGGTTCCAGAACCTCTCTGCTATGAAGGTTACCACTCTTCTGGTTTCCAACATAAATTTATTCACTAACTCCTTCTCCTTGTATTAACACTGCCCTTTAGCTTAAGGAGTCCTTTTCCATTCATTAAGTCTACTTCCAGCCTAATTACATTTCTCAGCTAGATTTCCCACTTGCCCTCAGCTTACCAGCTTGAGCAAATTTAGTTTTATTAACTGTCCTCAACACTCCTTATCCCTCTAACAGCACCTCTTCCAGTTTGAGTGGACCTTTCCTGACAAAGGCATCAAGAATCAGGTTGATCCTCCAGCAATGCCTTATCAATGCCTTATATACTTGTGTTAAAGCCGTGGATCCCGGTTGCCTTTCCTTTCCTCACGCTCCCTGAGGCCTGATGACATTGTTTTGACCTGTGCTTTACTCTCCTTGATCATTCCCAACTGGTAAGCTTTGTCTTCATTGAGGAAACAAGGAACTTCATTTTTTTTCATCATTGCCACTATTGAAAATGTCACATAAAATCAGTCCCTAGAGTAATCCCAGGACATTTGCACCCAGTCTCTCTCCAGCTCAAAATTTCAACACAACCTTTTCCTTCTTCCGCTTTACCCTTCTTTTCTTGTGCTAATCCCCATTGCTTGATTATAATCAAACTGAATACAGCTAATTTCTTTGTATCCTTAGTTTCTTATCATGATTCCCATCATATCCACCAATGCAGAGATGATGATGGGCCAATTCAGTTATTAGAATAAAAGGACAATACATGTCATGAAAATATAAACACTGCAGTCACAGACGCCTAATCTAATCATTGGGGAAAGACATATGGCCATACCTTACTTTTATTAAATATACTTACAACACGGGCAACAATATCTGTCTTCAGTTGTGTTTCATGATCTTGCAGTGTCTCTAATTTTGCTTCTATACCAGCAACAAGAGATTTTTCTTCTTGGTTTTCCCTCTCTTTTTCCATTATACATTTAATATCAGAAAACTTTGCTTGCATCATATTCTGAATTCCTTCCCATCGCATCTTTTCATACTGCATTATTTTTATGTCTATTAGAAGTGGCTGCTGGAGCTCTAATTGAATATGATTTATGATGTGGAATATATGTTCTACTTCATTCTGGATATCTTCCTTGTTTACACACTGGAGACCAGAGACCAAGTTTTGAAGAAACTGATTCAATTCTTCAAGATCTTTCTGCATGCTCTTTATTTCTTCCCTTTTAGATTCTTTGAGTGGTGTATCAAAGACATCATTTTTGTATATTTGATTTGCTACCTCCTGGGTTAAGTACAAGATTTGTTGAACTGTCTGAAACAGAATCTCTGCAGATATAAGATTAGCAGCAGGAGAAGAGGCAGAGTTATCATTTAGGATGTTAGCTTCTTTTCTTACAGTGGATGTCACAGTCTGGATTTCATTTAGCAATGCCTGAATCTTATCACATTCCCTAGCAACATTATCAAAGCGTATTATCTTCCCTTTAATTTTATTTTTAATTTTAAAAAATTTAGTTTGCAATTCATCCAGCTGCAGTGAGTCCCATTTTAGACCTACGCATTCAAAGATTTCTTTGTACTTCATTATTTGTGACAAATTGGACTGAAAAGCTAATACTTTTTCTTTAAGTGCCTTGCATTTATCCTTCACTTCCTGCTTGGCACCTAATAATTCATCTTCTTCCAGGTTCATTTCACCATACTGTAGATCATTAAGATCTTGCTGCAATGAAGTTATTCCTTCAGCAAACTCTCTGTAGACAGCTGCCTTTTTTTCTACTTCATGAAGTTTACTCTGAATTTGTCTCTGTGTCTTCCTTGCTCTATTCTTCAGACTTCTTAATTGATCAATCAAAAATAGTTGTTCAGACAGGCTCAGTTCCCCAGCTGTGACCTGACTCTCTTTACAGTGGGATGAAATAAGCCCTTCTATTTCCTGTATGTCCTTTAAAATCTCCTTTAAAATGGCTTGTTGATTGATTAATTCTGGCCATGTGCTGGTTTGGTTCATGTCAGGCCTGGCAAGCATCTCAGCATTTTGAAGCTGACAGTGAACTTTTTCTACTTCTGCAATAAGTCTTTGCCTCTCACCCAGCTGGAGCTCTAGGTGCTGTAATCTTTGAGCTGATTTTAAAACAAGAGCCTTGTATGAATTCTGCAATGTTTGTAAAAGGAAGGTCATATCAGAGATCTCCTCTGGATTCAAGTTGTGAATGATGTGCTGGAGCCCATAATCCAGTGATACAATCACAGGCTCTCTGTTTAGAACTTCTGTGTTCATAAGCTGACAACTTCTGATCTGTGATTTAACATCACTGGGGAAAAGTGCTGCTTTCTGATCAAGCGAGGACAGTGAACCTTTAACCCATGAAATATTTTCTTTCAGCTTTTTCATCATTTCATGTTTCATGAGAGCAGGACCAGTGATCTGAACATCATCTTGAGGAGCTTGTTGTGCTGATAATGCTTCCAATTTGCTCTGCAAATCATGTATAGAGTTCTCCAAAGCTACCTTTTCTTGATCACTCCAAATTCTTTTCATCTGCAGTTCAATCCTTCTTTTTAATAGAGAAAGACCATGTTTAATGTCCTGTAGTTCTGTGGTCCAAAGTACAGGGTATTTGGCTTTTCCTTCAGATGAGGAACATAACTCTGCTTCTAAATACTGCTCTTCTATCAGCCTCTGAATATCCTGTGCTTTATTCATAAGCAGGTTAAATTCATCGATTTCTGCCACAACTTGATCATGTTTCTTTTGCACTGTTTGTTCCATATGTTGCCACCATTGCTCCAGTTGCCTCATTTGGCTTTCGGTTAACACTTTATCCATGCATGTTAAATGCTGAGATAAACTTTCTTGCTGAGTTTTCAATTGGTTTAAGACATCTCTTTCTTTTCCTAAGGACTCTATGCATGCCTTAATTTTCTCCAGAAGAACTGTGCTGTTCATAGGACCCCTGCCAAAAATACGAGCAGTGTTCAAGAAAAAAAATAAATTCTTCTAAAACATTGCCTAGACACATTTTAAAAAGAGAATTTCACTGTTTAGAAAGCAATTCACTCACTTTATTCACTTAATCACATGTATCTCTCAATATTCTCTCACAAACCTTCTAACCACCATTGCAGTATCATTATTTCTTGTTTATCTGTACAGTATTAGTTATTTCCAGATATCTCTGCAGGGAAGACATATTCTAATATATATTCTCTAAAACTGCAGTATATACTAATATAGAATGTGTCATTTCCTAAAGGAATGTAGCCTCCCTTTAAATTTACAATAAATACATTTTCAAAATCGGCAATAGTGTTAAGTCATCTCCAAGTGTATTAACAACAATTTATGGTAATTATTGATTTACAATGAAGATAAAACTTAGTTATAAGAAAAACTTCAAAAATTCTATTCATTCAAGATTAATTTGGAAGAATTTATCTACTCATCTTTTATTTCCAGGAGTATTTTGAAATTCCCACCTAAAATACATTTAGCAACCAGATTTTTATTCATTTTTTTTCAATCTCTGTGCTGTAAATTAATAATTTCATAGATTAAAGATTTTCAAGTTATTGTGATACATCATTGTGACAGATAGGCTAGCTCCATGGGTTGAAGGCTAATTCATAAAAGGTACTAAATATTTTGTGTGCATTGGTTACCTCTAAATTGGTACTGTAGACTTATTTATTGCCACAGAATTATTCCTATCAAATAAGGTTAATTTTCAGAGTAATGAGATATTTTGCTCAGAAAAAAAATTAGAATTGATGAGTCCTTAAAGAAAAATAAATACTTCACATCTGTGATATTTTTGCAAATATATCTTAATAGGGCTTTTAGATAGGTTTTTAGCACAGCAACCATTTCTTTGTTTTGCCTAAAAAATAAAAAGAGTAGATGTTGCTAAAGGATAGCAGAGAACCACCAGAAATGCTGTTTAAACTTACAAACCTATGAGACTTGTCTTGCTACCTGACATTAACGAGACGGATAAAACACTGTATTCTTGTCCGAGCAATACTGAAGTACAGCACAAAATTCAGCCTAGGACCATATTTGTTCTGTAACCTTAACAGAAACCCTGAACTATACTTACATTTATACTTACATTTTTATGTTATCTTTTTCTGTTGACAAGTTTTTCATTGAGGACTGAGCAGCAGAAAGATTTTTTTGGTACTCATTAATTAAACAGTACTGTTGTTGCTTCACTGCCTTAACAGCATCCAGCTCTTGAAGCAGCCTGTCCCAGCTGGGCACCACAGGCTCTGTGGTTTCCAGCTCTGCTCTGTTTGATCCTGTTGCATTGGGAAATGCTCCTTGACTAGGACACAAAGATTTTGCTTTCCATGTTTCCAGTTCAGTTTGTAAATTCTGCAATCAAGCCCACCAGAGAGGATTGAAAGAGGATCTTAAACACTTTCAGTACAAAATACAGTTAAATACTGATAAGTCTACAAACATATGCTTCCTCAGTCACATGCAAATGAGCACACATGCCTGTGCATATCATGGAAGCACACATGCAATCATAGGTGTATCTACTACTGTGCTCTAGAAGAGCAGTACAAAATATGGTATTTACATGGACATATTTGCATTAAGTCACAGTGTTTGTAGATTACCTGGTAGACAAACTGACTAATCATAAGACTATATGCAACAATTTTGTTTTGCCCAAGTGAATCATAATTCTGTAAGTGTATCGCTACATTAACAATGAGGAATGGCTTTGCAATTTCCATACCTCCAGCTCTTTTAGTTGTTCATTTATGAGCACGATATCCAGTTCAGCCACTTCATTTTTCAGCTCATTGACCTTTTGTTCCTCTTCAAAATACTCAATGTTTACATGCACTCCAGGAAATAGTTCCTTCTGGACAACCACTTCTGCACCTGTGTCCTACAATGCGAAACAGGATTCTTATTTCTGAAGGTCCTAAACCAAAAAGTTTTCTGACTGCAACACTTTGCTTCACATGTTTAAGCCATGCCTAAATCCTGCTGTGGCTTCCCCCACAGCCTCTGTGGGTCAACCAGGACCCAGAGACTGGAACCTCCATCACTACCCCCCACCTCTGCAGTCACCCTGGCTTGCCAGCACTGCTCAGATAGTTATGAAATCTCTGCCCATCATTTTAAGTTTGAAACTCTGATATCGCCACCTTCAAACAACATCCTCCCTGCACCCACCTCTGCTACTGATAAATTCACAGGTCTATCCTATCTTCTCACCCTCCTCCTTACACATTCACGGACATTTAACTTCTCCTCACATCTGCGTTCCTTCTGCTCAGCACCTGCCTTAATATACTGCTTGTTGTGTCCTTCACCAGGACCACCTCTCCAACTGTTCTTCACAGGGCGACTCACGCGTGAAGCAGCCTGGCTGTGACACAAAGCCATGGCTGTTACTGCCACAAGTGACACCTGAAATTAGGGGTAAGATGAGAGTGTTAGGGAGCCGTGTCTCAATCTGGGTGGCGAGGAAGGGAATGGGAGCTTCCAGAGCCAGTCCCCGACACTGCCATCGATTCCCACAATGACAGAAGGACAAGTCACTTTGGGCGTGGCCAGGTTTAACAGCCCATCAGCTGAGCTGAGGTCATTGCCCAAGTGGATGTTTTTAGCCAGCCCCAGTTCAGATGTAAAACATAATCCCCTAAATCACCTTCAGCTGTTGCAGACAACAACATAAATGAAATGTCACAGGCTTATTGGATCACATGGCAATACCTTAAAAATCTTTCCCTATTTTTGCCCAGTACCTGTCTATATCTGGTGTAAACTGTGATCTGTTCCATGTATAGACTTTATGTGAGTGAATGCACATAAATATACAGATATTACTACAGTGTGAGCTTCTCCATGGTACAAACATACAAAATGAGCAACAATACAAAATTCTTGTTTGATAAACTTCACTGTATTGCTACTTTAGATACTATTTTACTAGGAAGCAGCCAGTTATCCCTGCAGCCATATCACTTGTAAGCTGTCATTGTCATCTGTCTCTGTGGGTCATGAGCCATCCAAAATATACCTGCTTCCAAGTCTGGGAAACATGTAGCACACTGTAGATATTATTGGAAAAGAATAATTCTATTTATTTGAAGTCTTTTGGTTATTTTCAGTCAAAACTTAAGGGGACCACTCATGAAATCAGAGAACTTTTCCATTTCTCTGTGTACATATCCATAACAGTTGTATGAATTCAGACATAAGATTTCATCTTAAGAGACTTTGGAGTGCCATAGAACTGAAGTAAGCAGAAAAACTCAGCTAAGCTATCACAGAGTGAGGAGGAAATCCACTTCACCAGACTGAAATATAAACACATCAAAACACACAGAAAAGTAAGTGTTCTGACACTAAGAAAAACCACAGGGCTGCTGTGTACGTTTTGCTTGTTTGTACGATCTTCTCAATGTACACTGTGGCATTGCCTCCCCAGATACACGGACACATAGATATGTCAATCTCCCCACATAATAATGTTTCCCATAGTGACACCATCTACAAGAAGGGCCGGAAGGAGGATCCGGGGAACTACAGGCCTGTCAATCTGACCTCGGTGCCAGGGAAAGTTATGGTACAGATCACCTTGAGTGCCATCACATGGCACATACAGGACAACCAGGTGATCAGGCCAAGTCAGCATGGGTTCATGAAAGGCAGGTCCTGCTTGACTAATCTCATCTCCTTCTATGACAAGGTGACCTGCTTGGGAAAGGTGACCCAAGGGAAAGGCTGTGGATGTTGTCTACCTAGACTTTAGTAAAGCCTTTGACACCGTTTCCCACAGCATTCTCCTGGAGAAACTGCCTGCTCGTGGCTTGGATGGGTGCACTCTTCACTAGGTAAAAAGATGGCTGGATGGCCAGGCTCAAAGAGTGGTGGTGAATGGAGTTAAATCCAGTTGGTGGCCGGTCACAAGTGGTGTTCCTCAGGGCTCGGTATTGGGGCTGGTTCTGTTTAATATCTTTATCAATGATCTGGACGAGGGGATTGAGTGCACCCGCAGTAAGTTTGCAGACGACACCAAGTTGGGCGGGAGTGTTGATCTGCTTCAGGGCAGGAAGGCTCTACAGAGGGATCTGGACAGGCTGGATCGATGGGCCAAGGCCAATTGTATGAGGTTCAACAATGCTAAGGGCCAGGTCTTGCACTTGGGTCACAACAACCCCATGCAATGCTACAGGCTTGGGGAAGAGTGGCTGGAAAGCTGCCTGGCAGAAAACAGCCTAGGGGTATTGGTCAACAGCCAGATGAATATGAGGCAGCAGTGTGCTCAGGTGGCCAAGGTGGGCATTAGCATCCTGGCTTGTATTAAAAGTAGTGCGGCCAGTAGGATTAGGGAAGTGATCATACCTCTGTACTCAGCACTGGTGAGGCTGCACCTCGAATACCATGTTCAGATTTGGGACCCTCACTACAAGCAAGTCATTGAGGTGCTGAATCATGTCTATGAGGAGTGGCTGAGGGAAATGGAGTTGTTCAGCCTGGAGAAAAGAAGGCTCAGGGGAGACCTGAAAGGAGGTTGTAGAGAGGTGGGTTGTCAGTCTCTTCTTCCAAGTAACAAGCTATAGGACAAGAGGAAATGGCCTCAAGTTGCACCAGGGGAGGTTTACATTGGTTATTAGAAAAAATTTCTTCACCGAAAAGGTTATCAAATGTCGTAACAGGCTGCCCAAGGAAGACACTGAGTCACCATCGCTGGAGGTATTTAAAAGATGTATAGATGTGGCACTTAAGGACATGGTTTAGTGGTGGACTTGGCAGTGCTAGGTTTACAGCTGGACTCGATGATCTTAAAGGTCTTTTCCAATCCAAATGGTTCTATGATTTTATGAGGATTTCATTGTTCTTTAAATGTTTTTCAGTAGTAGCCAGTATGACCTGCTCCATAATTTTTCCAGGAACTGAGGTTAGACTGTAGTTTCCTGGGTCTTCCCTCAACCCCTTCTTGTAAATCAGAGTAACATTGGCTAGCTTCCAGTCAGCAGGGACCTCCCCAGATTCCCAATACCTTTGGGAGATTTTGTTGGGGTTTCCAGTTAGAGCAGACGTGCAAGTCCCAGATAAGACCTGCCAATGGACAGGCCAGCTGTGGACCTGCCTATAGATTTAACTGTGAAGATTAGGTCTGGCCCGGCCTTCTGTTTAAGAACATGGTGACCAAGGATCAGCAGTCATGGGGCATTTGTGATATAACACCCTTACTCTTAAAGAAGAATAGACTTAGTAATGTCATTTAGTAATGTACCTTGTTATTAATTCAGCTTGAATTCATTCTCCTTTCTCTAATTTATTTTATTTATTTTCTTATGCTGGATCACCCTTGGATTTCAGTTTTCTGATCTGCCTTTCTTAAGATGGATAAAGTTCAAAACTACCATGGACATAAAGCAGAACTATACACAATGGTCTTGATTTTGATGTCTCTTCTTTTATAACAGAACTTCAGCTGAAACCCGTGTGGAAACAAAAACTCATTGACTGACAAATGCAGCTTGAAATAACAGAATGTGGGTTACCTCACGTGCAGAAACTGGGGAATTAGATTCCAGACCATGTTTCTCAGCTGCTGCAGATTTCAGGACTTGACTCTTCTGGCACACCCTTTGCTGAACCTGCTCCACATCTTCTCTATATGACTGATTCTTGACATAACTAGATTTCTCCTTTTGGTGTAAGAAAAGTAAAAGAAACAAGTAACTAAAAAGCCCTAATCAAACCTGGTGAGTAGTAATTACAGTGCTTGAGATGACAAAGTTACGAAGCTGATAATTATAGGTAGAGGAGGAAAACCACAATTATATCTCATAATTTATTGTGGGCAAGGGTATGGCAAAGAAAACCATTTAGAAGAAGCAGTGCTGTAATTTTGTTATAAATTCTTAGAAAAATTGCAGATTGCAAGTGTTCTTCCTCTGACCTACACTGTTCATGTTTCGTTCTTCTAAGCATGGACCTTGAACTGTGTACCCCTGGATGCAGTCTTGAGCTCATTTTTAAAAGGTTTAGCTTTTTCCTGAGGCTCCAATCTTGTACTTGTACTGTGGACAGAGTCTGTGGTCAGACACCCATCTGATTCCCAGGCAGGATATTCCCATGGGCAGCCCAGGGATTTGCTGTATGTACATGCTGAGATATTTGCTGACTGTAAATTCTGCCTGAGTTTTTTTATCATCTGGGGACAGATGAAATACAACAGCCACCTACACAAAATAAAGAATGGCAAATCCTTACAGCATGACCATGGCGGAGAGCACAGCATCAGGGACTTATCCGTGCTGCACGTATATCGAGCTAGTGGCTGCAAGTCAGATAGAATACACACTGGAAGTAGCCCACCCGCAACCCAGAATGAACAAATTTACCCCAACTCTCAGCAAGCTCATGAGCGCACACTGTGTTCCATCTTGTCACAACTACATTGCTTTCAGTATCTCACACAGTTTGCTAAAGCTGAAGGTCTGAGAAGTCTGGCTCTGTCTCCTCTCTAACACCCTTTCAGGGAGGGGATGACAGCAACAAAACCCCTGTTAGCCTTTTCAACTCCAACAAGAACTTAGCCTCTTCCTACTCGTTATGGCTCCAGCTCCTAAACACTGCTCTAGTTTTTTGAAATTCCTCTTGTACCAGGGTGCACCAAACAGGACACAGCATTTCAAAAGCAGCCTCTTATGTGCAAAGTAAATATCTAAATAAGAAATCTAAACAAATGAAAGATACTCAAGCAAAATAACAGTATTCAAGCAAAATGGTAAGAAGCCTTCACAATACCTCCAGGTGACTTGGAATGCAATATCCTCAGCAAACCACTTTGTGGTAGCCCATAGTAATGAAAAAAAAAAAAAAATCCCTCCATACTAATTTTAAATGTAGTGGAAAGGATTTGGAGAGTTAACGCATACTAAGTATACAGCACATCAGACAAAAATAGGTCAGCATAACTTGACATTTTTGTTATCTATTTATTAGTACTATCACCCCCACTGCAACTCAATTGTATATATATAGCCTCAAATTCAATCACTCTTGTGTAATCTCATGTCCATTTACCTCTGCTGGATGCGTTTCCTTTCTTGTTTCATCACCTTCGATACCAACACCATCCTGATGCCTTTCCAGTTCTGCTTCACCACCCTGAGCCATATTGTCCAGAATGTCCTCTTGGACCCTATCATGTTTGTCCATAGGTGGGTTCTCTTTACCAGCCTCCCCCTGATTTGAAAAATATAATATGTTTACAATCAGTAAAAGTCACAGTCTGAAATCTAAGTTTACTAAGGAACATCACTCTCCACAAGCTGTCTATCTTCAGCTTAGCTTAACGAATGAAGGAAAAGGCTGAGGTAACCCAAACCCAGAGTCTCTTGGAAACGCCTGCTCAGATCAGTTTGCCATATCTGGACCTTAATCACTATGAAACAGTTTCAGGACAAACCAAACAGGAGTAAGTGCTCACATAATTTTTAATACTGTCATAGAAGTTTCTGCTTAGACACACTTGGCAACTAACTATTCATCTTGCTCCTTCACGAGGAATCCCAGTATGGATGGTTTCCACTCTGATATTTTGATGGTCATCTCTCCCAGCTACTGTTACCACCCAACGGTCAGGTCAGTTAGGGCATTCTCCAAATTGCTCCCTCAGCTTTGCACACGTGAAGTAATTTACAGTGTGAACGTCCTGACATCCCCCAAAAGATCAGCGGTTCCAGGTTAGTGACCTCTCATTACCTCCCTTGTGCATGCTGGTGAGAAAACCTGTTGAAAACACAGGTATGTTGCAGGTTTTGCATCATGGAGAAAGTGGGTCCAAGCCCTGGGGGCTTGTAGAGATCATCACATTGATCTCTTGAACACTTCACATGAGCAAGGCTGAGGGGATGATTTGGAGAACATAATTTATCATTCCTTTCATCAGATAAGGAAAATATGTCTCTGTAAGACTACAAATTTTAAGGAATTACATATGCATTTCTAGGGGACACACACACACATTGTCATGGTTTGGGCTGGACTAGCCATTGAAACAAACGGCAGATATAGATATATATATATAGAGATAGATATACTGACATGTATTAGAATGTATTTGTCAGGCACCTGAACAGTCTGCCCCAATCTGTCCTTGCTTTGATGGATACCCTGTAATGGGCTGTCTGACAATACGCTGCTTTCCTCCGAAAGTGGATCATTTTGCTTCTCTTTCTCTGACATATTTCCATTTACATCTTGACGCTAAGAGAAATGATATAAAAGAAAACCTGCTTGTATGACCATAAACATTGTATTTTAACATTAGATGTCTGAATGGCAAAAATGACTATCTATAAAAAAAAACAGGAGAAATATTGTGCCGCAGTTCTAAACAAGTTTTACTGGTTTAAGACAAGCTCTCGAAGTTCTTTGGCAGAGGCATATCTTCAACTTTCTCATCTATACACCTTCTCCCTTTGTGTCCTGACCAAGGATACCTGCTCTAATTACATGCAAAAGAAAGCTATACACAGGTTGTGTTTAAATGGAAAACTGCAGTTTTGAATAGATGTTATTGGCTTATTACAGACTTGTTATAAAAAGTTAAGAGAGTTCTCCACATCTTTGATTTACATACGTATGTTTACAGAAGGCTTAATTTCAATGAAATTAAGGATGCAATAAACAAAAGACATTTGAGAGACAGATGTCTCTTTAACAAGTCTTCCACTGTCATTACTGTCAACAAATATACTCACATCATGCAATTCCAAAGGCTCCTTGAACTCCACTGCTGTAGGGCTCTCTTCTTCAGTGACAGGAGTATCAGAAGTGATCCGTATCTCTCTCTTCAACATTGTATCTGCCTTATCTTCCATTTGGATTTCATTACCAAAATCATCTTTTAACTCAAGGGCTTCGCTGAAAATATTTTCCTCCTTTTGCTTGACATTTTCAAGTCTTTCTTCCAGACTCCTGTGTTCACTCTGAAGTGTTTCTATCTCATCCTTAATAAACTTCTGTCCTGGTGAAGAGGTGTTTCGTTTAACAGTTTCTCCTAAAACCAAAATCTTCTTTAACATGTCTTCGCATTGACTAAGAGGTGCTTGTTGTTCCTTTAAACATGAAGAAAACATTTTATTGACAAGTATCTTCACTCAATATACTTAATGCTAAGATCTAAAGTCAATCACTAAAACCATAAATATTTGTTGTGAACAACAAACTGTGCTGAAAAGTACATGCAGACCTATTTGCTGCAGAAAGTCAAATACTAAACCAGTAATTTTACTCAGCCATTTTTGTGGACAGAGGACACCTGAAGCTATAAGCATTATGACAATGATATAATAATCAGATAGTATGCTGTGAGGTGCATAGTGATCTTTCCAAGTTCTGAACAGAAAATCCCCTCCTTCTTCTATTCCTTTTTACTTGTTAGAATCATAGAATCATTTAGGTTGGAAAAGACCTTTAAGATCATCCAGTCCAACCATTGACCCTACTCTACCAGGTCTGCCACTAAACCATGTTTCCAAACACATCATCTACACGACTTTTAAACACCTCTAGGGATGGTGACTCAACCACCTCCCTGGGCAGCCTGTTCCAATGTTTGATAACTCTTTCAGTGAAAATTTTGTTCCTAATGTCCAGCCTAAACCTCCCCTGGCACAACTTGAACCCGTTTCCTCTTGTCCTATCACTAGTTACTTGGGAAAAGAGATCAGGTCCCATCTCACTACAACCTCCNTGCAAACTTACTGAGGGTGCACTCAATCCCCTTGCCCAGATCATCAATAAAGATATTAAAAAAGGCTAGCCCCAAAACTGAGCCCTGAGGAACACCGCTTGAGATCTGCCGCCAACTGGATTTAACGCCATTCACCACAACTCTCTGGGCTCGGCCATCCAGCCAGTTTTTAATCCAGCGGAGAGTACACCTGTCTAAGCCACGGGCTGCCAGCTTCTCTAGCAGAATGCTGTGGGAGATTCCATCAAAGGCCTTACTGAAGTCCAAGCAGACAATAACCACAGCCTTTCCTTCATCCAGCAGGTGGGTCACCTGGTCATAAAAGGAGATCAGGCTGGTCAAGCAGGACCTGCATTTCATGAACCCATGCTGGTTGGGCCTGATCCTCTGGCTGTCCTTCACATGCTTCGTAAGTGCACTCAGGATGAACAGAGATATAGCAAGGGAGGAGAATTGCGTATCTGAGCTATGTTTTCAGCTTTCAGTAGATCTCTACGCTCACAGCTAGGAGACTTATCCGTTCTGCCAGAGAATATCTACTTATTCATGAAGAACACATTTCAAAACTGAACTTGGCTCACTGACATTTTCCTAAGCTTTCCACTCTAGCTAATTTAAAGACACTTACCAACACCAAATTTAATGATCTCTTTCCTCATTAGGACCAGAGAGGAAAAAAAATGCCAGCTAACCAAACTGAAGAAGCCTGTGTACTTGAGCTAGGACAATTCTACCTTCAATTCAGCTGACAGTAAAGATCCATTCAGTTCATTAAGGGTGGCTTTAGACCTACAATTATCTTGATAAAAAGAACACCATGTATACTTTATATTTTAGAAATGTTTCTTAGTTTTTCAGTTTGACACCATTAGCAGTTCTCTTTTATAAATATGATGGTCTCTACAAGCCCCTAGGGCATGGACCCACTTTCTCCATGATGCAAAACCTGCAACATACCTGTGATTTCAGCTGGTTTTGCTCAGCTGATGGTCGTTCCATTGCTGGACCTTCACAACCAGCAAGCTTCTCAGAGACAGTTTTCAGTTCAGTGCTCAGGCCTGCTACCATATCCTGAAACTGCTGGTGTTCTTGAACATGACTTTCCAATGTCTGCATTATGGTCTAGAAACCAAGGAGTTTCTAGGATTAGTCTACTGTTAACTCAAACAAATATAACCCATCCACAGACTGTCACAGCTTTTCCAAGACCTCAGTAGCACAAAAAAAGCCTTGCTTGTTTCCCGTAAAATACCCAGCTAACCACAGTGCATAAAAAATATCTTGCCCTCTTCTCCAGCACATGGACTCCACCATGAACAAAATCTTCATTAGCAGCAGGAAGCAAAAGAGTTTGCATTCCCTAAGAATATACTTCTAAAAGGGATGTCTTCTATTCAAAATGGATGAAAAATTAGATGCAGAATGCCACATTGGGTGCAAATGCAATCTGCACTAAACTGGGTGGAACCAATAACAAACGATGCACAAAGCCATTCATTCTCCTAAAAGGAAAAAAACTACCGTGGCTTGGAGATTATAGGAACAAATGCTTCATATTATAGCTATCTGAGTCTGTTTATACAGGTATTAAATGTTATTCTCCATATTTACCTTGGTCTCATTTATTTAAACGTTTATCCCTCTACAAAGTACAAGTTGGTGAAAAATACGAGCGTCTGGTGCTCTTTTTCCCCATAGTAAGAGAGAGAGAGAGGAATTCCCTGCCCTTTTACAGACAAACTTTCACCACTCCTGGTTTTACCCATAAACTTGACAGCTGAATGACACTACAGGCAAACAGCGAGAACTGAAGTCAACAGGCATACCAATAATCTCATAAGGAAAGAGAGTGAGGTTCCAACCTGTAGCTGGCTAAGCAGATTTTCATGTTGCTGTTCTAATTCCAACCATTCCACCTCTGTGAAGCAGGGATCCCCAGTGTGACCCTCTAAGTGATCTTCCTGGCTTTTCAGTTCTTTAAATCGGGAACTTAAGTCTTCTGCTTTCTGCAGGAGGTTGGCATAGTTTGTCAACTGAGCTTGCTTCTCCTGTAAACTAGGTTGAAGGGCAAAACCTATCTCCTGTTGCTGTTTCTCCAGTTCAGTCAGAGCCAGTCTCAGATCTTCTTTGCCTTGCTCATATTGCTCCCTGTTGAAATGAAGTTGCTCTTGAGGGCTAAGAAAAAAATACTGCATTTAATAGTATTAAAAAAAAATGTTATTCATTACCTAGAAAATGTCAAATTGTGAACAAGTCAACCATTAGAAAGAACTTGAGCCTACTGAATACTTTTCTTCAGGTTTGAAATTACTGATCAGCTTTAGACTGTAATTTTCAAGGTGATGAAAAAGAAAAACACTGAAGTTATTGCTGCTGAACTAGGTTTAAATGCAGGACAAGTGACTAACCCTACTAAACCTTAACCTATAAACCCATAGTTTCTAGCATTTGAGATGTGATGCTCATCCTCTGTATTTTTCCGCTTTTCATTACAGCAGAAGTTCTGTTTAAAAACTACAATATGGCTCTGAATCTATTTTCCTTGACAACTTCTTATGACAGTCTCCTGAAAGGGAATGTTCTATAGAAGATACACATTGCATTTGTTGAGATGGAGGTGGGGGAGTGCTTTAGAGATACAGACAATAAAACCAGCATATGCACTATGGGTCATATTAGCACAATCCAGTGCCTACTTTCCTGATCTTGACATTAGATTTCAATTTGTGTGCTTTATAGGCATGCAAGCTGATCTGCTGCAGGTGAACAGGTTGCTTTTGTCCACAGGAAATATGCAACTACGATCAGTGAGACAAAAGTAACATTTGTATGTTCGCATTTAGTGATGAAGCTCAGATATTTTCCAGATGGAACTTAAATGCCAACATTTGAAAATATGATCCCACACAAACAAATCCAAATAAATAAAGTCTGGTTATAATTCTGTAAAGTACAGCAGGATAAATGAGAACAAAAGCAAAGCTTAAGTGTTTTGTTTTTTGCTCCTCAAGATTTGTATTTTTTTGGCAAATGACAAATAAAGCATAGCCTCATATACGTTAAGTACTCTTGCTTCAAGTTCCCTAATCCAGCTTCACACTGCTGCCACTACCGTGTTGCATCTGTTATTCACAGGCCTGATCCTGCAAGGTCCTGAGCATCTCTTCAGATGTGCTGAGCACCCCATCTCCTGTCTTCAACATACTGTGAAGAGGGTGCTCTGCATTCTGTTGTGTTGGATCCAACATAGCCAATGCTCTGTCTTTCTGAAGGCCACTTGTTTTGCTTGTACTGAGTGCTCAGTAATAAGAGAAGGCAACTGAATATTCTCAAAAATATTTATTTTCAATAATTCAGTCCCGATCATTTTTTTAAAAAATAGACAGTAGGTCTACTCTTGCTTCCGTTGATCTCAACAGCAAAGTTCCCAGTGATGTTACTTGAAGTTGGTTCAAGGACGTTACGGCAGACAAATATCTTGAAAGTGTCTGCATGTGCAAAATCAGAACTTCTGTTTATGTTTACACAACACACCTGGAATCATCTGACATGTTTTAAAGGATCAATTTGGCTCTCAGACACAGTTGCCACAGTGCCAGTGACACTAAAGTGCCTTTGCTGACTTAACAATACCAGCTGCCACAGCTAAGAAAGCCTCTCATAGAGCCAGAATAAACCAAGCTTTAAAACCTCTACTTTAAAAATCCCTGCCTCCTGGATTTACCCCAAACTCTCTTCTGAACTAGTACAAATCTGTGCAAAGGTAGATCCCACCTCTGCTGGGAGACCATGCCTTGGGCATAGAGCAGATCACATTTCAGGGAAGGGCCACCACAGTGGTTAAATCAGTACAGCTTCACTGCACGGTCTAATGAAACAAGAAGCAATGGGTGCGCATATTTCCTTTTTTTTTTTTTTTAAACAAGAGTGGCTGAGCTACTTCAGTATCAAAAGGGAATCTGAGGCAAGCTGGGCAGACTCCATCAGCTGTCCTCCCACCCATCTTATACCTCCTGGCTACACCCCTCAACTTGACCGTTCAATCCAAACTGTGATCTGGCACTCCACAACACTGAAGAAATACAAGTATTTTTGTAGGTATTTTGTTCTGTCCCCAAAGAACACAAATTCAATGGAACTGGTGCAGGAAGAAGAGAAGAAAGTCAATATAGCAGTAAGTGATCTGTACTGCCTGTTGGCAAATTCCACCTTACCTTCTACATTCAGCAGCTAACCAACAGGTACTTTCCCACTGGTTCTGGAGCTCAGAAATAGTCTGCTGAATCACAGGATTCTTATCTTTCTCATTTCTCATTAAAGTTTCTCCTAGAGCTACCATGTTCTGTATTTTGGCCTCCCCTGCATCTTTGAGAGCTGTGATTTCCTGTATTAAACAAGAAGCAGTACATACACAACTATTTTTGGTTAAAAAATAAAACGTATTACCAATGATCTTATTCATGCTTTGTATACTGCTGTTCAAGACAAAAGAATTCTCCTTCCAATATACCACAGAACTGATACATAAATGGATAGATCATCTACTTTTAGAAAGCCTGGGATAATGAGGCTGATTTATTAATTATTCTCTACATAACAAAACCAATACTGTTCCGAAAAATTAAAAAATGGTCCAAATCTTAGGGAGAGATATTCGTCACAATACTGCCCCTTTCACAGAACGAAACATGTAAATCCCAGCATCCTCATTTCTGGCTACTGTGTTAGGAGGCCTCCTAAGTAGTCAGAGAGAAGAGACACCAAAGAGGACAACTGGGCCCTGAGAGACCCACCCAGGCAGTAGAGCAGCCCAGCACAACAGCACTGCAGGACACCCAAGAAGCCACACACTTTGCAGAGGCCCTCTGGATGCCCCAGCTACATTACTGACCTCCCTCTCTGCCTCTGGAGTAGGCTATGATGGAAAGATGCACAGCCACCAGCACCTTATGAGTTCAGTGCTGCTCCACCCAGAGGTGCAGCTGAGAATCTCATCTTAGTTGCATAATAAACTATGCAAAAACAAACAAACAAAAAAACCCCAACACCTCCCCTCCCCCCCAAATAAGCCACAAAACCACAGGCAATCAGCAGGGACAGTATCTTTTAGGAGGTGCTGACTCATCAAGCATTCCCCTGATATTTAGCATGAGATGTGAAGTGGAAAAGAAACACATTTAACACAGTACCTTTATCTGATTAATCCTTTCCTCTGACGGCAACTCACTTTCCTGTGAACTCAGGTTATTCGAAGCCTCCTTGAGCTTCTTGATCCAGCAAGAAACATCCTGGGCAAGTTCTTCAAAATTTTGCCCTTCCACTGGAAGTCTCTCAGTATTCCCTGCCACTTGACTTACATGTGTTATCAGTGTCTGGTATCTACTAATAAGATCACTGGCTTCTGAAATGTTTTCACCTTCTGTCAACCGAGCCTCCCTCAAGGAATTTGCTAGCTGAGCCATGGAGTCAAATTGTTTTCTGAAAAATACAAAAAAATTAATAAATATCTATTTGTTGTAACAACATGGAGCAATCTTCTTTAGAAGACAGTTCTTAGACCAAAGAAAACGATACCTCTGCATTAGTAGCGTTTTATAGAAGCTTTCAAGTTTTGTCTCATCTTTTTTGATCTCTTCTAGTTTTGCTTCCTGAGCAGTGAGCCATTCTTCCAAGACTGTGATGCTTTCTTCAAGGCTAAAGGGAGTATAAATACAGACACAGGTCAAAATGACAGGCATTACATGACTGAAACCTGCTGACAGCAGTTTTTGCTGAAAAAGTAACATAAATATCATGCATCTGATCAAGCAAAGTTTTAAGCACAAGCTTAATTTTAATATCTTGGTTCATGTCGCTGAAACTATCCGTAAGCATATACTCCCATGTAACACTGAGTCTGCTACAAAGCAAAAAACCACATGAAGCATACAACAAAATACTTGCTACCCTTTATTAAATGCCATCTTTAATAAAAAGCAGGGTTGTTTGCCATTCACTATGGCTGTTTAATAATGAATCATTTTATACCATTTGTGATTAAAATGTCAGAAACTACATTAGTTCCCTACCTACTGAGCTGCTGGCGAGAAGCTTCAAGTTCCTTTTCTCGTTTTTGACATTTGGAGATCAGTCTCTGTAGTTCTGCTTCTTGATCTCTCACACGGCTGTTAAGGTGGTTAATGCTTGCTTTGGGCAAGTAATGCTTCACTTTATTCAATAAAGTTTTAACCTCTTGGATATCTCCGTCTTTGCCTTCAGATGTTAGGAAGTGCTAAATAAGAGCACAAACACAAGATGCATTTGTCAAATTTACTGTTGTATAACAGATAACTGTGTCATAAGAGTTTTTCAACTCCTGTTACATCCACTAACATTGTCTATAGTAATTCCAGTTCTTATATATGTTAATATATATAATATATGTGTTAATTCACAGTTTGCTGACTATTCTGCTTGCAAACGGAAAAGCTGCTGTTTGTAGAATAAAGAGAAAGTGAAGCAGATGACTTGGATTTTCTTCTCTACAGCACAAACACATACAGAAGAAATAGGCAAGCAGCAGTCAAATCTTAGCACTGATGTCACTGTGTCTTCTTCTGCCACTTAACTGTGATTGTTTCTTGCAGATGTGGCTTTTCCATCTCTTTTCGGTTGATTCTATCTGACTTGGAGTGAAAATCTGGCTATAATAAAGTGAACGCAAATTTTTCAAATTTGAGTCCAGTAGGGCTCAGAATTTCATTTTACTCTCTACACATTTGACTTTCTGCATTTTTGCACACTGAAGTACTTGGTCACAGTCCATTGACTTTCACTTACTACTGTCCTGTCTCTCACTTGCCCAACTATGTATGAACTTGAACAGTGATACTCCATTTTAACAAAGTTTTATTTTCATTCCACTAACGAATGCTTCAAGTTACATGAAATGTTCTTTCAGCCTCAAGTTACAAAACCAATGTAGGTGAATTCACTCTCAAGAATAAACTGCGTAAAAAAGTAAAACTTGAAGAATAATCAGCTTTAAAATTAGAACATTTTAATAGTTTACGTTTAGCCTCTGCAGTCTTTCTTCCAGTATTGTTTTTGTTTCTGGGGGGTCAAAGCAGTCCTTCAAAGACAGCTGAGTGCTGCTGAACCAATCATTAAAATTCTTGCACTGACCTAAAAAAAGATACATTCAAATTTTCTCCATTAATTGTATTCTGTAAAAGAAAGTCCTATTTAACATGAAGATTTCAGACAATCTGTAATTACATTTATCAGTGCTACTGTCAAAGGTCGCTTTTCACTACAGACCATGTGACAGAAAATGCTGCAGTTCATACTTTTTTTACCCAACATTAATTGACAATAAAAATAGCTGTTCACTTGGGAGGGACAGTCTGCTATACATAGCAATTTCAGTAAACAAGACCTGGATTAGCCTATTGGCAACTTTTCTCATTTCCACACAAATAAATACCACTCAAAAACTATTTGAAGATGAGACTGCCTTTGGGCCTAATTCTACACCTGCACAATCCTGTGGCTGCATAAAACAAAAAGTAACTAATAACGCTATTCATTCTCATAACTAAGATTAAATAAAAAATGCCTGGAAAATATGAAAAAGTTTAATTTCCGTATTTTTAAATGAAATGTTCTGACTCTGTTTCTGAATTACGCTTTATACTTTCTTTTATCTATTTTTTAAATGTAAAAATAAGAAACAAAATACTTTCATTCAGATTGAGTGGTTTGTTGGAATCAAAAGCCATTTTTATCCAACTCTTGTTCAAAACCCTGAAGCAGTTTGAGATAGTGAAGCAGTTTCAGACACCGAACCAAAAATAAATTAATCGCGTAACCTTTAAGAGATTATGATGGTCAATACAAACCTATAAAGCTACATAAACGTGAAATGTGTTTGCTTACGGTTCAAAACACCGATAAAGTGATCTTGAAACACATGTTTCTTCTTATTAAATAAATCAGTGACACATTTAAGCTGCTTATTTAATTCATCCACATCAGGACAATCCGTCTCTTCTTGGAGTAATGTCACATGGTGTTTTTGTTGCAAAATTTTCTGGTGTATCTCCTAAAGTTAAAAAAAAGGACAACTCTTAAAAAGAAAAATTTGAAGTGCAAGCAGAAGTTCACTGTACAGAGCTGCTCTAGTACAAACTAGAGTTTTGCAAAAGGGTGTAGCAAATGTGTTTGCCTATGTGTCAAAATAATTTCTTAAAGTATATTGACATTAACAAGGCAATCAATAGGTAGATACAGGCACTAAACTCTCCTTGAGCAGTGTGTATACATCTGTATGCATACATAATCACACATACGTTCACTCATGAACACTTTGGCATCACACAGAATAGATATGTGAAGTGCACAGTAATACAGTATGTTCCAGAGCATATAATACCTAGAAGCTATAATGCCGTAGCTGACGTACCCATTATTTCACCCCTAAACACCTTACGCTGTATGTGAAGTCCCTTTCAAGTGGGTTGAAAAATAACTTAGAGGGAGCTGGGAGAATTAATGAAAAGCTGTATCTTTCTTCCAATGCCTGTGATTTCACTGCCCCAAACACTAGTGGTCTGACACTCAGAATGTGCATAATCCATTCACTGCTCAACAGGAGGTTTAAATCTCACCAGACTTAAGTCTCCAAGCAGGAAGTAGTTCTTTCTTCACCCTCTCTCTCTGGTGCCAAGAGGACGGAAAGTTGGCTTAAATTGCCTGCCGGGAGCTCCCCTTGCAGGCAGGCTCAGGTGGCACAAAGACAACCTCTGTCTATTACCCAGTCTTGGAAAAGATACAACCCAGTACCCCCACTACTGCTTCAACTTATCTTAGGTGGTAACACTGTTGTCATGCCTGTCACTAACCATATCCAACAGCTGCAAGGGTTAGCTGACTATATCTGACAACATCCAGTGAAAACAGGCTTTTCATTCACGTTTCTGGCAGTTTTAAGAAATATTCAAGCCAGGTGCTTCACTCGAGTTGTTCCAGCAGTTTACAACATATACAGGATAAACACTAAGGAAGACTTGCCCAGGGGAGAAATAATGAACAAAATTATAAAAGATGCGTAATTTGTGGCATGCTACCTCTAATTTAGTAAAGATCTCTAAGGTGTCAGAAGGAGACAAAGCTTTTAAAAGTGATTCAGTCATTCCAATCTGTGTCTTGGCCAGGTCAAGGTCTCCTTTTAGTTCGGCTGTATTCACGCTGAGTTCACTGGTCCCTCGCTTTGTTGACAAGAGCTCTTTGATTAGCTCCATTTTTTGCACAACAGATGATCTGATGACCTTGAAATTGGAAATAAACATATGTAAGAAATTATACAGGACTGATTTCCTAGAAAATTACAGAACTCCCAGGATAGACATAAAAAGCAATGAAATGATTCGAAGTCCAGACGTTTCAATCACAGCTTGTTCCAGTTTCCTTCCCTCCCACTCCACAAATCGAAAAATAATAGTATTTAAGCCCTGCTTTTACTGAGGAGGAATGATCTCAGTTCACCTTTATTAGTGATGCATTTACTGGTGCTGCTTTACTAATAAATTTATTTGTCCGTCTACTCCAGTATCTACACTCAGCTGGATAAAGGCCTTACACGCGCTTTGGCTACCTAGAAAAAGAGGGTGACAGCTCTCTTTGTAACACACCTCCCTGCAGTGATCCCACCAGGGCAAATTCCCCACAGTAATACAAAAAACAGGCACGGACAACAGAGAGGTGGGGAGCTCTGGCTTGAGACTAGTCACTAAGGAGCAACAGGTCCTTAGCCTTATCCTTAAGGCTTCTGCAGATTTGCATGAGACACCAACTCAGTGGGATCACGGCCATATGCTGAAACACCACCCCAGCGGGCTCAGGGTGTCTGGTGCTTCCGAGGAGCATAGTGTGCACAGTACAAGGTTGCAGAGTCCTTTCCTAAGCTCCTTAGATCACTTTACCCAGTGAAACTCCTCTGAGTTCACTGTCTGCTGAGGATAAACACACAAATAGCCAAACCAGGTCAAGCTCAAGGTGCATCTGACAGAGACTGGGAGTGGATGCTTAGGGAACTGGTATAGCATCAAGATAGGCTAACGTGGTCTCAAACAGTGGAGGAGGATTTATTCTTTTCTGTGTGAGGTATAACACAAAAAGATGAGGGTTTCCTTGTGATATCTCAAAGAAAAACATGACAGTAAACACCACTCTATGCAAATAAATAGATACTACCAAGCTACATTAAGCCATATCCAGGTAAAGGTACAGTTTAAAATAGACAGTCAGCATGCTGAGTTGCTGGGATCCCCAAAGGGATGACGAGGTCCATTGTGCCTTGTTCTTGGCCAATAGCTAAAAGCCAGTTATCACTGATATTGGCATCTTTCAGCAGGCCTGCAAAACAGTTGGGTCAGGTCTAAGTCCCTAAAAGGCACCAGACTGAGAGAAGCCTTTGTGTTTAAAATGACAGGTTTGGTTCTAACAGCTTGAGAAAGACAACAAATGAAACGTCACTGCTTATAGCCAAACAAAACGCCTCCAATTCTCTGAATAGATTTAAGTCAAACCAAAAAATGATTGTGGCAAAGACGATACTAGAAGCAGGGCTGTCATAATGAGTACCAGCGTATTAGCTGTAAAAGCTTCTTTGTACCTGTAGCTCCAGTGGAGGTTCATTACTATTCAGAAGTTCTTCTATCTCAGCCACTGTGTTGTCAAATTTCTGGAGTTTCTGCTCTTGGACTTGTAAGCATGCCTAAAGGTGGAAAAACCCCATCGGTAACTTTGTTTCCCCATAAATTAAATTTCCATGTTTCTGTTAGAAAATTATAATTCTAATATTCTGAATCTGCATTTTGGCACATACAGCTCCCACAACTGCTCGATTACCTGATTTTCATTTTAGCAATTCAGACATATTTGTATTAGAGTCAGAAACACTCTATATTTCTCAGGCAAGGCAGTTGTTAATGCAAGTCTAGACAAATTTAACAATCGTAATTATTTTACTTCTATATTAACCCAAGTAAATTTGCAGGAAAATAATCTTAATTTTGTTATTTATTTCTTGCTGCTTCTATTAAAAAGCACTTTTTTAATATAAATCCTTTATATATGAAAAGACCTCTGCTCTTTTGAACAGATTTTGGAACAAGCCAGTAATGTGAAAGTAAAATACCAGCTCCAACTTATGAAACAGGATATAGCTAAAATAGTCACACTGTCTCATATTCCCAAATTGATATTCCAAATGCTCTCAGGACAAAGTACTCCTTTGCAGTCTCTGAACAAGCAATCATCAAAAGCCACTCACATGCTGCAGCCCTTAAAAGAGTTCCCATTTGCATACTGGCTACAAAGGAAAACAGAACTTCTTCCACATTATTTATACTGAAACCATCTTTAAATATACAGTCAAATAATTCATTAGTCTGTTCTTTTTTGACAGGCTTCTTGAAAGCACATGCACCGGTGCTCTGCTGGGTGGTCTCAAAGGACCCTGGGTTTCAAGTCTATGCAACATGATACACATTGCAACAGTTGGGTGGTTTTTTTTTTTGTAATTCATGTCGAGATGTATCAGGATCAACAACAAAAGAAATAATAATAATAAATTGATAAATGAACCTGACACCCTCTTGCACTTTAAATCGTTTTACAAAAAACCCAATGCACTGAGTTCAGTTTTCTCTCCTATTCCGCTTTTATAGTAGCTCATAGGAACCATGGTTTCTCTCTCCCTTGCCTTGCACTCCCCTCCCCTCTCTTTTGAGAATTATCCTCTCGCATGGGAGCGGTGGAGTAACCTTAGCGCAGCCACCTCCAGCACAGCCCTTCCTAAGCACCAGTAGAGGCAGGTCAGGGGCATGGTCACATCATGCCGGGCTTGAGCAGTTTCCAGGTAACAAAATGGCTCTTAAGATGCAGTTGCCAGCTGGTGCATTTTTAGTGGAGCCCTCAGGGACCTGAACCACCCCAGGTAAATTCTAACAATAGGATGGTAAAGGCAATAACAATGTGACAAAATATCCAGCTCTGCACAGCATGGATACTACTGTTTCACTGGGAAGATCTATATAGAAATAACAACTTGGCTTTTTATTGAACTGCAAATTAAAACAAATAAGCAGCGCTAACAGTAGCAGTAATGCTGCAAATAAACATAATAAAACCAGGGCATTTGTAGCATGTCAACACTAAGAAAAAACTGCCTGCATATTTTCAAACAAGCAGATATGGGATATATTTATGTCTCAACCCCACTCAAGCAGGAAATTATTTTTGTTTAGTAGATACTGGCTATAACCACAACGAAGCAGTGCAGCTGGTCGATTATGGCCCTAAAGTCAGAAATTAAAATATCGTGAGGCTTTTCAATGGCACAGAGCTAGTGCATGTGTTTTTACACCCAACTGCACCCCGATACCAAGAGCTAATGCTATAATCTGTACAAAAGGGGCATGGGCAGTCCAGGCTCTGCTGATGTCTGCCCGTGTGCAGCCCCTGGAGACCCTTAGCAGATAGTCACTATTAATGCTGCATTAATTTACATCGGGGAGCACACCAGGACAAGGATCACAAGAGCCAATAAGCAACCTCTGCAACCTCTTCTTGAACTGTGCACTGCCCAGCCATTTCTGAGACCCCAATATCTTCACTGATAGGCAATTTCTAACTAGAAAACTAATCATTAGCCTTTACAAACTCTCTTTCCTTTCTTCTCTAGGCACAAGGAAATATGTGCACCACTGTACACTAGACTACAAGCTTTCGAGGCCTTCTCTATGCTGTATGTTTGTACAGCACAAAGGAATGTAATCTAAAGCATTTGCAGTGCTGCATTAATTTAAAACAATTTAGTATACATATATGCTATCTACTTATTAGTTTCCAAGACCTGTATCCCCAATACATTATGCAATATCTTCAGTGAAATTACCCATGCAGATACAGTTGCAAATGTTACAACTTCCTCTGCTTTTGCAGTGCTGATATTTCTATGCAACATGCACGTTTATAGTCTGAAGTCCGTATCACTACAGTATTAAGTTAAGGGTAAAAAAATTCCATTCAAATTACCTCCAACTGTGTAAGGTCCTCTTCCATCAGACAATGGTCTTCTGCATTCTTAAGTTCTGCATTTGCCCAAGCGTCAATTGTGCCAGATAAACTAAGAAGTTTGTCCCACAAAGCCTGAGCTCTTCCCAAATTATCACAGTAGTTTTCACTCTTTTCATTGATCTGCCATGAGATTTATATAAAGAAAACACACAGATTTCAAAAACGTTCAGTTATATTTTAAAAGCAAATGCAGCATAATAAAACCTGAGCAAGATGAAACCACCCACAAAAACAAGTGCAGCAAGGGAAAAAAATCTCATGTGTTTTCACAGTGAACTGGTCACGGAGAAGATATTTAAATCCCTGCCACACATGTCACCAAACATACCAATCACAATGGCAGCTTGCCAGCTTTTAAGGCAGGTTTAGGAAGGAGCCTTACTCATTAATGTTTATCTACTCTCAGTAAATACCATCTAATCTCAGCATCGATGCACTGCTTAGATTGACAGTGGCAAATATTTTTCACCAAAAGCACCAGCATTGTAATTCTCCAGATCATCTCCAAAGTCTAAATCCACAGAAGTTGTTATGGAATCTTACAGATTCATGCAGAAAGCACAAATAATGCCTTTCAGCATTTCCTAGAATTATTTACTGTCAAGGAGTATCCATGACATAAACTACCTGAGAGATCATAAATATTACGCCAATAGACACTCTGCAAGCTTTGCTCTGGTAAACACTTGGATTTATCTCTTAAAAATCTTTGCCATATTGCACTTAATTTATTCCAAATATTACACACCCGTCAGAATCAATTACTAGAATGCATAACAGATAAGACCACCCTGATAATTTACTTTTTACATACATCCAGCCATCTGTCCACAATAATGTTAGCCTCATTCTCGAACGGAGGCTCCTCAAAGCTCCTCATTTTATTGAGCTGGAATTGAAGGTTTTTGCAGATCTGATTTATTTTGTCTACATCTTCACAGTGATCATTAAATTCCTCTTTTGCCTCTTCAATCTGTCAAAAAGACCAAATGGATATTAACGAGCATGTTTACTTATGCTTGTTTACTCAGCAAAATATTTTCAACTGATGTGCTCTTCTTTTTTGTTTAGAGAAACACAGAGCATCACACAAAACGATCTATTTTATACAATATGACGAGACTAGGAATGTATCCTGTGTTGTTACATCCCTGTCATGCTGATAGGAACATTTCTGTTAGAAATCCGTATTATTCTGTTATTGACTGCAAAATAGCTGAGTGGGAACTACAGATAATATATTTCTGACTAAGAGAGACAAAACTACAGTTTGGTTTAAAAAAGTCATAATCGCAAGATCCAAGGGAACTGTACGTCCATACACAGAACCTCACTTACAGAAATAATGCACAATGTAATAATCATCTGAGATACTATTACAAGTCTCAAAAATATATCCTGTAATTCTGATTCCCAGGTTTTGAACTACTTTTTTTAAAAAAAACTTAAATCCTACCTAAACATAGCCATTTTCAAATACGCCATTTCCAGAAACCAAAATGTCCCTTTTTCCTACTTTCTATTTAAATACTAGACTGCTTCTTTGTGCTTAATTGTAACGTCAGTGTTTACAAACAACATGGAAGCTCGCCGGAACAGAAACACTGACCTCTAGTGTTATGCAATTTGATATTAAAAGCTCTCCCTGTTTCCCAGAGACAAGCATTACATCTTCTGATATAGAGATACTGCCAGCCACTGAGACAAGGAGAGGGACAGTACAGCAGCACTCACAAACCAGAACAAGGCAGAGAATCTTCTCTGTTATTATTTTATATAATTATACATAATAAATCATCAGCACTCAAGGACGTGCCTTGTACTGTGCTGCAGCTATTGCTGACTGCAATTCTAAGAGTGGGAGTTGCAAAACTCAAGGTGAGGAGGAAGGGTTGTTAACAGAGCGAGGGGTCTCCGTACAAGCAGGGGCCAGGATATGCAGGCGACCTCCCCTGCAGCTGGAGCCCGAGTGATACAAGATGCCAGAGGTGAAACTGGTGAAACCAAGAAAAGACCCTGTCTCAGCTGAAGGGGCATGGCACACACAGACACTGTCCCATTGCCTGAGGGAAGAAACCAGTTATGTTCCTGCTTAAATTTAACCATCCCAGGCATTGCCTGAAAGCAAATGTTCCTGAATGATATGGGTGATGCCGCATCAGAAAGCCTAAAAATGGGATCTAAACAACCAGGCATATAACCCAGCTAGGAAATGTGAAACCTGTACAGTAAAATGGTCACGATGGACATGCCGCTGTTGGCTAATCCATTAGTCATGGACAACTATGTCCAGTGGCTGTATTCATTTAGCCAGGAAGAATGTAGCTGGTTGTCAAATTTTTGTCTGGAAAAATTCGTAAACATTAAACTAAATGAGGGGCTGTCCAGCAATACCTGCTCATTCAGTCTTATCAGCTAGTGTAAAAGCTACTGCAAATGTTTAACTCCTATCAAAGACAGCATGGAGCAAATGTCAGTTACGGAGGCCAAGGCTCTTATACAGAAGGTCTGTCTTCTAAGTCGGTTTGTAACATAGGAGAAGCACCAAACTATGTTGTTATGGCTTCTAACTACAACACAGTTTGGTCAGCAAAGTCAGTGTGAGGGCAGAGATTCTTGCTGCAAATGTAACCAGCTCAAGGAAATACTGTATCATCAAGCCCAGTGAAAACCACTTTGGCCTCCAGAAGTTCAGACCCCAAGGGCAGCACCATGCTGGCAATCCCCAAGCTGTCTCTGAGCATGGTGGCAATGACATACAGTGAGGTACACAAGCTCCAGCCTGGGAAGCAGGATAGATCTGCCATGGCCCAGTCTCTGAGCAGATGTGCCATGCTGACACAGCCTTATGGCTCCTGCTCCTGCTCCTGCTTCTGCTTGCTCAGGGCTAGCTGAAGATTTCTGCACAGCACTGCACGGGGCAGACAAACCCCGCAGCCCTGCCTGGGACCCACTGACACGAGCAAGGAGAGGATACAGATCTAAATTCTTCGTTATAACCTACAGCAACAGCAGAGAAACAAGCAGCCCCAAGGAGTTGCATTACCTATTATTTTTGCTTTAAGTGGTACAAGATTTTAAAGTATCTTCTTAGTAACAAATGAATTTTCTATTTTCATGTATTTACAAATTGCCCACTACAAGGTTTTTAACTCAGTAGAAAATACAAAAATATTCTAAAGGGTGTGGGTGAATATGGCTGATTTTAACATGTGTTTTTGGTAGGACAGGATTTCATCTTAGTTTGATACTAGATCGTAGTTTTTCTGTGTGTTTTTTTGTTTGTTTGGGGTTTTTTTGTTGTTTTGTTGTTGGTGGTTTTTTTTCTTATCCCTCCCCTTTAACAAGACCTTGATTCACTAAGCAAAGCTAGACATCAACTTAAAACAAAACCAGGATATGGTCCCTAAGTATATTTTGGAAGACAAAGTGACAGCAAGGTCTTAACATTTGCCCTGAAAGCTGGGTGTGCAAGGGAAACCCTACACACAAAGCTCCCAGAAAAGGCTTTTCTTACCTTTTCAGTTAGTTCTTGTTACTCACCTTTGTTATTAGTCTGTTCAAATTCTCCTTCCCCATGTAAGAAGTTTGCTGTGAAAGCACAATCTCCTGTTTCTGGATGATGCTGGTCAGACCAGTTTTGCAGCTTTGATATTGCTTCAGGAGGTCCAGAGCCCTTGCACACTGCTCCTGGCTATTAAAAACAGACTTATTATTTATGGCCTAAGAATAAAACAGCAGCCTCAACCTCTTGTCCTTGTTCCTTTTCCTATATTCAAACCTATGGGGAATTTGGCTACTATGTTTGGAAGGGAGAAAAGGGGGAATAAACTGTACCAGTCATAAACCCTGCAATACTGTGTGATACCTAGTGTGGTGCTTGGAAAGTTTTTGGAATTAGAAATGCCCTTCACCATCATATGCCCCTGATTCACATTTAACTGTGATGTGAACTGAGCAGTTCTGTTCATATGATACTCTCCACCTGAAAGGTGAGCTCAGTCACCAGTAAAGTGAAATACAATGTGCAGCAGATATCACAGCAGCTTGGGTGGTGGTGGTGGACAGTGGCAAATACCACCTCAGCCCAGCCTTCAGTTGGATAATGAAAACATTACTCCCACTGATAATGAAAACACTACTCCCGCTGAAACCTCTGCAAGCCATGAGGATTAACCAGAACTGCCAGTCCATGCAAAGCATCCAGACATCTTTAAAAATGATAAGAGGAGGACAGGTGCCCTGGGTGACCAATCATAGCCTTTCCCAGTCCTCACTCTCATAGACTTATCAAACCAAGCTCCTTTAGTCTTTTCCTGCATAAGAGACTGTTTTTTGTAGCTGTCCTCTTCTATTTGTTTCAATTTGACTTTTCTTTTTGAATGGGCTGGCATGAAATTCAGAGCAAATATAGAAGACTCATCATTCCCAGCAGCAGCAAGGTTTTTCTTCTGGATACCAATTAAGTCCAACACATCACTGCATACCTGCTAAATGACAGGACTGTGATGTCTTAAAAACAAAAAAAATTCATTACTTTGGCTGCAAACTTCTATGTGCAATTCTTGGCATGATGATAGTTTACAGCATCATAATAGTAACATTTGCCACTGTATCAGCATTTAATTTACTTTGAAGTACCGTCTAATGCTTTTCTGCTCTTTCATTTTACAAGCACACTTCTTACTTGTACAATACTACTTTAAAATGTAACTTTTCTCCTTACCATTCAGCAAGCAAGAGTTTTGTATCCTCCCATAACCTCTCTGTAACTCTGCACTGTTCATTTGCTTCCTCTGCTTTTTCCTCTTTGATCTGTGGGAGCTTATTAGCAATTTCTCGTATAGGTTTCATTTCAACAGCAGCACAATCCAATTCCTTTTCCAGTTCTGTTAATGATTTTACCCTTTATTACAAAAAATGAAATACAGCCTTATATTAAAGTAAGTCTTTGATTTCTTCCCCCAATGTAATTAAGTTCCCTCAAAATTCATCCTGAGCTGCACATACCAACTATATTAAATGACATCATAAAAAGTTTAATTTGATCTTCAGTTCATGTAATTTGACACAGTCCTTTAGATGAGTTATGCTGACCTAAGCCCTTTGAGAAAGTAATCCAAAATCCTAAAGTCCAACAGGGTCTGTATGAACATAGTGAATTATGTTCTACTAAAAGGTAAGTGCATTCTGGCTATCTTAAAATATGGTCTAAAAAAGGAACCTATGCCATAGCATGAGATTTAAGAACTTAAATGGACACAGCTTATAAACGCCCCTCCCCTCCCTTTTTCCACCCGCATAAACAGTAGTGAATTGTTTATTCATCCTTTGCAAGGCTGCAGAAAGCTCCTCTGAAACAGTATCGGAGACATGCAAATCACGTTAGTTGCTTTCTCAGTGTGCAATAAAATAACACAAGGCTTCTACAGTGCTGTTTCACATCATGTGTGTCAATGCTCAGCAAGAAGACCCGTCTCGCTCTTTGACAGTTTTCTTACTGAAAACTATGATCATAACAATCAACATCCTTCTATTTTTTCTTCATCAATGCTGCTTCAAACAAACACATATATAGAAGTCTAAAAGAAAAGTTATTTAGGCTGTGAGGCTGAGAATAAACCATAAGCTCACAACTTCTTTCAGTGCTGCACAGATACTTCTAGACACATTCAAGTTCCAGTGCTCTACTGCAAAGGGGCCACAGGCCCTCTGAGTTCACTGAATTTACAAAATTAAGAGCTTTATAAAAGAATTCACCTTTGTTGAATAGCTGGAATTGTTGGATCCTTCAAGCCTATTTTGTTAATTCTGCCTCGTAAATCCTGAATGTTTTTAAGGAGTTCACCATTTTTTGTCGAAAAAATCTTGTATAGGTCTTTTTCCTCTGAAAGCATCTGTTCACTTGAGGGATCATAAGTTGCATTTAGTTCTTCAGATAAAGTCAGAACAAGGTTTTCACAGCAAGTCTTTCTCCCACATTCAGCATCTTCCAAACAGATATCAACTGTTTTCAAGCGTTCATCCAAACATTTAGCCTCTTCTGCCATATGAGAAACTTCTTGTGCAGCCTCTCTCAATGCTTGTCCTTGTATTTCAAGTTGACCTGAGGGATCTGTGAGACATTTGATGGAAGACTGAATCTTCCTCAATGAGGCCATAAAAGCTTCCAGATCTTTAAGGACTGTCTCACGGATCTGCATTTTACGGCTCATTTCTCCAAGCTGGTTTTGATAGTAGATCATAATTTTACTTGCAGCTTGCAGGTCTATTGGATTAAATTCATCTCGTGCTGAACTATCTAGGTGTTCCAATTGTTTGCACACTTCAATCTGATTTAATATGGATCTCTGTAGCTCCTGAAATTGACAGAACGACCAACAGTGTTAGCAAGTGAAAGAAAATCTGTAGCCTGCACTGAAGCTCAACCTATGACTGAAAAAGAAATTATACTCACAATAAAATAAGTATGCTAAACAGGGTGGTTGAGAAAGAAAACCTATTCTTTCCTACTCTGGACTTTGGTAGAAGAAAGGAAAAAGAATAAAAATCAAATAAAATGGTATTTCACATACAGGGTATTTGGTCAGCACTAGAGAAAGCCCAAGCCTCTTTCCAGCAATCAGACAAAAAGGAGAGAAAGATGGTAAGAGTCCTGGGACCGAAACCAGCAGGCTCTCAGAGCAGGAGATCACTCGGAGCACAGACGGGCACATAGATGTTTGTTACTCTGCCGTCTTTTAAGTTCTTTATGCCATACCTTTGGAGGAAACTTACACGCATTTAAAAATCTCTTGGTGAAGTCTGCATGCTATCTGGTTACAGCCCTCAGACAAACTGCAGTGTTTCAGTGTTTTGAAACTACAAATGTTCAGAGAGCTGGGAAAAAATGCAGGGCCCTTCCAGCCAAAAAGAGTCATGTCAGACAGAGAGTGCACATGATCTCTGCCCTGCATCTTGAGAGACCTAAACACTACTTAGCTCAAGAGCCAAGGGCAGGCAAATGCAAACTTTCAGTTCTGTGTAGAAGTCACTGTGTTCAGCTTGGAGTGCGTATCAAGAACAAAACAATATTCACCCTGCCTAACAGACAGACCGGAGCCTAGGCATAAGATACTGATAGCAGGTGAAGAAGTCATTGCATACACGCAGAGCTTCCAAACCATCCTGGGGTGTGCTCAGATACCTCAGCAGATGTGACACAAGGCAGCTTATCTTAGCTCACAAATAAACACCATATGACTCCACAAAGTGATATAAAGCCAGGTGGGAACAGTGTAAATCTGCAAAGTCCTAACCTAAGATGAAATGTTCATGACTATGCTTTTTACAGTACAGCCTATTGAGGGGCCCTGCCTGGCTTTACAGGAAGAAGGACATTTAAAGGAAAGGGAGTAAAATGCTGTTAGGCATTAGAAGGTTTGGGAAGTCTTGCGAGCAGTCCCAAAATTTTGAGTGAAATCCCATTAAGTTCTCTAGTTCCTAGACATATTAAAAACCATTCTGGCTAGGGTGTGGGCTCTGCATTTTCCCTTACCTTTAGTTCCCTATAAGCAAGATCACTATTCATCAGATTAAACTGCTGGATGTCCTTTTTCTTCAGACGCTGATCTAATTCACACAGAAGAATGGATTCATTTTCTATTGGCAAAACAATTTCCAAAGCAGTCCTTAAAGAGTTTGTTCTACAAGAAGGGTAACAAAACATGAACTGGGAAAGCAAGCACGAAAAGACACTCAACATTTTACAGCATGAAAATCCACAAAGATAATGTAATTGACTGTCTAAGAGATCTAATCTTCCTCCTTCTGCAGTCAAAGGAGTTTTTCCATTGATTAATAAGAAAAGCAGTGTGAATCCCACTGAATTTAACCAAAAGGTTGAAGGAAATAACAGTAAACTTGGGAATACTGCACAGTGATGTTACAAAGATCTGGCTCTGTGCTTCTTGGAGAGATTCACACTATCTGCAATGTATATATGAACCAAGTATAATGAAGAAAAGCTTAATTTTATGCAATTAAAAAAAAAAAGGTTAAAAGTGTGCAGGTATTTTCTGTAATGCACGCTATTCCCTTCACAATACACACATTAGTTACAATGAACTATTCCTTGCTAATATAATGTATTGTTATTTTATACCTGGTACTTATAATATCCTGAAGCTCTTTCCATTCTCCTTTTAGTTTGCTTCTCTTATCAGAGATAGCAGCCTGCTGCACTTCATCCACAAGATTTTCTAAGGTAGATGAGATGTTTTCCAGTTGTGTCCAACCAGAATTGGTTTCACTCTCTATTACCTAAAATATATGCAGCATTAATTGCAATAACTGTATTTCTCAATGGGCTGGACAGTTCATAAAATTACAGTCACAAGAGTCTCTGTAGAAAAAGTTAAAACATCACCTGAAAGTAAGAGTATCTATTGCTTTGTTTTTCTTTAAGACTCCATTTTTAGCTGCATGTAAATCTCTACCAACTTTTTATGATGAAAATTGCCATGTCTCATATATGCCTTGGCTACATTTTATAAAAGGTTCAATAAATATGGTTCAGCCATTTTTACTACAAGAATGAATGGAAGATATCTCAACTTAGTTATGTTCAAAAGAACAAAAAATAAGTGTAGAACTGAGGCAAGTTTTGAGATGCTAGATAACCTTTGTAATCCTTTCAAGCAAGGACTTGAAAAATTGTAGTAATAAATTTTCCAATATCAATTATGTGCCTTTATCATCCCCTTAAGGTTCTCACAAACCTAATCAAGTTGTAAGTCCTGGAATAGTTTCATTCTGCACATACACCACTGCCACTTGATGGTTCAACTCTGATGACTCCTCCAGCCCTGACCATGGTCCATCACTTACCACTCCTTGTGACAAAAAAGCTGCTTCCCGTAGTTATTTTTTCCATTAGACCTATTTCAGCCTGCAAATCACAAACTGAGAGCCACCAACTTCTTCTTTCAGCAACACTTGCAAAACTCCACTGTTAAGTAGGAATGCAGTTTTGCTGAATGCTAAACCACTGATTTCCCTTCTACTTCTAATAAACCTGGCTGTAAGGATGCTCCTTGTCCCTTGGCAATACACATAACACAGAGAAGGGCTCTACACAAGAAAGTAACAATTTAAGCACCAAGTATGTTTTTAAAAGATGAATACTTACCTGCAGTTCAAGCAGCTTATTCTGAAGGCATGAAGTGCCTTTTATTTCATCAGTAAAGCCAGATGCTACTTTATCTCTGCTGATTTGTAAAAGTTCCTCCAGGTTTTTCCTTTGTGTGTTGTAGCTAAAGAAAGATGCAATCGCTTTCAGAGAGAATATTACTTCTGATTTAGTGGAACATGACAGGAGCTGGGACTTGCTGACCAATAGATTACCATAAAAAATAAGCACAGGCTATTGCAAATGCATAGCTTTACCTAAGTCCCAATGAATGGGCATAAATAAGAAACATACAAAAGAGCTGATAAATTGCTCACCTAGCTAATTTTCAAGTATGAATGCATGCCTGCATTCTCTAAATTCAGTTTTATGAATGTAAAAATGTCAGTTCTTTAAAAACTTGACACATTTTTTTATTTTGCAATATTTGAAGTTATTACTAAGGCAGATAGAGATTTTTCTGGCCCAAGGAAAGAGCAGAAGAAGTTTTATAGCTCTATGTATTCTTGCTACAAAATCTAATGTTTCAAGCATTTAGCCACTATACTGCTTCCTTATCAATTACAGACCAATGTTAAGTAAACTGTAGCAGAACAAGAACAGAGTTCCGCATAACAAAAGTGCACCCTATGTTTGACACACTCAATTAATTTATGAATGTCTAGCACAGTATCATCTCTCCATATACATGCATTTTATCCTTTAAAAATTACCTCTCTAATAAAGCTGGCATGGGCAAATCACTGCCTTCCTCAAATTTCTTTACACAGTTTTCTCCATTGTGATGTTTCACATCTGGTTCCAAAACTACGTTTGCTGCAGGTCTTGAGGTCTAAGTAAAAATAAAAACAGGTAACAGTGACCTCTGCATCATGCTCTGTCAGTCCATGGTGAATTCTAACAGACACCTCTGAACTCCTGAGAGAACGAATTGCTTCATGTGTCCCAAGGGAGATGAGAGATACCATTCATGAATGCAAGATGTGTTTAAACTCAATCATGAAGCAAAAGACCAAATTTTTGAACACTTGCAGCCAGGCCATTTATTCCTTCCACCGATGCTGGGTCTTTGGCAAGCTGGTTTTACCAGATGCCTTGCATGTCTCTCGCCCTTGATTCCAGGATATACTCTACTCCTCTGATACTGATATACTCAGTCTGAGGCTGGCTGATGTTAGTTATACAATTCATATTTTGATTATCCATGATTTCAACAGATTTCAAAACTGTACCAGGGACAATATTAATAGCCTTGCAAGAGATCTCCCTTCATATAGCCAATTCCTACATACCTTCAAACTTCATGTAAATGCAATGGGTTCCTCACTATAAACCACCAGCCTGGAGGCTGCCTGATGAGCTGTTTGCAGCCTTGCTTGCATGAATGTCTATCCTAAACGAGACATCTTCTGTGGCATCCAAATGATGAAGTGCAGTATCTTCTCTCTCTGAAATTACTTCTAAGAAGATATATGTGTTCTGGTTTTTCCTATATTTTTCTAAAGCAAATGCCTCCAACTCTTCACTATTTTTCCTCTCCGTGTCCTCTGAAACTTGTTCAAATTACTGGGACACTATGAGGAATTTGCATTTGAACACAGCTTCACACATGACTCCTCCAGCTGAAACCCATTCTTTAGCAAAATATAACACAAGGTTGGAGACTCACATCTCCTTGGGATACCTAGTGCTGTTCCTTTTAAACATTTACTTAGTCTACATTCCCAAGCACAATGGGTTTTTGATGTCTGACCAGAGGCCTGAGGTCCCAACACAGTAAGAACAGTAAAAGAAATACCATTTTTTCCTTTTGCCAAGGGTCTCCCCTAGACAGAGCACTCGTTTCTAACAGTAAGTATGGACTTCTTACCTCCTGTACCGAAAGGGTATCAATTTGTTGAGAATAACTGGGCTTTTCTCCATTCTCAGAAGCAACTATGAAGTTTCTATGGTTTAAAAGAAATTTCAGATTAAGAACAAAATATGAAATACAAAGGGAAAAAAAATCATAGACTCATAGAATGGTTTGGGTTGGAAGGGATCTTTAAGATCATCTAGTTCCAACCCCATTGCCATGGGCAGGGACACCTCCCACTAGACCAGGTTGTTCACAGCCCCATCCAACCTGGCCTTGAACACCTCCAGGATGGGCCATCCACAACTTCCCTAAGCAACCTGTTCCAGTGTCTCACCACCCTCAGAGTAAAGAATTTCTTCCTAATATCTAATCTAAATCTACCCTCTTTCAGTTCAAAACCATTACTCCTCGTCCTGTCACTGCATTCCCTGATAAAGAGTCCCTCCCATCTTTCCTGTAGGCCCCCTTTAAGTAGTGCAAGGCCGCTATAAGGTCTCCCCAGAGCCTTCTCTTCTCCAGGCCGAACAACCCCAACTCTCTCAGCCTGTCCTCGTAGCAGAGGTCCTCCAATCCTCTGATCATCTTCATGGCCCTCCTCTGGACCTGCTGCAGCAGGTCCATGTCCTTCTTATGTTGGGGGCTCCAGACCTGCATGCAGTAGTCCAGGTGGGGTCTCACCAGAGCAGAGTAGAGGGGCAGAATC
>VYXH01008687.1:134584-152096 GCA_013397275.1 Burhinus bistriatus | reverse complement strand
AGGGGTGGCTAACCCTCCAGAGGTGTTGTACTGGAGNGAGAGAGCTGGGACTCTTTAGCCTGGAGAAGAGAAGGCTGAGGGGAGACCTTATTCTTGCTTAGAAGTATCTAAAGGGTGGGTTGGAGGAGGATGGAGCCAGACTCTTTTCAGTGGTTCCCAGTGACAGGACGAGGGGCAACGGGCACAAGTTGGAACAGAGGAAGTTCCATTCAAACATAAGGAAAAACTTCTTTACGGTGAGGGTGACCGAGCACTGGAACAGGCTGCCCAGGGAGGCTGTGGAGTCCCCTTCTCTGGAGATTTTCAAGACCCACCTGGATGCAGCCCTGAGTAATGTGCTCTAGGCATTCCTGCGTCAGCAGGGGAGTTGGACTAGATGATCTCCAGAGGTCCCTTCCAACTCTAACAATTCTGTGATTCCATGACTTAGAACACAAACCACCAAACCCTCACAGCCTACCAGCAGCATAGTCTACTTCAGCAAGCATGATCTTGGCTGCACCGAAGAGGCCACCATCATGCTCACAAGGCCTGCAGATGAAATCAGGTTACAGGGCACACCACCCTTCATGCAGAAGGTGGCCACAGGACAGGGGTCCAGCAGAGTACAACAGCTTTCATCTCCTACAGCTCTGTTCTGAGCACCAGTCTGTGCATACACACCACACAAATTTCAAGCAGCGCCTGCTGCTGCCGAATACTGCTCACTCACACACCCACGTTTTGGGAAGTCTCAACGCGCACCCTGTGGCTGGAGCGCTCTGCCCATATCCAACACTTTTGAGTTCCTTTGGTGCCCACTCACAGCTAGTGAAGGAGCGGGTTTTTGCCTTCATTCTGTAACACTCACTGAACCTGGATCTCTCTTTGGGAGTTCCGATCCAATGCAGTTCCTCAAAACTCGGAGGCTGAGTGCACCTGCCGAGACACCTGGGTGCAGAGGGTAACTGGAGGGGCAGGGCACTGCCAGAACAGTGGTGCAAGGTGTTCTTACACCACTGCAGTTTATGGTGCACTCGCAGATGGCATCTTCAGTAAAGAGAAAACTAAGGAACCTATAGTGTGGCAATGACAGAGGGCATTTTTAAACATGTCGGGGGACAGGAAGGAGGTACATACTTGAACAGACTAGAATAACCAGGAACCTGTATGGCATACCAATTTGAATCCTCCCCAGAGTTTAATCCCAGATCCCTTTTATCTTCCAAAGTAGAAAGCCATTTTTTTCTTTAGATGTATTACCAAACCATTACATTATGTTTTACTACAGAGGAGGAAGAGTAGGAAGTTGTTCTTTGTAGCTGTTTTTTTTTTTTTTTGTTTGGTTTTTGGGTTTTTTTAGAACGTTTCTGAAGTTATGCCATATGTCCAACAGCTTTGAACATTCTCCCATGTAAATAATGTTGTAGTCCTACTGGGTGTCTGTCCTGCTTTTAACACCCGAGCCCATCAGACATCAAATTTGCCCCGAGGGCTAGAAGCTTCCAGTACAATTCCCTTTTCTCAGCTTACATACAAGTAGCAATCAGGTAAGTAGAAGACACCCAAGTACTTGAACTGCAAAGGCTGCAATACAAGCTTATACATTAAAGGGAATCCATGTTCTCCACCCACAGGAGAACTTTCGCTGAAGAACAACCACTAAACAACCTGTAGGAAGCCAGTGCTCACTACACTGCATNGTAACTAGCGACAGGACAAGAGCCAATGGGTTCAAGTTGCACCAGGGAACGTTTA
This sequence comes from Burhinus bistriatus, assembly GCA_013397275.1. NCBI lineage: Eukaryota > Metazoa > Chordata > Aves > Charadriiformes > Burhinidae > Burhinus > Burhinus bistriatus. Next base: position 150,359 of record VYXH01008687.1, on the reverse strand, counting down.
GGCTGGACATTAGGAAAGAAATTTTCACTGAAAGAGTTAAAGCATTGGAACAAGCTGCCCAGGGAGGTGGTTGAGTCACCATCCCTAGAAGTGTAGATGCGGTGCTTAGAGACATGGTTTAACGGCAGACCTGGTAGAGTAGGGTCAATGGTTGGACTAGATGACCTTAAAGGTCTTTTCCAACCTAAACGATTCTATGATTCTATGTAGGACTATCTGCAGTACACTGAAGCACTTCAAAAACCCTGACGCACTTCAAAAACCCTGACAAACAGATGAACCAAGGCTACTGGTAAACATTTCGTAAAAGATTTATTTAAGTATCATTTATCACAAAGAAGAAAATACATATAAGATTAGAAGCATGCAACTGTCTTCCATATTTCTATTTATTTTTCTTGCATTTGCAGCACATCGTAATACAACTCCTGTGCCACCCTCACTTCTTCCTGAAAAATACTATGTTTCAAGACATAGGATAACAAAAAAAAAACCAAACACAATGAAGGTAAGATAACATATGAGAAAAGTGCAAAGTAAAAAAAGTCACATATATACCACATTCAAACCCCCTCCCCCTCCAAAAAATGGATAAAGGCAAACTGTCATTTTGCTGCACGATCAGATTGTCTTTATGAACTACTTTACAAAAAAATTAATATAAATTAAGGGCACGATCCTGCAGACACTTATAATTGTAGCTAACTTCAATCATAGATTGGCTCAGTTGGTATTACTAAAAGCCACAAGTTAGTCACATGCATAAGTTCTTGCAGTGTAAGGCCCCCAAGGCAATAAAATGTTTAAGAGCATTAAGGAGAACAAAAATTAAAGCAAACAAAATCACTCCCAGATGTGTTTTGCTTAGTAAGTTTATATCAAACATTTTAAACAGAACAGTTTGCTCCTAAAGCCCTGAATATTTCTATTACTTAAGCAGTTTTGCAAGATTAAAAGACAAAACCCTCAGGAAGCTGGTACAGATGTTAATTAACATAAAAATTGCTTCAGGCAGGTATGTAGGGAGGTGGAGGTTCCTTCTCAGGCATCTTCACTGCCATTTCATAGGTGGGCAGAACATACTAAAAAGACGACATTTTGAAGAGATTAATGCAGAAGGTTTAGAAAAAAACCAGAACAAACACATACATGCCCATCAGCAACTTAATCCTCTGTCGCAGGCAAATGTTTTTAAGAAGAACTTACTGCTGTTTCCAGTCAGCTAGTGAGGAAGCGAAAGAAGGTGCGACAGTAGTTTACTGCTCTGCTGAACCTAACCCTAGGTCACTCACTCCACCCCACTGCCTCTTGCTTTTGCAGAGCAGCAAGGAAGGTTTTGACTGGTGCAACCAGAAAGCTTCACTCTACTACAAGAAAAAACATGCAAAGACTTGTCTCTACAAAACCTCCTATTTTACGCACTATAAGGATGTAACTAAGAAATAAGCCACTGTAACATTAGCCTCTTTAAATTTTTTAATCCTTCTGGTCTTTGTTTAGAAAGCTGGACAAGGCTTGTAAACATATATGGATATGGTGGTTTTCTACTTCAAAATTAAACAATGCTGGTTCCTTTCATCTCAAAAAGAGGTTTTACCTGTGGAGGAGCTTCAAAAGCAGGGTACACAGCTATCTCTGGCAAATTTCTGTTGGTGATATATTTATAGCAGTTCCATACACAGTTAATTAGATATGCCTGAAAGAAGAGAGATTTCTCTTTTTAAAGATCTCATATGCATTAGCTGATTCAGAAATTAGATGCTGGATTACATTCATATGACAAAAAGGAACATAAATCAACTTAGTCGATACATATCTGAGGAACGGTTGCTATTTCACAGATTTAGCCACATACCTATGTTGTTCCCCATTTAGCTTTGCTACCATAGTGACTCAGAGAGGATGAACAACACAAGTTTTAGCAAAAGAATTCACAGATCCATTCAGTTAATCTCTCTATCTGCCTCAGCAGTGCTAATCAAATTAATCCCCAACTGGCTTATGCTTCTGTTGATCTCAGTCCAGACTTGCCAGGAGGAAGAGGAGGAGGAGAGGCCAACAGCACAATCCCACTCATCCCTGAGTTAGAATTAATATTTGTCCAACTACTAGTGGGAAGGAGAAAGCACAAACACACAACTGGGGTGGTAAGCAGAACGGTAAAGTAGCCTGGACTTTAAGTCAAAATTAACTGCTGTAGAAAGTCATACTACCATGCTCTAATGAGGATTGGATTTTTATTATTAATCTGTATAACATTAATCTCTCTGAATTTTTCATTGGCAAGTTAGCACATGGTTATACACAAGGTACCGAATTTCCCAATAAATACAGAAATATCATCCACTATATTAGGCTTCCACTCTCCACTGTCAGACATTCCTCTTGGAGAGAGCATAGAAAATGAGTAAAATACTTTTTCATTACTTCACTTTTCCTTAAATTCAATCTGAATGCAATAAATTAATATTGTCATGGCCAATGTATGTTATCAACTCATTTCTCTAATATGCTTTGTCTGCCCAAGTTTTTGTAATTCAAATGAATGCCTCTGTATTTAGATCTTCAGAAAGAAAATAACTGGCATTATCACCCTTCACTAGGAAGAAAGATGCAGCTCTGAATTAACCTATGCATTTCCTCCTTCCATCATCTTCCTTCCAAAACATACACCCTGGTTTGTTAGGCACAGTGAGAGATTTTAAAAGTCTTGTTTAGAAAATTTGCATGCAGCAACTCAATACTATTTCACTACAAGCTTAATTAAGTTCATCTCTACATATGCAAAAAGATGGTATTTGAAGTCTTTGTGCATTTCTGCTTCCTACTCAGGAAGGGCAGAGCTGCATAAACATGCCACACTGCATACAAACAAGTTAGTTGAAGACACCAGTACACAAAATATAAGACTTAAATCATACTGTAATTGAACATCCTAACAATTCTGCTCAAAGAAGTTCTTAACTCAGCATTAAGAAGTCAGCTGAGTTCTTAATTCAGCATTGAGAATTAACTCAGATTGATAGCATCTTAATAGAGTAACTCATGAAACAGACATATGCTTAAGTTTTAACTTACCTTTAAAATGATAAGTAAAGCAAAGAACACCAGAACAATAAACAAGAGACAGCTGGAGTCCAAGGCAAGGAGATCATCTTTGTAAGGGAAATCCGGCTAGTTAATAAAAACAGGGAAGGGACAGAAAGGGAGTAGATAAGCATGAACATTGCACAGTCACAAATAGGACAGAAGGCCATCGAAACTTCACACCAAATGAAACAAACTCTTGTGTAAACTACCCCCCCAGAAACAACAAAAAGTTCCATTTCTCTCTAGTTTCTTCTTTATCCTCCCACAAAGCACAGTATTTATCCTGCCTCTATCCTGCAAGAACAGGTCACTACAGAAGAGGGCTACCGATACAGAAGCCTCGTACTGTCTATACCCCCAGTCACTTCCTCAATCGCATGCTAATATATATATCTATAAAATTTCCTTTTTTAACAGCTGCAGCACAGCATTTGTACTTACGATCCTCTACTTCATAGCTCTTTAATGACTTAGTGTTAATTACCTCCTGTCAGTCCAACCAGTAACATACACGTGCACAGAGCAGAAAGGAAAAGTTGTCCCCAAACTTCAGAGGAGTCAATACAAAGAGCTTCTGCAAATTTCTGACTCTTCTCTTTCCCTGACCACAGTAACAAAGCCTCTCTCCAACACCGATCCAATTTTTTTTGTTTATCTCTGTTTTAAAAGGATTTTTTAAACATCTACTTGAACAGATCTAAACACAAGCCAGAAAGAGCTTGTGATCCCCATTAACTGACAGTGTATTCTACCCATTGAGCCTTCTTGCAGTTAAAACACAGGCAGTGATAATGACAACTCCATTTATAGTTTCCTTAGAAAGTGTTGTTGCAAAATGAGACAAGCCATATAAAACACAAAAAGGAAGGCTCAGAATCTCAGATTCCATCCCATAATGCTGTAGGACCCTACATCATATTAATCCTTACCTACACTCTTCTCCTCCCCCATCAAATAAGGGTCAACACATTTTTCATCTGCAGCAGCAAGCCTGCCACAGAACCATATCGCTTACAGGGTTAGGAACATCTTTGTTTCGAGTGCAAACGTAGCAGAGACAGTTTAAATCAACAACTCCCATCTTTCTTTAATCTCCCTGGCTTTCCTTTTCGGGAGCAATGACACTTTTGGCCCTCCCACCTCTGATAAGCTCTCATTCTCATAACCACCCCTACAGCTGCTGCAGCCTGAATTCCTCTTTTGTATGAACAGGAAGGTAACTATAGCTCAGTCACTTACCCAATTAAACCAAAATTTAATTCCAAATGCAAAATACCAATTTGAGCTGAACAAACACTTACCAACTGATCCAGGTAATCCTTGATTCTGGGCAAGTAGGTTAGAGAACTGATGGCAACCAGACAACTGAGCACAAAGTCAAAGAGTTGATAACAGAAAAATGGGATCAGCCAGCCTACACGATGCTAAGGGAAAAAAAAAGCAGCAGTCTGTAAGGTATTTTGTTAAAAATTCAAGTAGCAAATTTAAAACCATGTACTGCAAATATACTTACAGCGATTGCACCGTACACCATCATTGCACTGATTGTGAACATGAGGAGGGAGATAGCAAATAGAACACAGGCATTTTCTGCATTAAAAGAAAAACAATAAGCATCAGTCATTTCCTGAAGTTGTCACACTGCAGCTGACAGGTACATAAGCTCTGTCCATTACTATGATCTGTCCTCACTCAACTGTTTCATCCGCGCAGCAGCAGAATTGAGTAGCTCAGACCTCTCCTAATGGAAAAAGATCTGGTTCAAGAAAATCAGCAGGCATTGGGAAAAATCCCTCTGCCTTAATCAAAAGGCCCAAATAAAGCTCAGACATACTAATTAGAAGCCTGACATAGTTTGATAGTAATGCAACATAATGATGCTGATTTGCAATGTATGTCAGTGCTAGAAGTATGTGGGTGATTAACTTTACCACTGGAAAGAATTTTAAGCGAAGCTAGCACGGCATCAACCTTTACACTTTAAAATGGTTTGATTATGTAATTCGGTCATTGGCAGTGGGAGCAGCACTGCTCCTTCGGTAACGCTACGGAAAACAGGAAATCACTGGGTGGAAGGTATCCCGTTATTTACAAGAAAAAGCAGTTGAACAGAAGCCAAATGGTAGCAGAATCCAGGACACTCATGGAAACTGAATGATAAAGATTCTCCTTGTGCATCACAGTTACTGATGACAGAAGCACAGCTGCTTTCCACAAGTTAGATTATACTTGATCTCCTACAGCAAGCACAGTTTACATTTTTAAACACAGAGAAAGAAACCAGCTTGCGAGTCTATAGGTGTGGTAAGCTGATGTTTTTAGCTTGGGACAGATGATGTGAGAATCCTAATTCTAGCCTGCAACTGATTTGAAAAGATACACTGTAGAAACTGTACCAAGTACACCAACATTTGTTATAAAACCCATGACATTTTACAGGTATCTGCTGTAACTTTCCTCAATATCTTGGCTTTATGAAGTATTTGGTCCTTGTTCCCACTCTCACTTCATTAGTAATAAGCATGAGTTACAGTCACAAGTCAGAACTGATAGATCCTCAACTCCAGTCATGAATAACTAATATGAAGACTGTAAACCACAACTCAAAATCCAGATTTCTGTTGTACTATTTATCTTCGCTCCAGACTGGACCTGACCCTCCCTACATTTTAGTGTAATACAGTAGACTTAGATGAGACACATTAGAAGTGCCACACTCAACGTATTTCTTCTTACTTAAAAACAAGAAAAACAAAGCATGCACAAAAATTTACATGTCATACTACAGTTAAAAAACTTGGTCATTACAGACAGAAGTTTGACACTGATTACACTTGTACACGTCATACACTTCATCTGTAACAACAGAGTGGAAGTAGGTTTAATTCTGCTTGTGATGCTTTCTCTTCTGTTTCTTCTGCACGTCAAACTTTAAAGATAAATACTTGAGTGAAACCAAAGTACTTTGCATCCCAGTTCTTCCACTGTTCTTATAAAAATGGCATCATTTTCCTCTAAGTAAACTCCTACACAATAGCTGCAAGCTCTTTCCTTAAATCTATGAGTATCACCAAAAAAATAAAAAAATCTTTTAAAATAGTTTTCTGCTTTTTCTTTTACTGACACAGCAAAGATAGTAAGTGTTTACGGAGAAAGTGTATTAGAGGTGTTCCACCCATACTTCAAGACTCAAAGCATTAGAAGGCCAAGAAACCTTATCATTTAAGATGCACAGGAGCATATGGAATATTATTTTCATTTATTTTTTTTTTATTCTTGTAGAAGAATAATTAAAGAGAAATGCAGAAAACAAGACAACCATATTTAAGAGCTGTATGCATATATTGCACACTAGTGTAAGGCAAATACACCATGATACTGCATGCTTTATTTTCTAATCAAACAGCAGAGTTATACACCTACCAGCCATTCTCTCAGAAGCATAGTAATTTCCGATTACTTCATACTGGATATCAACAGTTGGCACTATATTTGGATGAGTCACTTCTACTGTCAACAAGATGCCCATCAGCAAGTTCACCACCTGAGAAAGATCACAATTACCTAAAGGTTATTTATACTGCAACAGCTATGATCCTTTTAAGGACATACTAGTAAATCTTTTGTTTCAGTCAGAAATACTCTTTGCTTTGCCTGTATGTGGAGGAAAAAAAAAAAAAGGAACCCAACTTACAATTAAATTTCAAGCTGATTTAGTTAAAACACTACCAAAACACCCAGGAGAGCACTGGACACCTGCTAGTTTTAACAAAACACAACTAAATAATTAAAAGGATGCATAGGGTTGGTAAGGATTCAAATGACATAATTAAACTGATGCTGTATGATGAATACACAGATTTGGAAGGAAAAGGTACAACAATGGACAATGAGGAACATTTGGAAAGAGTTTCTGCTGTCTACAACAAATTGAAAGGCAGAATTAATTTAATGCACAAATAAGGTACTGCACCCTACTCTTTCAAATAGTGCTGGGGGGCAAGCAGTACAAGGGAATGTGCAAGCATCACACAGTAAATACTGAGTACAAGGGAAACTTCCACTACAGCTCTAATCCTCAAATGTAGCTTGCTGCTTGGTTTCTCCCGTGTTACAGTTTTAATACAAGCAGGGGAGAACTGGCTCCTTCCCCTTCCTAGATCATTGATTAAAACCACATCAGTCTTTATCAGAAAGGTTACACAACCACAGGTGAAGTTAAAGAAATCTCACACAAAGCTTCAACCACAAAATTTGTAAGCATTCAGCATTGGCTATGTGTTTATCAGTCCTTCTCCTCACTTACACTGCCATTAAAGACAACTTCTGTTTCCCCATTTTGGTACGCATCAAAATGCTTTCAGTAACAGCAAGAGCTCAAAGAGTCAGAAGTAGTTTAAGCCTCTGCAAAATTGCCTTCACAGCATTTATAACCTATTCAAGATTTACAGGGGCATAGTTCCTGTTACTAATATCTGGAGAGACAGGCCAAAGAAAAAGGCTGCATAACAAAAAAAAGTCATGATGGTATTTTCGAGCTGCAGTAGTTTTCCAATCAGTATTCAGTACAGTCACCACCACGAGCAGGATCTTTTACAATTAGCCTCAAAAGAAAAAAAAACAAACTGGTCTGCAGTTTCTCGCAACTTAACAGTATTTGCCAGATATTTCTTCTTTTACTGGCCTTGTTCCAGGAGTCAATGACAGCAATAGTGGCAAGTCTACACACAATTACTGAAGTTTTCAGTAAGGAAAAAAGATAAGACTCCTTTTAAATGTTCAAAAGCTTTCTAAGATTCACAGTTCCAACAAGCCTTTTTTTTTTTTTTAAAAAAGGGTTTTTTTGGGTTCGTTCTTTCTTTTTTTCCCCTAGGGTTTAGAGATATCATGGGTGATAAGCAAGCTTACACTTTCTACTAAAAAGAATCCTTCAGTGAAATCAAACCTGATCATTTTGTAGAAATTCTATCATGTCATCATCTATTACACAAACTTACTAGAAATTCCAACTACTTTCAGCCACTTGCATCCCCCATCTTATGCCTCGGAACATAAAATATAGTAACTAGTATAGCTGGCAGTACAGAACTAAGTTTAGCCACCAATATTTCCAGCCTTAAAATGAACATGTTTTCCTCCTTGCAAGAACTTCCCACAGGGCAAACTGTCAAGTTGCTCATCTGCCACTTGTCTAAAGTCTTATTTTGCTCCACCATTGTTCAAATGTATAGAATACTGTATTCTCTCACCACTCCTGTTTCATCCTTCTCTACTCTGGCCTGATGCTTTCAATGTATTTTCAAGCCTATTTACTCCTCTCTGTGAGCGAAACAGGCATATCAACCTATACTTTGGAAAGTAACTTCCTGCTCTATACTTGTTTTAAAAAGCACATGTCAAGGTTCAGATCTCTGGCAGTTGAAACATTGACTTCTACTTCATTAAACACAAAGAGACACATTCAATTATAGCTAAATCATTTGCTATTTATACACACAGTCACCATTTTAACTGAAATAGTGATAAAGTTCAGGATGAAAGCCAATATTACTTCAATACTGAGTTTAACTTCCACAATAGCCTATCTGCCTCAAGATAAAGAGCAAGCAGCACTTGAATTAATACAGAATACTGAGGAATTTGAATGCCTTGGAATTGTGAGACTGATCCTACATCTGTCACTTTATTTTCATACTATCCACAGCCCTAATTTAGCATACAAAAGTCTTTAGTAATTTCACTAGTTACTGAGCGCAGTTCAAAGTATTAAAGCTTTATTTTCTCAATCTGAAATGGCGTACAAAGAAAATAGGAAATTAAAGAGCCATTCAAAATCCAATCTATTAGGGTCAGCGAGACAGAACAAAAACGCTAACTTAAAAAAAAAACCCAACCAACAACAAACCCAAACCTCTGCCAATTAACACTCCAGGGCTTCCAGTACTCCATTACTGCTATTTGTGAATCATATCACAGCACTGAGCAATTCATCACATTCAACATATGGATTTCAATTACGAGTTACCAGTGACTCCAAATTAGGAGTCCTTTTAAGCACAAAGCCAGAGCCTATATTGTAACTACTACCGTTCCTCTTTCACAGGAGCTTGATAACAGCAAGACTACAATGCTTGTTTCAACTTGACAGTCAATGTGACTGGCAGCAAGAGGATGGTCTGGATTGCAAGGCATTGTCAGAGCTTAACAGAATATACTCACTGCAAATAAAATATATGTTCACAAATGGTCTACATGAAGGAGTCAGAAAAAACAGCACAGGTAACTCTTAGTGTAATCTGAAGAATAAAACCACCACCCCCAAAAAAACCCACCAATGCTGACAAGCCAGCAGTCAATGGATGGTGTACTGTTCTGAGGCAAAACCTCAGAAATCCCAGCAGTCCCCATCCTAGTCCTCTTTGTTAGGAAGTAAAAAAAAAAAAAACCAAAAAAAAAATTACAAAATGCCTGTTCAAGTTCTTACTCAAAAGGTGGGTCCATTAAGACGAAAAACTTAGTTTTATAGTAATTTAAGAAGAGTATTTTACTCTTAAAATTGGGAAAACCGAGCTTAATGGAATTTCATTATAGCTTATATCAAAATTTAAAAATCCAATAGCTGGTATTCAAGTAGAAAGTCAGTATTTATTACAAACTGATAACAGAAATATTAGCTCCCCAGATGATCAGAACTCGAGCATTAGCTTTTTAATTAGTGAGTTTTATCTCCATGGTATACATTTAATGCCTAATCATATAAGTGCTTGAGCTCTCTGGAGGCCTGAACATGAAGTCTAGGTTTCCCCAAGCACTCTGAGTGACTAAAAGTCTTGGAGACATAAACAAGAATTCTTATTGCTTATTTTGAGTGGAAAAGAAGAGGGAAATTGCCTTGCACTACCACACTTTCTGATCTTCCTCTCACTTCTCCAGTATTTTTCCTTAAACATGTTCCTGAAGAAACAAACCGTGATGGGGTTTTTGTTTTAGTGTTTTATTATACTGAAATAATAAGAAAAGAAAAATAATAATTTTAAATACGGTATTTCAGAGCTTCTAGCACTGTCAAGATTAGATTGAGACCAGTTACATTCCTTTGTTTCTGGAAGTCTCGTTCAGTGAAAAAACTACTCCAGAGATCATCCTGACCCTCCTGCTAACCAGTAGCAATTGCATCATTTTGACTCCATTGCTGAAGTTTGCTGCCAGAATGAAACAGCCACTCCCTCCAAAACAATGTTATTACTTTTAGACTGTTTATTGAACTCTGATCTGATTTTTGCCAGGGCAGTGTTCACACTTCCTGTTTCTGGAAAGCACTGTGCCTAATAAGAAAGTTTACAGGAAGACACAAACTTCAAAGCCACACATTTGCAATTACGGAGCTAGGAATAGGAGGTTTCTTTTTCCTTCCTACACAGAACAGTAGTGGGTGTTGCAGAGTAAACCAAACTATATTAGTTCTGGAAGTCAAGAACAAGTCCGCTAGAAATCATCTTAACTCATCTTTTTGCAAATACAGTTTTACCTATTTATCAGAAACAACAGCGGCATATGGACCAAAGCATGCTTAAAAGATGCAGTTTGATCACAGCAGACATTTTAGAAGATAAGGTCCTTGTTGTCTCTAGACTCACAGAAGTATGCAACAAGGACAGTAATATAACTGTTTTAGTCAGGCGGTAAGTTAATTAGATGCAAGATTCAAGAGTATACAAATAAGCAAGAAATAGGAAAATGCCTAAAGAAATGGTTACATAAGAATAACGCACACGTATTAAATAGCCAAAACTCTTATCTTACTGAAACATCTGGAGTAGATTGCTACGAGACTCCATTTTATGTTCGGTATCAAATTCCTTCACGGCTGCACAGCACAAGAACACAGTGTATCCAGTAAATACAGGCTGATTTTCAGTAACACAAAGTTATTGTTGAACTAAGCCTTCTCCCCCACCAAAAAGCTACCTCCCTCACAAAAAAACACCACCACCAAACTAACCAAACCAACCAACCCACCCCACACAGACTGTAACTTAAAAGCACACGTTATTAAATTGATTTAGAAATACTTATTACAAGCTAGTGTCTGAAAGACTGAAGTTACTGATATACTTAAATGGTGCATTAACTAACATGTCTAAACAACCTGACATACCCCAGGCCGTTTAAAAAAAAAAAAAAACTAAGTTCATCAGCAGAAAGATATTTAATTTTCACTGTCCAAATTGTACTTTTCCTTGAAAGGTATGAATTATAGTTGAATTCTGATTTAAAGCATTAGGCAAGACCACCTAAGACTTCATGGTAAGACCTTGTTTCAGCTCAAACAGCTAACAGTTGTCAGACTTAAAAGTTATCACCTTTTCCCAGCTGACAGCTGGGAAGAACTGGATGAACATTTTCAATGCATAATTTAACAAAGTGTTTGATACAGTTTATAGAAAAACAGAGTGATGAAGTACTTTGCAGGCACCCTACTACCCTGAACTCAGATATCTGTATTTTTCCCTCTAGCAGTCTGCAGCCACTGAATCTGTAGCAGTTACACTAGATCAGAGGAACACTTTGCCTCAGACACAACTCCACCTCTGAAGCCATCAGCCTCATCAATGACCAGCATACTCTTCACCAGCCATAAGCACTACAGTTATTTGCACAGATTCAGAAGGAGGAAGAGGTGCTGCATCCAGGCAACAGGATGAAACGGAAGCATGGCAAAAGAAGTAGAAGCCGGAAGTACTACCCGGTCTGCGGCCAAGGAAAGCACGTCCCTGCCCACTGGCCCCACCAAGTTCCTGGGTTGCTAGATACTCCTGCAAGCAGGAAGCGAAAGCAGGGAAGGCAGTAAGGTGTGTTTGTTCCATAACAAGGATGACTGGCTTCTTACTGTTAAGAATTTATGCTTTTACTTGAGGTACCAGAAGCATATTCTTCATCTCCCTTCATTAGCGTGAGGTAAAACTTCTCAAGTTTTGCAGATTTCCAGAACAAGACTGATGTTCAATACTGCAATGGACCTTACTTTTCTATTTCACATGAACTAATGGTAGAATTTAATCAACACCAAGACTGTTTTATTCCAATTTCTTTTTGAAAAAAAGAGTAAAATATCCCTTTCCTGAAGTTTTGTTACACTTCCCACTCCTCTACCTTGCTGCTTCTTCCACTCCTCTCTCCTGCCATTTTATTGTTCACTTGTACATTTTTTTTGTCAATGGAAGAACTGAGATGAAAAAAAATAGCAAGCTTCCTGTACTTGCTGAAGATAAACCATAAATTCTCCAAACTTAACCCCCATGGCTGTAAAAGCAGTTTCTGTGCATGGCTCCTTCACATCGAGGCAAAAATATTCAGCATTCTCTATTTTTATAGTCTGGGGAAGGGTGAAGGAGAATACAGGCTTCAGTTACAGCTTCAGGAGAACAGAAAAGCTACGACGCAACATTTTTAAACTAACCTCACGTTTTTACTGCCCATCAGGGTAAGGGGAAGGAAAGATGAGGAAATGACTTAAAAAAAGGGGAACTCAGTTCCCTCCTTTAAGTGAACTTGGGGAAGTTAAGCATCTAGGCCTTAACTTGCTGATACTGTTTTCACATTTCTACTTTACTCTATTTCAAAACTACCTTTAATGTTTCAGCTTCACCACCAAACTCTCTCCCAGAGAAAAAGCACTCACCACTCAGAAAACAAGAGGTGTTTTGGAAACTAAACCTGTTTCTATTGCTCCCCAACCACTGTTTTGAGAACACGGAGTACCAAATAACCAGGAACTTCCCTTTCCACAAACCTCTTCAACAAGCAGAAGCCATGCTCGCTTTGGAGACCCTCACCTTCCTCTCAGAGGCTGCACACTACTCAGGGGAACCACATCTTACCATTCCATTCTCAACATACCCAAATTCCAGCCCCCCCCAGGCATTAGCATCTCCTCTCCTACTAAGGACAAGTTCAAAACTGTTTGAAACATATAAGAGCGCCTACCCCTCCAATCTAAGGGAGGGAATAGCCACAGAACCCCTCGGAGACCCAGCTTAAAATGCCCTGAACTTCCCCTTTATTTTTCTAACCACAACAAGGGAGGCGGCCAAGGGACAACTAAGTTTGCCAAGCCCGAAACAGATCCCGGGAGGGAAGAGGGACCCAAATCACGCCGGGTGACTCCAGGAAAACTCGTGCAGCTTCCCCCCCGTCCCCCCAGCAGCACAGCGGACAACCCCGACGGCTGGCACGACGACAGCCGACCCCCGAAAGGGAACGACTCCCCCAGCGAGGAGTGGGGGAGCCCCCTCTCCCCCGCCCGGGCCCACCGGCGGCGCATGCGCACTGCCCGCTCCGCGCCCACCGCCCCCAGCCCGGGCAACGGCCAATGNAGAAGCGGTCCCGGCTCCGCTTGAACGTCATGGTGGCAGCAGCGGCGACACCGACCTCCCGCCTCCAGGCCCGCCGCTCGCCCTCTCCAGCCACTTCCCCTCCAGCTGAGGGCCGTAAAACCCCCGCGCCCGCGTCACTGCCGCTCTGGCCAATCAACCGCCGACAGCGGGGGCGCGGGGGTGTGCCTGCGGGAGGGCGTACGCGTTGCCGCGGCAACAGGCGATTGGCGGCGCCGCGGGCCAATCACAGCACCCCTGGGTGCAACGCCCAGTCGTTCACCTGCGGCGGTGGGGCGGGGCTCACCTGAGGCGAAGCCCGGTGCCCGCCGGGCCCGCCATGTTGGGGCGGAGCCCTTTCCTCCCGCCACAGCCCCCTCAGGGCTGGTACCGCTCTCCATGGCGCATCCCGCGGGGGCAGGGCCCTGGCCGTGCTCGCCTGGCGCCTGGGTCTCAGCCCGCCGTGCTCCTCGACGCAGCATGGGTGAAGGTTGACCAGGACGAAGAGCCGGTGCTTGGCCTCCGAGCAGGCAGCCAGAACCCTACGGGGAAAACTGTGTTGTCCAGCGACAGCCTTTTCTTTAAAGAAAAGGTGTCTCCTTAGCAGAGCCTGAAGTGGCCTGCTTTGGCATGCTATCAACATCCCACGGCTTTCGCTGAAATTCAGCCAGTGCTGTACAGGGTTTAATTTGCTTAAACCCTTTTGCCATTCTTTTGCATTAGTTCCTTGGATTAAATCACTAATATGGTATGTTACATGCTAAGAGGATATGTGATAAGAGGGTAAACAGGTGAGTTTTAGTCAACAGAGATGCATTAGTTTTTTGTGAGTTAAAAGTCCCTGTTTGTGAGTGGATAATATTTCCTTAGTCCCACTGCTGGTGCTGCCAGATACACGTGTTAGTTAGAAATAATGCATGTAAATCACAAGTGCTGCCTTCATATGTGTACGTGGTAAGAGGTTGCTCCACCGTTTGGACACCAGGTGTGTTCCCATACGGAGCGGGAGCTAGAAACTTCCCCTGACCCGAGGGCAGCCAGTGTTTGAGACCTGAGCTGTTGATACAGATATGCGCACGGTTTATTGTAACCCTGGTGCAGCTGCAAGTATTTCCTTATTGGCCACTTACAACCAGTTTGAGACACTCATAGAACCATAAATATTTGCTGTGCATATGTACACCAAGATGTATGTCATATGTCAGTATTAATACTGAGTTGTTTCACTGAAAAATGAGAAGGTAACGCCGGTGACTGTACTCGTCCTTTTGATATATTCCAGATCCTACAATTAACACATTTTATTGTTTTAGCTACTTAGTCTATTTTTAAACATGAGCTGTTGCTGAGTTATTTGAAATGGTTTACTTAAAAGCTTTAAAACTGACCTTTTTATTTTAAATCCCCTGTGTTCCATAATTGGTGTTTTTCTTCCTTAGGGCATATTTCATTTTTGAATAAACATTTGTAAGTGCTGCTAAGACTGCTCTAATGATCCTATTATACGCTATTGTTTGTTTCTTTAGTGCTCCTAATGTGCTCAGCCCTGCACACAGATGCTTGATTATCAACACTCTGATTAAATGTAGCAAAACCGGACTAATTTTAATCAATATACATGCATGCATGTAAATAAATAGGAAAAGAATGTGTATTTTGTTGTAATCAGTCATTTAAAAAATCAGTTTTCTCACAGATGGCACGTTGTGAAGCCTAAACCAACTATGCAGCATGCACGCCTGAATTGATAACATTGTTCCTAGGAAGTGGAGAGAGGCTCTCCCTCCTCTTGGTCTGTCTCCATGTGAAAGAGGAATTCACAGGACTAGAGTGAGTCAGAAGAGAAAGCCTCGAGTTAGGGCATCCACTTGGAAACATCTAGATTCCATTCTCCATTCAAATGGTTTGTGAGGGCAAGTGTTNATCCCGGGAGGGAAGAGGGACCCAAATCACGCCGGGTGACTCCAGGAAAACTCGTGCAGCTTCCCCCCCGTCCCCCCAGCAGCACAGCGGACAACCCCGACGGCTGGCACGACGACAGCCGACCCCCGAAAGGGAACGACTCCCCCAGCGAGGAGTGGGGGAGCCCCCTCTCCCCCGCCCGGGCCCACCGGCGGCGCATGCGCACTGCCCGCTCCGCGCCCACCGCCCCCAGCCCGGGCAACGGCCAATGCTCCCGCGCATGCGCGCTGCCCGCAACACAAATCGCCGCCCCCTCAGCGGCGCCGGCCGCCCCCCGCGCCAGTCTCTCACCATGTACCAGGTGCCCAGGATAATGGTGCCGGTCCGCACATGGCAGCAGCCGCAACAGC
>VYXH01008687.1:123092-134257 GCA_013397275.1 Burhinus bistriatus | reverse complement strand
CATTAGTTCCTTGGATTAAATCACTAATATGGTATGTTACATGCTAAGAGGATATGTGATAAGAGGGTAAACAGGTGAGTTTTAGTCAACAGAGATGCATTAGTTTTTTGTGAGTTAAAAGTCCCTGTTTGTGAGTGGATAATATTTCCTTAGTCCCACTGCTGGTGCTGCCAGATACACGTGTTAGTTAGAAATAATGCATGTAAATCACAAGTGCTGCCTTCATATGTGTACGTGGTAAGAGGTTGCTCCACCGTTTGGACACCAGGTGTGTTCCCTTACGGAGCGGGAGCTAGAAACTTCCCCTGACCCGAGGGCAGCCAGTGTTTGAGACCTGAGCTGTTGATACAGATATGCGCACGGTTTATTGTAACCCTGGTGCAGCTGCAAGTATTTCCTTATTGGCCACTTACAACCAGTTTGAGACACTCATAGAACCATAAATATTTGCTGTGCATATGTACACCAAGATGTATGTCATATGTCAGTATTAATACTGAGTTGTTTCACTGAAAAATGAGAAGGTAACGCCGGTGACTGTACTCGTCCTTTTGATATATTCCAGATCCTACAATTAACACATTTTATTGTTTTAGCTACTTAGTCTATTTTTAAACATGAGCTGTTGCTGAGTTATTTGAAATGGTTTACTTAAAAGCTTTAAAACTGACCTTTTTATTTTAAATCCCCTGTGTTCCATAATTGGTGTTTTTCTTCCTTAGGGCATATTTCATTTTTGAATAAACATTTGTAAGTGCTGCTAAGACTGCTCTAATGATCCTATTATACGCTATTGTTTGTTTCTTTAGTGCTCCTAATGTGCTCAGCCCTGCACACAGATGCTTAATTATCAACACTGATTAAATGTAGCAAAAACGGACTAATTTTAATCAATATACATGCATGCATGTAAATAAATAGGAAAAGAATGTGTATTTTGTTGTAATCAGTCATTTAAAAAATCAGTTTTCTCACAGATGGCACGTTGTGAAGCCTAAACCAACTATGCAGCATGCACGCCTGAATTGATAACATTGTTCCTAGGAAGTGGAGAGAGGCTCTCCCTCCTCTTGGTCTGTCTCCATGTGAAAGAGGAATTCACAGGACTAGAGTGAGTCAGAAGAGAAAGCCTCGAGTTAGGGCATCCACTTGGAAACATCTAGATTCCATTCTCCATTCAAATGGTTTGTGAGGGCAAGTGTTCCAACTAACATCCTGCAGTCGGACGCTTTGCCTTCACTAGTATCAGCGGTCATGTCAGGCTCAGATATTCAGGGCTATTTTCATGAGCTGAAATAAATCTTAATTAAGTGTTCATATCTTTGTCAGCCAGGCTCAGAACAAAAATTGATGTGATTCCCTTGAGCTTCACTGCTTGTTATACCCTGCAGACAACAAAGATACTGGGAAGAATAATGTGAATGTCATTTAACATCACAAAGCAGCTTTCCACAGCAGGATAGACTGATGTGGAACTATTGACTGGGCATAAAAAACCTCTCCACTTTCTCTTCCCGTCAAAAAAAAAAAAAAAAAAAAAAAAAAAAAAAAAAAAAAAAAAAAAAAAAAAAAAAGGAAAGATTAAGAATATTTT
This sequence comes from Burhinus bistriatus, assembly GCA_013397275.1. Lineage (NCBI taxonomy): Eukaryota > Metazoa > Chordata > Aves > Charadriiformes > Burhinidae > Burhinus > Burhinus bistriatus. The sequence goes on along the minus strand of VYXH01008687.1, from coordinate 132,663 downwards.
GAGAATGATTGCATTGTCCCCTGTACTTGGGTGAAGAGAGAATAGGTTAATGATTTTAGTCATACCCTCTGTGAAAGATTCCAGTTCTTCCATGCCACAAGCAGCCCTGATGACCTCCGACAAGACACTTCCTTCTCTTTGAGCCTTAATTCTCTCCTTTTTGCTAGTTCAGAGAGGATTTGTGAGGCTAAATATATTAAAAATTGTGAAGGGCTCTGCGTACAGTCATGACAGCCAGAGCAAAATCTCAGAGAGACAGAGAGTACTTGTGATAAACTTTTCTTCCCAAATAGCAAAAAGACCTTGACATTGCAGGAGCACCTCGTCCACTTCCACAACAGTAAGAGCAGAAAGCCCTTACACATATCTGCAATCCAGAGGCAGATGCAAAGGAATGATTCAAATTCCTTTATCAGCATGACACTTAACTCCTTCCTTCTCAGCAGGTAGGAAGGGAAGGAGGGTTGATGTCACAGTGTTCCTTGTTAGCCAAACATGTTAGGTCTTTCAAAATCCGTGTCTAGACAGGAGATTTGAACTGTGGCATGGCAATGTTATACCAAACACAAATTATTAGTTTTGAATAATCATATTTGAAAATAATATAAAAACACATGTGACAGCAGAACAGCTAGGATCATGTAAACGAAAGGCCAGGTTGCATTCTCCTTCAGCTTCTTCAAAAAATTAAGTACAACACCTGGAAGATGTCAAAACAACACTAAGACTGTTTTATGCTGATTTTTGTAATTCCACAGTCTCTCCCTTTTGTGCCATTCTTCAGTCTGTCCTTGGCCAAAAGATCCTTGGCTAAGTCTCACTTAGGCTGTAATCATTACTTCTCTGTACGCACTGAACTATCGCCAGGTTGCTTATGAAAGATGAGGTGCTATTCTGCTTCAGTGTTTGCTCTGCGTGTGTGTGTGAGGGGAAACCTACAGACCAGGAGCTGATAATCGTACTTAACCTCCACGGTCAGAGTTCGTATCACTTTACAATGAAAATATTGTCCTGTTGGTTGCACAGTGGGATGAACTGGTTTGACCAACACCAGAAAGGCTAGTAAAAGCGATAGGAGCATCAAGCAAGTCTCCTGTCGAGTGGCTTCTTTGCCAGGGAGTAAAAGGTGCAGTGCAGGATATGTTGGAGCTTTTCCATCCCAAATGGAAGGCTCTTGACTATGAGGGCAGTAACAAGATACTTCTATAATTTTTTTCTATAACTTTACTCCATGTGTGTGTCTGCTACTCTACATGATAAAATAAATAAAAAAAAAAAAAAGGAGGAAAGGTGACTTTGCTTCTCAGACTTGGTTATTTTCTACACTGAAGAACCACTTTTAAATAAAACAAAAATGTAAGGTTTTACAGCATCCCAGAGAAACTAACGTCTTGACATAGATACTGCAGTATATAACACCAGATCCTTTCAAAAGAACTTAGAAAAATCAATAGAACTGTTGCAGAAGATGTGAAAAATATCTGGGCTGAGAGCATGGATTGGCTTTTTGTTTCCTTAAAAAAGGTAAGAATGCACTGGAGTAAAAGCAAAGCATTAGCATATCAATGAGGGGAAAAAACCCTAAAATAAATCAGTCAGGAGGGAGACTTTCCTGTTGGTGACTCACACAGTGAAATCCTAGATATTCTGAAGTCAGCATTAACGAATTTTACCAGCCTTTTTCTCCAAGATGGATTCTGCTAGAAGAAAACAAGCTAATTCAGAGATTCAGTGGTTTCTTGTAAAAGAGATAAGAAAGTAATAAGAATGTATCACGATGAGTTTTGTGGTTATTGGATTTTACTTTTGTTTATTGAATTAATCAATGTCACTTTAGGATTCCTAACGTAATGTTCCAAGCTTCTGTAGTTTTTGTTCTAGCTGATTGCTGTTAACAATATGAATTATCTTTTACCAGCAAGGGTCAGTTTAACTCGTAACAGATGGATCAGAAAGTCAGGGTTAGAAAAGCAGCTAAAATACAGCCTGATGTAAAACTTATATTAGCACAAGACTGTGTTTCTGGGTTACTTGCTGTACGCCCCGGTTTTCTGAATATCAAACGCTGAATAAAAATTCTTGTATTCATTTACAGAATCAAAATTTGCTAAACTAAAAGAGCTGTGGTTCATTTATATCAGCCTTCATACAGCTGAGGAGTTATAAAAATGTCTAAAAATAACGCACAGCATTTTCCTTCATGTAAAACAGTACTTGCAAGTTCAGGTATCTCAGTACTTTCACATGACTAAAAGTGAGTGCTGGAAATGGGAAATAGCCTGTACTTACTGGCAGTCTCCCCCTTCCAACCCTCAGCCTGGACTTGCTGCTCCACAAATCTTGGCCAGGTGAACAGGAGGAGCCTGAGGACCTGAACACTACCTGCTCAGGGAAGTAGGAAGAGTTGCCTTCTTGTAATTGTCACTTCTTTACACATTGGCTCTTTGAATGAGTTTGCAGCTTAGAATGTCAGCAGATTTCCAGGAGAAACACAGTGGCAGGCAGCTGATGCTGCCAGAAGTGCTTGATTAAGTAATTTATCATGTGTCTCTGTAACTTACCGTACTCAGAACCACCACCAAAGGAAAATAGCGCACAGATACAGAAATCAAACTTTGACATAAACTCCACTTTACCAAGTTTCTAATAGCTCTGCATGGGCTGGTACAAGGGTCAGTTATTGTTGCAGTGGCTTTTTCCTGAGAAGGCACAGGGGGTTTATTTCTGAGACCAATGCATTACGGCGTCCCTTCAGTGCAGGAGGACGCTTCCTTTGCAGATGAGAACATCTGCGGAGCTGAATGTCAGGGATGGCACACGCTGGAAAATTTAATTTGCATTGAGAAGACCCCTGGGTCTGTTTCAGTACCATCACAGAAGGACAAGATTTCCTATATCTGATCTTTGTAGCCCTCTCTCCTCACAAGGAGCCAGCTACCCTTGGAACATTTTCGGTATTACGGAGCAGCCTACCTGATACTTGGCTCATGCAGATATGTCAGCTGTGCCACTGATCTGCAGATTGGGTGGAACCTTGATAATTATAGGTGATTACAATGATCAGTTACAGATAATTATGGAACAGCAGGCCAAATTCCTCTCTGTAGTTGCCCCACTTAACCCTGATGGTGTTACACCATGGTTTGAGTGTGAAGCAAAGCTTCAGCCTCTGCATCTGCATACTGCAGTCTGCCTGTGAGTAAACACAGCTTTCTGGGTCAGGAGTTCATCAGTTACAGCATCAACCACATCTTAATGCCTGAGATACTCATGGACCCGTCACTTAGGGATATGGCCCTATTATTAGGGATATAGCCAATCTTCCACCTTCAAAAGGCTTCCCACAAGAAAGAGCATCATTACAAAAATACAGCAGACTGAGCTTAAGAGAAAGTTGAAACTTAAAGCGGTGTATTTCATCGTTTGCAGCTGCTGCTGTTGCTTGCTCCTAACCAGATCATAGATGTTTTCCCAGCCACACTTCATCCCACCTCCCATGCTGCAGCTGCACCAGAGGCTTAATTTCCAGTCGCTGGGCCATCTGTGGGCACAGGGAGAGCTTTTGGCTGTTCCTGAGGCATGTGCCACTCAAGCAACTAATTAATTGCTTAAGGAAAAGGCAGGGGGAGCCAGCTGGATCTGGCCCATGAACTGGCAATTAGACTATACTGGGTTGGTGTATGACCAAAGAGAGGCTACTCTAAATTTACCCTTTTAAGGGATTATACAGAGAATAAAAACATTCAGCTATAGCACAAGCAATAGCTCTCTCGTGAGACCTCATCTGGAATACTGTGTCCAGCTCTGGAGTCCCCAGCATAAGAAGGACATGGACCTGTTGGAGCGGGTCCAGAGGAGGGCCATGAAGATGATCAGAGGGTTAGAGCACCTCTGCTATGAGGACAGGCTGAGGGAGTTGGGGTTGTTCAGCCTGGAGAAGAGAAGGCTCCAGGGAGACCTTATAGCAGCCTTCCAGTATCTGAAAGGGGCCTACAAGAAAGCTGGAGAAGGACTTTATACAAGGGCATGTAGTGACAGGATGAGGGGTAATGGCTTCAAACTGGAAGAGAGGAGATTTAGACTAGATCTCAGGAAGACATTTTTCACTGTGTGGGTGGTGAGGCACTGGAACAGGTCACCCAGGGAAGCTGTGGAGGCCCCATCCCTGGAAGTGTTCAAGGCCAGGTTGGATGGGACTTTGAGGAACCTGGTCTACTGGGAGGTGTCCTTGCCCATGTAAGGGGGGTTGGAACTAGATGATCTTTAAGGTCCCTTCCAACCTAAACCATTCTATGATTCTATGAACACTACAACCTGTTGGAGGAATGCTAAATCTCCTGTCTGAGGATGTACACTACTCTCCACCTAGTAAAGACCAGAGGCTGGGAGAATGAGCGTATCAAGCAGATTCGTTTAGCAGTCCCAGTGCCAGAAGCAGGATAGCAGGCTGATGATTTGCGCAGAACAGTTAATTCTTACAGAAGAGAAGGGGAGACATGTCTTAAGGAGTAGCCTGAACGTGCAGTGATGAAAGGAAGGGGAATTTCGTAGGGGGCTCAAAGGTCTGCTTTTCAAAGGTGCTGGCTGAGCGGTAGTTTTTCAGCCTCTGAGTACTAGGAAGTAAAAGAATGGAAGTCAACAGCAGCTACCGAGTGCTTTGTGTTTTGGTTTGGTTGTTTTTTTTTTTTTTAAACTCGGTCCATTCACTGGAGGAACCAGACCCTCAGCACACTTTCCCATCCCTGGGAGCCCGTGCAGCAGCAGTGCTGGGGGATGCGGCACAGAAAGGCTCCTGGCACTACCGCAGCCATATCAACCAAACGGTACCTGACATACCCTTCCTAACTACTTGCAGCATGGTACCAATACAGCAGATGAGTCACACAAATGGTACATTGCCACCAAATTTGCCCTGAAGAGAGCTTTGCAATTATTTAGCAAAGCCTACGATCAACAGTATTTAGATGTAGGAGCGTATTTTCTTTGCCTGCATTAGAATATGGCATTAAATAAGGTGCTGCTAAAAATTACTGAGCCCATCTGTATTACAGTGATGACTTCCCATCTGTGAAACAGTGGAGCCAGCAGAAAAATACAGCTCTCCTGATACCGCTGATGTCACTAAGAGTGGTACTGATGAATTTGAGAGAAAAACTGAGTACTATAATTTGCTGCTGCTTGTCATCAGCACCGCAGTCAACCTGTCAGTGTTACGGTCCTGATTGTTCTTTTATCCCAACAACAGAAGAATGTCATGAGGATTTCCTAAACATAAAAGGGTTCAAATGAAGGAAATATCTTAAAAAACATTTACAGTACATCAAAAAAGCTTGAAAATGAAATGGTTTTAGCCAAAAACATGTGCTCTTATGCACACACATACAAACTAATTAAATAAAACTGCTCATGAGTGCTGGGCTTTGGGCAAAAGTTTTGATTTTTTATTATAAAAACAATGAACATTTGAAATACTGTAACATGTTGAAGTAAAACATAATTACACAGACATAAAAAAGTTTGCAAACAGATACAGAGAAAAAAGCAGAAGAAATCCGGAGTCTACCAATCTTGTGAGCTTCTCTTTATCTCGTTCATACTTTTTTTTTTTTTGGATCACAGAGGTTATCTTCAATGCTAAACAAAGACCTTGGGCAACATCCTGGCCCCAATGAGGTCAATGAATGTTTTCCATTGGCTTCAGAGATAGCAGAACTTTACTCATTACCCACATACTCATTAACACATCTTCTAAATCCTTGAACTTGCTGTACTTGTTTCTCCAGTGAGGCCATCTATTTTCTTGTTATGCATCTGCTCCAAACCAGTTACTTTCCAGATAAAAGCTCTTTGGTCTATTCAGTCCATTCATAAACTGCCTGTATTTCCCCCATACTGAGACACAAACACCGAGATGTGCAGATTCTAGACAGCGGGCTGCTAAGTGGCATCAGTTGAAGATTACCCCTTGCCGGTCTGAAACAATCCTGCTGTGCTAAATTTCGAGGCACATTGTACAGCTAGCTACCCCAAAAATCACAGCACAAGAGAACGGCCCTTTAACATATAGTAGCTAAACTCCAAAACACAAATACATTGCTGCAATTAATTGCTTCTCTGAAGGATACAGCTGCTTTGACAGCTACACAAGGGATGAAGGCGCTCAGGTAAAAGCGTGGAGCTGCAGGTAAAGCTCAGACAAGCCAGCATCAGGGACTGGGTGGCTGCGATGGCAGACGCACAGAGGTCTCCTCTGGCTCCGTGATGCAAACAGGAGTGCTGCTGTAGCGGTGTAAAGCCATTAACATCCCTGGTTACTCAGTGTCCTACGTGAAATTGAGTTTCACAGCATCAGGCCAATGCCTACGAACGTGCGTACGTTTAACACGCATTGGTATCCCATACAATCTCCAAAGGCACAGAGTCGAATGCAGATGGAGATTTGACAATCGTTGTCTCGTCCTTTGAGGCAGAACTTCTAGGATGGGTCAGGGGGAGGCACAGTCTCAGGACCATCTAAGAAACCCTCACAGCTCCCACCAGAGCTGCAGCTCCTCTAGGGATAAAGGGCTGCAGCTTTCAGTGGTGTCAGCTCAGCGCTATTTATAAACCGCAGATTGTAACACATTTCCTCCTCCATACTATAAGCCCTCTGACGACGAGAAATACACACGCTTCAATAAATACTAAAATTACATTTTAAAAAATTTTGTTCACAAATTTAGTTTATATTAGAATATTTAAGTAACAAAATGATAAAAACTTCCAAACATCAGATTAAGAAAAATTATTTCAAAAAGTTACTTCAGTCTACTATAAGTACAAATGCAACATGCTTTGGACATACAGACTTTAAACTTTAGCCCACCATGAAATCTGAGGAGAAAAAAAGGGTTTAGACCATCTTCCCAAACGAGTTTAAAATCTCCTCTAGAAATTTTCCCTTGTGGAGCAAGCTAGCCTGGTGTGGGGTGAAAAGTATAAATACGTCAAGGTATGAGGCAAAAGTCTGACTGTAGCAGCCAACAACGATTTAAAAGGTTTAGGAGGTTTGAGAACGATCCACGTTATTCTCCCTTTGTCTCTGAACAGTGCTTCCTTCTGTACATTAGTAGCCTGTCAATGAGCAGCTCTGCAAAAATGCCAGAGACCAGCTGGTGGACCCTCCATGGAACCGAAGTACAATCACGGTCAGGTACGTCCCGACCATTTCTACAATGGCATATAACATTACAAGCTGACACACTACATGACAGTGAAAGACTGAAAGGACCCAATGCAACCAGTCAAAACCCATTCAACAGCTTCTAATCAAGGGCAGCAGTTTGTAACGAACAGCCACTCTGGTTCAACGCCCCCTCCTGTGCACAGCGTGCTCATCCTCCCGTTCTCTCACACACTCACGCTCTCTGGCTCACTGCTCCTCTTCTCCTCTTCCTCTCGCTGGGAGGTCTCCTAGAGCCTCTCCTTACTTTGGGCTCAGCGCGGCATCGCAGAAAGCAGAATCCTTGCAGCTCATCGGCATGCCTGCCCCGTTGGGTTGTCACTCTGGCAGCTGCACAGCTCCCTCAAGTCTCTTTCTTCATTTTCTTCCTCTTCCTCCTCTCCTTTTTCCCAGGTACACCTGCTGTACAAACAACAGGGGCCAGTGCACAAGCCTTCCATGTGCAATCACGTCCCTGGGAACTGCCGGCTTTTCACCTGAAGAAGGCTATTTTGGGGTTCTTAGATGTGTTTTACAAGGGCCACCTACTTAGAAGGGTAATCCAAAGTCATTGGGAAGGCTCTGAATGTTTTTAGTGGGCTCTGACTCACACATACATTTGCTTCCGTTTCACATTTAAAAGCTCTGTGCAAAAATTACTCCCACTAAATGCAACAGCAGTTTCGCTCATTAACTCTGGCAGGAGCAGGAACAGGTATTTGTCAAAAAAAAAAAAAAATTATACTGGAGCCTCTCTAAGAATTAACACATTCAGCTAAAGGAGAAACATTTTGCACATTCACTTAAAAATGCATTTGTGAACACTTCTCAGATGACACGTTTTTCTGAAACCAAAATTCATCAGATGTGCAGAAAACAATCACTTACCGTTATTGGGTGAATTATTAGCAACGTCCAAGGATTTTCTGAAGGAAGCACAGGCTGCATCACTGCCATGTTTTGTAGATATCAAGTCCCTTGGGCCTTCTTCCATTCTTGTTTCCAAACCTTGCTGGGGCTTAATTGAAACAATATGCTTCACTAAGCATACGAGTTAAACGAAGCATATGCGAGTACAAAATATGAGAGAAAATGTCATTATTGGAGGGAATTAGGGTATTTAAAGAAACTGCAGGACAAATTAGTTTTTAAATGGTTAGAATATTCTGGCGTGTCATCTCCTTACCTCCTGTTTATTTGCTTTAGAAGGGATTAAAGTATTGAAACTGTCTCTCATTACCATCTTTCCCCTTGTTTTCCCCCGTGAATAGAAGACCAGCAAGATATATTGAGGTGAAAGCACTGTAACTGTGTAGTGAGACTGAAGACTAAAATGTGCCCAGTGACTGCTAAATGACCACAGCCCACAGAAATTCTGGGGGCAGCACAGGGAGTGTGATGAGCAACTTTGTATACCTGGCTTCATAAGTAATTTCATTTTTTTTATGCCCATCTCCAAAGGATGAGCTTGCACAGCAGCAGACGCCGGCATTTGGGGCTGATGTGCAGCACAAACTCCTTCTGGCTCGTCATACATGTGCCGGAAGAAACAATGCTGTCCTGAGGAGTCTGAACAGCACTATTAAGATTATTCATTAAGGTACGTACAAAACTAAAGCAACTAATTGGATGTGCAAGAGAGAGAGTGGCCTGGCAGCATTCCGGTAACTGATGGGCTTTCCTAATGACCATGTGGATTGTGGTCAGTGAGTTAGTTAAAATCTTTTTGCTTAAAATGGAAGCATCAGGAGTTCAGGGCGCAAAGTTGTCCCAAGGATCAGGAGAGACCACAGTGGGTGTGAGAGGAAGACAAACGATAATACACAGCCGTACAAGTCCAGAGCAACACATTCAGTGACAAGTGAATGAAAAACAATTAGGACATTTTGGGGGATCCCCCCCATTTCTCATTCAAGGCCATCACAGCCAAGGACTGGTCCAAACCCAGTCAACACTCAGTTCCTTTGTACTTCCCATCCCAAATGAGCTGACATTTTCCACAGCCTTTCTCTGCTGCACCCTGAGACACTTTTCTCTTAAGAAGCTTTTCACTGGTATAACATTGGTCTCACTTTATCTTCACTGGCTTTTGGGAACCACCTTTGCATTACTGTTGATATCTCCAGCTGACCTTCCGACATAGATAAAACACAGCCCAGTTATACACTAAGCTTGGAGTGCATTTGCCTGAGAAAGCATTTTTTCTTCCATGATTAAAGCCATCTGTTCCTCTACATTGCAAAATCAAACTGTTTGTAAGTATGTTAGGGAATACCATGTTGCAAAATCCCACTGGTCACTGTGCTCATCCTTTTTTTATGGGAGAGGAGAGGAGCGGAGAGGAGAGGGGAGGAGAGGAGACGGCCGTGC
>VYXH01008687.1:97210-122859 GCA_013397275.1 Burhinus bistriatus | reverse complement strand
ACTGTGCTCATCCTTTTTTTAGGGGAGAGGAGAGGAGAGGAGAGGAGAGGAGCCCCCCCTTAGGTCACATCATCCTAATGGAGAAGACATCCCCCTCTGCTCTTGGAAAACTAGACGCTACTCTGGGAATACAGAATACTCACATGCCTCAGTCCAGCTCCACCCCTTGCTTCTTTCATTTCAATTTTCTTCTTCTTCCGCTGTGTTTTGCTTTTGAGTCCAGAAAGGCAGAAATGAATGCCTGCTTTGCCTTTTGGCAAACCCTGAAAGTATCAGAGATTTTATAAAAGGAGGCCTGGGACGGCTGATTCATGGGTTTTTTTTGGAAAACTGATTACCTCCAGGAGCACGCACTGACAGCGTATAAGCAGGGCGTCTCTCTGGATACGGTACACACCTTGGCTCAAGTCAGCTGCTTGCAAAATGCTCAGCTCACTCCTCCCACTGCTGCCAAAGAGGGACATTTCCCTGGGCTTCTAGAAACAGCAAGCTTTCTGCTTCTGCCTCCCCACCAAGCTACCGCTGTATCACTATATCACCATCAGCAAACCCTCTCACTTAAATAAATACATCCCAGCTGGGATGGTGTGAAGGCTGGTGTCAGCTGTGGGCTCTACCCCTCTTTTAAGCTGCAGGTACTCAGGAAGGTCAGCGGCAGTAGAAAGAGTTCATTCATGCAGGGTGGCAAACACTCGATGTTCGTGGCTCAGGACAACAATGCCATCTGAATGATGAACTCCCAGAACCAGCCAACTCCCCCAGCCCATCTCACACGTCCTGCAAGTGTGTCCCCCAGCTCCAGCTATCTCAGACAGGTCAGGGGAGTGACCATGCTGAGCGCCTTCTCCCAGCGTGAGAAAGCCCCCACAACCGGAGGAGTCTGGCTCTAGGGCTGGACTGGACACTCCAGTCTGGCTGAGACTGACCCCAGTGGAGCAGGTCTCCTTCGGTCACCAACGCCGCTGCCTCACCTCCTCCTTCTCGTCCTCTCCCTGATGCTCCTCATGTCCCGTCCAATTTCCCCACTCTTCCGTGGGAGCCTTCCAGTCAGAGTCGAGGTCAGTCGCTGAAGGATCATCTATTAGAACGAGCATAAGAGTGAGTTATGTTCAAATCCATACTACTTCCCAGGCTCATACTAGTAATACAAACACTGCAAAGAGTTTCTCCCATCTTCCTGCTTGCCGATGGGATGTCTGGGTGTGCATGTATGCACGTGTGTCTTAAACGTATTTTTAAAAAGTATACATTGACTGCTAATTCACAATTAGTGACTGCACTCTTCGGGACAGGAGGAAAATTAAAGAAGGGCAGAAAAACACACGCAGGAACAAAAGCCCTCCCAGCCTGTGCTTCAATAAAACAAGCTTTACAAAACTAACAGCATGGCTTGTCAAACCTTTTCTTTTAATTTCATGGAGTAGGATTCAGGCATATCCGGAAACACTGGCAGAGACGGCAGGCTCTTCCACTCACACACCATCCCCAGGGCAATTATTTGCATGGAAGAGTAATATTAGCAAAGGATTTGTGCATTTGTTAATGCTCTCATTGGCTTTTCTTTCCTATAAAAAAATAGTACCAAGTGCATTCTCGACTTCATCTTCCTCTTCCATTTTCTTTTCTTCAATGTAAGCCAGAAAGGCACCATCACAGCATAGATTTCCAAAGCTCCTTAACATGCAATCTAAATATGCATGAATAGATAACACCGACCCTGCATCGAGTCTGATCATTCATGGGGGCTAGGCAGAAAACTCCAGAAAATCTTTTAGGTTTCTGTATGTGCCAGCATCTGGTACCTTTGAAAATCTGGCCGCAAGCCCTCAGCTGCCTCTCCACAAAGCACTGGCAAATGATCCTCAGGCAAGAAGGCAAAACAGACCAGTCTAATTTCTTTGCCCAAACTGAACGAGGTGCAAAAAAGCAGATAAATCAGCATAAGATGTTGAAAGGACTACTTGATTATTTTTTAATCGTTTGAATGTAACAATCTTAAGTCTTGTTCTAACAGGAAGAAAGACTTTCAAAACGCAACATATAATAATAACTCTTAGCTGATCATGTCTCTTAAAATAAAAACAAATATAAAAAACTCCCAGGCTGGATGGAAAAACTTCTAGTTGAAGCAGGGCCAAAACCAAAAGCATGCTGGGGATGATAAAAGAAAACTGTTTCCAAAAAGTTGTTCTGTCCAGTTTGCTGCCAAATGTTATAAACGTGATTATAAACATTGCTCAAGTTTCTCAGTTTAAAATTCATGCCCTGTACATGGGCAGTATTTCCTTCCTTCTTCAAAAGGGATGGGAACAAGTATTTTCTAATGTATTCCCCCCAAAATTCCAGTCTAAGTATTTTAGGCAAATGAATGCATCTAGATTAAAGAGATGCAAAATATACATGAATGACTTAGATGTCTGAAGAACAGTTTGTGTAAGCTGTAGCATGGGATTACACCACCAAAAACCTTCTCCTGCGTCTCCCCAGTTAGGTTACATGAGGGTCTGGCTCACAAATTCTGGAGGATTCAGCTGTTGTGGTTGAAGGCAACGCCAACCTGCACTCTCCACCCCGTATCTACGCCAGGAGGTACATGAAGGTGAGGACACAGCAAGTCCCAGCTCCGCAGCCCATGCGGGCACGCTCTGCCTCTCCTCTAATACACCACAAGTGTGCTGTAGCAGCAAAAAATACACGCAAAACCATGCTGCTACTGCTAGAGGGAGGCAAATTCTGCCTACCAGGAAGGTAGACCGCATGACGGGGGGACTGGTGAAATGGCACCGAGACTTCAGGAATGCCAGTCCCTCCTGAGCTGCAGGGCAGCAGCTCTGCCAATAGATGCTCTTGTGGGCGTGCAAGCGGAACGGACTGTAGCTTAATAAGGAAGGCACACCGGAAGCCACGACTATCGTTTTCACTTATTTAACTTCCGATCTCTTAAACAGTATGTTTATGTACTTATTTTTAAGCATGAAAATAGTTTTAATGGCTACATTCCTGCAATGGGCTTACGTTCAAGCTTCGCCCTCGTTGTGCGGGTAGGCATGAAGCTCAGCCAGGCAGTGGTGACTCTGCTTCGTCTCAGAATTACTCTTCCCAAAGCATTATGTCCCAGGGGTGTTTGAAATCAACTCAGAGTTAAATTAAGTGCAATATAAGACTCTTTACAATTTTCTGGATTTGATGGGAAAATAGGATTAAATGTACTTATCCTAGAGCTCTGATTTAAACCCTCTCCTGTTGTGCAGCGTGCTTCCCTTCCAGCTGCAGTGACATCCCCTGGAACGGCTTTAAACTTTGAATAGTCTCTAATATTTTTAAATCAGCAACTGGTCCTCCTTGGGTCACAACTTCTCTCACAGGCTAAAACTGGTCAGTACTTCCTTCAGTAGGAGAAAACCATGAGCACAAACAGGAATGTGCCGTGCAGCAGCAAGTACTTCTGCTTCCTTGGTGGGTTTAGCACTAACGGAGGTGATCTCCCCCAAGTGCATCTATAGACCAACATCTTGATAATCCCTGCTTTTCATTTTTACAAAAGCAGTGCTGATAAATGCCATTTTCCAACTAGATTCTTGCGTGCAACGCACCTCAGTCCCCCAGCAGCTCCACCCGGACAGAGCTGTACTTTTCTGTTCCCTGCTAGCAGCGAGCATGGCCCATTTGCAGCGTGCACTTCGGGGCCAGGGTGATTTCCATGTACCCCAGGTAATGAAGATACTTTAAGATCCTGAAGGACGCTACTTTGAAGGTGTCTTCAGAAATCAGGGAGGATTGCCAGCACTTCTGCAGGCAGAAAGCCCATCCCAGCACCGACCACCGGGACACCCTTGGTCTCCAGCTGCCTGGGCAATGCCGGGGAGCAGCCGGCTGTGCCCTGGGAGGTGTCGGGGAGCCGGCAAACAGGGGGCCCCAGCAGCAGGGTCTGGTCAAAGGGGACAGTCAACAGGTTCCCTATGCCAGCTGACAGAGAGGGTAGAGGACTCCGCAGGCTGAACCTGATTATCTGGCCTGGAAAATGAAGCTGGAAAGTACCGCAGCAAAAATCAGTCTGGGTCACCAAGAAGGGGACTAAAAAATTTCTAGTCCGGAGTTGTAGGTTTGAATCCTATGCTATGAGCATCCCTCTTTGGCTTGCTCTCCCCCAGCATGGTTGGCAGAAACCTAAGGGAGAGCAGCCCTTCACCTGGCAGGGCAAAATCCTCGGTGGACTGTGTATGGTCTATGGTGCTGAGTCCTGTGGCTGCTGTAGAAAACCCGTCCCTTTGCAAAGGGCAGGTGGCAGTGTAACGAGCACGGTCCTAACCCAAATCCTTACTGAGCCCTCACTTGTAGACCAAGTGGAATCCATTCAGTGCAAATGGATAGACAATTTCCAGTCCAAAGCTTGCATTTATGTGTTACAGGTCAAAATTATTGCTACCAGCAGCTGGGTGTAGGAGTCCCTCATTTAGCACCTTCCTCTAGCATAATTCAGTAGATGCAAAAATATCCAACAAATCCCAGACTGAAGACTTCTTTTAATCCAAAGAAGCTGCTTATTCCCATGAAACAAAGGAATTAAAATTCATTTTAACCCCAGGACAGAAGGAAGGATGGGAGTCATGAGACACGGGAGCTTTCTGAAGGTTCCAGGGAAAATCTGCCTTGGCAATCAGGAAGGATTCATTGAGAAGGTGCCAAGTCACAGGTAAAAAGGCAGCCCTCATGGTCACGAGATGTGCTGCATTTGCGAACCAGAACATGGGTCTTCTGAGACTGCCCCACGCTGTTGCCACAGCACAGGCCCACTGCGCTTGGAAGCAGAGGCATGGCATAAAATCTGTATTTGCTTGCCTTGGAACCAGACACAAGCACTCTAAACCAGCCCAGCCGGCCGCACTGTGTGGATTACACATTTTTTTAACAGCAAAACCAGCCACAGCCTATAATGCATTTTGTGAAACAGGTAAGCATAAGTACATAAACATCACCAAAGGGGCAGCGGCAGACGTGTGGTATAGTTGCACAAAGGCAGTATTGGGAAACATGTGCAAGCAGTAAAGCCATGAAGGTAGAGCGCAGGGGGCAGAGCAGGCAGGAGGTGTCTGGTGGATCCAGAACAACCCTGCAGAACACGTGAGAAAGGTGCCTGCTGAAACCACAACAGGTCCCAGGCCCAAAAGTAAAGTGAACTATGCCAGAAGCACCAGAGGTTTTCTCTTTGTGGCAGTGCTGAAAAGCATGCAAACAGTAACAATGAGCAAGGAAAAATGAGGATGATAGAAGTTGCCCACTTTGGAGCCCCCTCCCCTCATGAGAGACTGCAGCCATCAGTGCTAACCATGTGGTTTCGGCTCCGAGACACTGAATACCCCTAGCTAATGAAGGCTTAGATTGCTAAGGACTAATTGTTTGAATATGCAGAGACAATGACTGGTGACAGAATGAGGATTACAGAATCGCTGAGGTTGGAAGGGGCCTCTGGAGACCATCTAGTCCCACTCCGCTGCTCACAGCAGGCTCAGCTACAGCAGGTTGCTCAGGGATGTAGCCATGGGGGTTTTGAATATCTCCAAGGATGGAGACTCTGCAACCCCTCTGGGCAGCCTGTTCTGCTGCCTGACCACCCTCACCATAAAAAAAACCTCCTCTTTTTCTTACACATACATGGAATTTCCCGTACTTCACTTCATGCCTGTTGGCTCTTGTCCTCTCACTGGGCAGACCAGAGCCAACCACCCCATCAGGTGTTCCTGCACACAGATGGACTCTGCTGGACCCGCTCCCGTACGTCCATGCCCATCTCGTACTGGGGAGCCCAGAAATGGGCACAGCACGCCAGATGTGACAATGATTAAGAATTAACCATCAGTAACGTGTATCATTAATGCATGTCAGCCTAGCAGTGTGTTGTTCTGAAACCAGCCTCATTGATCAGTCTTTTAAACACTCCCATATCACAGTGACCGCTCCGTTCCCTAACTACTAACTCCCTCTCTCCCTCTATGTATATATGCTTTCAGTTGTGACAACACTCAAGCCTCAAGCCTTTTGTGAGTTAGGCTGTTATTATTACTGGTACTTCACGAAAAACTAAGCCGATGAGGCGCAGGGAGCCAGCCAAGGCTGCTCCGTGAGCCGGGGCAGAGGCAGGAGTCCGGCATCCAGCTCCTTCTTCTGCACCAGCCCATCATGGAACAAAGAGACTCAATAAATGTACTGATCCAGATTTGATAAAATGACCCCAGCTCATATTCAGGTTATGAATGGCTTTTTTTTTTTTTAAAGTTCACAGGCCTGCAAGAGCTAACAGGCCTTGTTTAACTGTCAAAGAGCTCATTTTGCCTGCAGCGCAGACCTTAATGCCAACCATTACCTCATCTAAATTCAGGGAATACACATTCGTGACACTCCCCTCTGCATCAGTATCAAGGCTGGTGATTCAAAGGAAAAAAACTACTGCTACTAAGAAGCAAGCGGTAAGGCAGGCAGGAATCCTTCCATTTCTGCTTTCAATCAGAATGCATCTGCTCCCACGTTTGACAGAGCAAGCTGCTGGATCTGCTCCCATCTGTTCTGCTCTCCGGACAGACGCCGCCCGGAAAAACAGAGGAGCTCTGCCCGGCTTTGCAACTGCAGATCAAATCCAGAGGGTGCCAAGCGGGACATGTGCTAAACGCAAGGCGAGGAAACGCTGCCGAAGAGCTGCCTCCGCTGCCTCCCCCCTGCCCGCGCCGGCGAGCCTGGGCTCAGCCGTTAGGAAGGGCCGGGCGCTCGCCAGCAGCAACGTGGGGGTAAACAACAGAGCACTAACAGAGGGGTACGCTTGGGGCTGGGGTTTTCTTTTGTTTTGTTTTGTTTTAAAAAAAAGCAAACTATGCTATTTATAAAATCCTCTGATGGTCAAGCGGAGGCGCCTGCTGCGGAGTCTCAGTTACTCCTGGGCAGAGAAGCAAGATGACGGCAGCCTTTTCTCCTCACTGCGTTCAACCACTCGGGGTTCTCCTGCAGTTAAGGCAATCAGAGCAGCTAGAGCGAGCAGGGGTCCGCTTGGCGCGTCAGACATCATTCCTGCAAGAGCAGGGTAAGGCCTCCCAACAACAGGGGTATAAATAGATACTTCACTCGATCCTGACCAAAAGGTCAAGAGAAAAGGCCATCTAATACCCACACTGTTCATGCCAAATCATTCCAGCCGCTCAGGACCCACGCTGGCCTTTCAAGCAGATTTTAAACGTAAAAAAACCCCAAAAAACATTACCAGTCATAAAAAGACTGAAATCCTGATTGCCACAATCCACTGGAGTTGGATTCTGGGTATTACAAAGGAAATTTTAAGTTTTGGCAAACTTAAATCCGTGCTGTAGCAGCGCCCTGTCCTGCCCGCGGCTCTTCCCCAGCCACCCCACCGAGCCCCCACCGGGCTGGGGGCTGCCTGGACGGGGGCCACTCAGCTCCACCTTCCCCACCCAGCCATGGGAGGGAGGGAAACACAATGCTTCAATTATGAAAACCAAACCCGAATTTGAATTCGTTTTGCAAACTTAGTAATCTGAGATGATTGCTAACACTTGGGGTTTTTTGGTTTTTTTTTTTTTTTTTGAAGCACAAAGCCCATAATGTTGCCTCTGGCTCAGGAAGTCCCTGACCCACTCTCTGCTGGGTGTGGGGAGGGATCGCCCTGCGCTCACCCTGCTCCTCTACTGATCTGCCAGCAACTGCTGCAGGCAACTGCTGGAGAGAGGATGCTGGGCTCCGGGAGCCTTCAGACAGCCTCCCTCCAGCTGGCCTTGCTGCCCAGAAGCTCTCTCATTACACTTTGCACAGCAACATGTATGCACCGAACAAGACTGCACTTACTGCATGCCTTTTTTGTTGCCTTCTAAGTAAAAACATAAATAAATTCCATGTTCTTGCCCTTCTCCCAGGTCCCACGCAGGGTGCCTGCTGCTCTGACCGAGCTCGCAGCAGCTTTGGGCGCTTGCCCAAAATCAGAGCCAAACTGAGTTTCTCCCTTACCTCTGCCAGCCTTGTGCCAGGTGGGAAGTGGACCCTGATTTTTGAGGCTTAGAAAACAGACTGAAAAGGGCATCAGCATGAGCAGACTCATCTTTCAGTAGAAAAGGAGCAGAGAGACGTACCCTGCCCCCGCCACGCGTCTGTGGGGAGGAAAGTCGAGCTGGCGTGCCAACAGCATCTGGAAGGACTGTCCTCAGATGATTTACTCTTCGCGTTATCTGCATACAGGAAAAGCATCTTCTTTAAAATAAAAACCAAAAAAAAATCCCCAAACCTAAAAGATAATCGCATAGGTATAGTCACATTATTAAAACCAATTAATCATGCCTTTATCTGCTTGGTATGTCATGATGCCTGGACATTATGTAATTTAAGCCACACATTAATCTATGCTGCTCATCACAGTGGATTTATTAACGAAGGCTGGACAAGGACACTACACGCATAAGTTATTAAAAACAACCCACTCAGGAGTGGCTACACTAACAATATTCAGAGACGTAAACTTCCGACACGTGTCTCTTGGGGATGTAAGAAGGGTAGCTGTAGTTCCTGCAGAACAAAAGCCACATCCAGCGTATCCAGCTCCAGCTCCTACGGAGAAAGCTTCTGCTCGTTCTAACAGAAATCCATAACTACCAAGTGAATTACTCCGAGAAAGAGCACAGATGAGAGAGAGCTGCTGGAGGGAAAAGAAGAGTTGAAGTTTTTCTGATGATTATTTTCAACAACTAAACCAACCAGAGGGATTCACATGACTCCCTGCATGGCTCCCCTTAGCCCCTTTCTAAGGGCTGCACATAACAGACTAGTGTTTTCTTCATTTCTTTCATACACAACAGATTTTTTTTCGTCTCTCTGATTTTTCCTTTCTTCCTTTCACCTAAAGAACTCCTTTGTTTATGCAGTTTTGTTCTGTATCAGCTTGATTTTTTGCTGCATAAATGCAGATGTTAAATATTTCTCCCTGTACTTGTACATTAGGAACTGCTTCAATCCACTGATGCAGTGTTGGAAAATAGATGATAAAATACGGCATGTATTACACTGACTACCATATTTGGCTTTAGAAGCGAATTTCAGCCTTCTGGCTTACACCGCCCATGCTGTTGTGGGCACAGATGTCTACCTGTATGTACCTATGCTTGCCTGTAGCATCTCTAAAAGATTCAGGACCACACTTTGAATTCATCAGCCAGTTGGACCTGCAGGCAAATTTGAGTTTCTGGTCGGCAGACAGCGTGTGAACCAGGAGCGCTCAGAGCCAGGCACTGAGAAGGGCTCAGAGTTGCAGAGAGGCAAAGCGAAAGCCAGAAGCGAGGCTCAAGATCAATGCAAAACCAGAAGATGCTCCATCCTTCTCAAGGCCATGCATGGAGAGGCTCAAGCTGAAAATCCCTCGCTGCGCTGCAGAGGAAGCTGCTGGCTAGGCAGCCTCTAACAGGGCCTCTGCTCCCTCCCTCAGCCTGAAATTCTCTGAATTTGTTGGTCATCAGAACACAACAGAAATCTGTGTGAGTAAACCTAACAGAGAAAGAATTTGCTGGGGAGGCAGTACTTTTTTTATTTATTCCAAGATGAGACATGAGTTTGGAAAGCGCTCAATAAAACGTTCTGATGTCACTCCTTAAAATGCTGGTAGCACTGGATTGCAGATGCGAGCAAGCTCTACAAGGGAAAGTGACTAATGAAATGTGGCTCCAAGGGAAAAGACCCATATGTAAGCAATGAGAGTACTTTTAAGCCAAGCATCTAGGAAAGCAATAGAAGAAATCAGATAGAAGTCCCGAGAGAGACCACTCACCTAACTCCCTGGATAGCTCTGATAATGTCCCAAAGGTCACAGGACAGGATTTTACTTCTGCAGTATCCCATGTTCCTGCATTTAAAAAGCAAACGAACCCAAAATGCAATGTCACATTCACGGCTGGTGACTGCAGTTTCTACCTGACACTCCCAATCTCATTACAGCCCTTCCACGTTCTCTCCATCCCAAGCCACTGCTGCTCCTGGAGAAGAATCAAGCAAGGAGAAATTATCTTCTATGGACAGAGAGGCCAGCCCAGTCACCATGTACACCTTCTCAGCCCTTCAAAGTGCACATCACACCAGCATGGCCCTTCTCTGAACTTAATCAAATTCCTCACTCATCTGAACTGATGTCCCCTTTATGCACAACTGGCAGAAGCTGTCATCATGTATCAGCTTTGAATTTGACCTTTTGAAAGCATTAGAGTGAAAAATAGTACTGACGTCCTCCCCCCATCAACCCTACACTTTGTAAAAAAGGGACTAGCAGAGAAAGCAACTCAGGTAAGACCATTTTCTCAATCACCCGAGTACTGGATTACTGCTACTGAAGGTGAGTCATCATATGGCCTTATATATCAATCAATCCAGCCATGAAGCTCAATTAATCAGTGAGATTGTAATGAAAATCAAATGCTTTTGAAAATCAACCAAAAAGCAGTATTAACCACTTTAACTTTTAACTCATAACCTCCTGCCCCACCAAGAAGTCAGGAAGAGAGATATAAAGGAAGACATAGAGGTCCAATTACCACCTAATTATTAATTATTGGTATTGCTCTAGAATCTACAGTATCACCCACAGTAGAAATATAACATGAGACATAACTTTGCTGTAAAAATTAAGCCATGATGGAAACAAAAAGTCATCAAATACCAGTGAGAGAGTCTAATGGCCTGGCGCTCCATCCCCTCACTGCTTTAAAGGTGTCTGAGGTTTTAGAGACACAGTTACCCACCTCCAGCTTATGTTACACAGAGAATGTCCCAACAGCACAACTGGGACCCAAAGTAGCTCTAAATGACCTTGTTTGGATACCAACAAGGGGTGAATCAGCTGGGAAGCCAGGCAAACTGTGTAGGTACAGCAAACTGATTTAGGAATACCCTGTCTCATACTGCTTTGAAACACACAGATATACCCTGAAGCCTAACTCTGACCATGTGTGAGCATCCTCGGAAGGAAAGGCTTTGGTCCCTTTGAAAAGGAACCAAACACTAAATATCTGTGGATAGAAAACAACTTGCGCCCAACAGGTAGTCTGCAACACAGAAGAAATTCCTGCCATAAAGACCTCTCTTTTCACATTGCTGGAAAATAAATGACAGCTAGCAGGGTTCAAAGCAGGTGGACAACACTGTGTGTGTGCAGGACAAATCACAGAATCACAGGGGTTGGAAGGGACCTCTGGAGACCATCTAGTCCAACCCCACTGCCAAGCAGGGTCACCCCACAGCACATTGCACAGGACGGCATCCAGGTGGGTTTGGAATGTCTCCAGAGTCAGAGACTCCACCACCTGTCTGGGCAGCCTGTTCCAATGCTCTGCTACCCTCAAAGGAAAGAAGTTCCTCCTCATGGTTAGATGGAACTTCCTATGTTCAAGTTTGTGCCCATTACCTCTTGTTCTATCACTGGGCACCACAGAAAAAAGACTGGTCCCATCCTCCCGGCACCCTCCCTTTAAGTATTTATAAGCATTGATGAGATCCCTTCTGAGTCTCCTCTTCTCCAGACTAAATGTTGGTGGAACTGCTGGACACAGAAATTCATTCAGCTTTCCCTCTGCAACGCTTGAATGTTGACACTCACCCACATTGGAGAAAACATCCTCTTCTGACCGGGAGGGCGCCCATTCTTCCCGTATGGCTCCTGAGGCCTTCAGCACGGTCCCACACTCTGCCTTGGCAACAACAGCACCTTTTCCACCGCCACTGGTGTCCTCTGTGAGTGGCCACACCACTCCCTTCTCATCCCAGTCAAAGGCTGGCTCAGCTGCCGAGCTACCCAGGGATGCTCTGCTGGGGTCTTCTCGGGAATAAACATTACCACAGGATCATCATTATTTTTAATTTCAATGAAGAGTTTGTACAGGGGAAACAACAGAGCAAAGCCTGATCTACACGCATCAGATGTAATGGCTATATTCCAACTGAAATTATTTACAGATACAATGACAGTAAAGCACAGCCCGTGGGATGGGACACTGAAGCAGCAAACGTGAAGGCCATATGAGAAGGAGGGCACCACAAAGTCCAGCAATGAGTCCCACTGGAGATGATGCCACACCGCAGAGGCCTTGTTCATCCCTCCCTGACTGCAAGGGTGGCTCAAGGCCTCCAGAGTCCAGCTGGGGATCCAGAGCAATGAAAGGAGAGAAAGAGGACAGCCGGACCTCCAAGGAAAAAGAAAGCAAACCTCTTGGATGTTGGTAGTTCAAGGCTGCTAGAGAAATCAATGCCAGGCATATGGATATTATAAATAATGACAATTATTTCCAACATCTTTTCTTCCTAAGGACTCCCAAAGCACATTAGGACTCCATTTTCCTGTGACTGTGGTAGGGAGAGGACCGTTTCTGGCATCAGCCCCACCTTCACACACCTTAATGATGATGCTGCTTCTTCCCCGCTAGGAAACAGAAATCAGCGCTCAGCAGGGTTAGGGCTTCTTCCTGGAAGAGCATATTTCACTGCTCTGTAAATGTCCATACTAAACAGGACCACCATGATCACCTGGTTGAGCCTCCTGCACAACCCAGGCTCCAGGACTTGCACCAATGACTTCTGCTGCTTCAACTGTGACTTTGCTAAGCTCCCTTGCCCTGGAAAGCACTTAATGCCTGCACGGGCTTAGTGTTAAACCATGCGTGGTTAACATTCTGCACATGCAGCTGGCACCACTGATGCCAACAGGCCATCTTACATGAATAAAGCCAGATGTGGACCCATCTACTTTGCTGGAGAGCATTGTATTGTCTCCAATTTTCGTAGAGCATGACAGCACTTCAAGATAGTCTTATTGCAGACAGTGCACCAACACCCACATTCATCCAGCTGTGTCCCCCAATCCCAAACTTCCATCTTAGCTTCTAAATTACTCTAATATATTAAACTTACAGGTTTGTCTATTATATTAATAATTTTATTACAGATAATTAAAATGCTTCCAAATGCCTTAATTCCATGACCTGTTTTCATACAGCAGTTACAATAACATAATCAGTAGAAATGTATACAGGCATAAGTGCATGGCAGACACTTTGAAATCCCCAGAGGAAAAATGTGGAGTGAGCACAAAGCATCGTTTCATTTCTCATTAGGACACAAGTATATCCCCCCTTTATAGCTTTTTACACTGGGCAGGCCTGGATTAAAAACCTGTTTGGAACTGAGCAAATTACACATGTTTTTATACATCCATTATCAGAAAACGTCTTCTGTCAAGTCACGCAAAAGTAACTAATCCACGTTACCACCAAACCTTTGGCAGATCTCAGATCTAATAGACATTTGCTTCCAGAGTCCTATGGGTAATAGTATGTGTTTTAATGAAAGCCCAGAGTAAAAGGCAAGCTCCTAAGAGCTCCCAAAGCTGTCTTTTCCTAAGTAGATAGCCTAAGTGCATGCAAAGATTTTATTGCTGAACGATAAATAAAGCCAACAGAAAGATGCTGGGAATTAAGAAGGGGGGACAAGCCCAGCCAGACCAGGTGTGTAAACTGAGCCTGTACATTTACCTTTTTGCTTCAGCCTTTCCTTCCTTAAGTGTCTCTTTTCTCGGCTGCTGATCTTGGTCTGCCAAACTCCTACAACACAGAGCAAAGTTCATTTTTAAGCTAACAAGGAACTTCCTTTACTGCCTTTATTGCTTAGCACCAAGGTAAATAGCTACCTGAGAGTTTCTGATGCTGGCTGTAAAAGTTGCGTTGTGCAGCATCTCCCCATGCGCAGCCTTTGCTGTCTCTGCAGAAACGCCTTACAGAAGAAATCCCCATCACAAACCTGTCTGTCGTGTGTCCTGACTCGCGTAACCGCACATACTCTTCTGTCCTTTGTGTCAGCCTGACGTGACACCCCTTTCCCTTGGGGCAGATGTCACAACAGAGTATCAACTGCCTTGTACATCTGACAGCAGAAAGCACTTCATGAAAACCTTAACTGTCAAGCAAGGCTTCAATTTGCTGACTTTCTCTAGCCCCTGAACATATCCTAAGACTTGTTCTGTGATGCGGAGATTTCCACACGCTTTCGTTCACACTGATGGAGCCACATTCTGCCTCCATCCGTGCTCTCCATGACCCCAGAAGTCAGGGGAGGGACTGGCACAAATGGTTAATAACCAAAAAAACACAGTCCACGGATTTCGCTTGAGACAAACATCTTCTTTCTCTGAACCATCCCTGAAAAATGCGTGAAACAGTTCAGCTGGCTCATCCGTTCAACAAACTAAACATCCATTTGAAGGAAGCCTCTGCTGTTTCCCTTTCTCCTCTGGCAGCCTTGCAGGCACTCTGCTCCTGACACAAGGGCCCACAGGAGGACTCTGGTCCAACAGCAGCAAGGGCTTCTCTTGCTCTCACCACCACGCTAATCACATTATAATCTTTTAAGCCCGGAAAAGCTTAGAATTTGTTGTTTTCAATATGACCCTTGGTAGGGGGAGGCGGAGAGGGGCTCATGGGATGCAATGTGTTTCCCAATGAAATTCTAGCTGCCTGAGACTTGCTAGCCTCGGCCAGATTTCTCTGCAGATTTGCTTGTAACCAAAGGTCTTGGCTCTGTTCACAGGCGTGCTAGAAATTGGCTGTGTATTACCCCAGCGCCTTTAACTAGCCTCAGTCATGGGCACAACAAAATGCTGCCTGGGAAGACGACAGCTTCAGCTGTGTATCAGCATGGCAGAGGCCCCAGGGTGAGACTAACAGCATGAAGACAGGACCCTGCTACCCAGTGGACCTCTGGCCTCTTCAGAGATCCTTCCTCATCTGCAGATTTGTCATTCCCGTGAATGCGGCAAGGACCTGAGAAGCGTGTCAGGAAAGCACATGGTCCCTGTCTGCGTTGTTACACGTAGTAAGGAGCAGATGATAAAAATAGCTCTCAAACTGGCCATTTCTCCCAATGATGCAGATGGTAGAACAGTAGAGAAGACCTCCCTTTTGAAATATTTAATCCCACGTTAGTTTTTGGTAATATAAATCAGATAACAGAAGAACCAGATCTTTTGTTACCTTCCTCCTCTTGCAGTTTGTCTTTTTCCACAGAAAGATCTTTTGGCACCTCCTTGCCTGAGCACTGGGCTTTCCTCTTCTTCTTAGGCTACAGTATACAGGAGATACACGGCAGAAAGATAAAACAGGTATTTGTTACATTTCATGGTGAAGACAACAAGAGTCAGGGCAATAGTTTAGAAATAGAGACCACATGGTGGTACTCAGACAGAACAGTAGGTCGCTGGAGTCTTTTAAGTCGGTACAAAAGTCTTTGTGAGCAGATTTTATTGCAAACGCCAAACCAATGAATGCTATAGCTTTTGGCCTACAAAATTTGACTTATCTGCTAGGCTAGAAACCTCACACTTTAATTCAGGCACCTGCTTTATAGTATGATTTGCATTCATCATTCCTAAGTCCTAATTTTCTTCCAATAAAGGAGGAAAACCTAAAATTATTTACCCCCTTTACAATCAGCAATACTGAAATCAAGAGTTAGGACTTAACCAAAAACACCATAGAACAGCCTACTGCTAATGAAGGTGTCTGTAGATCTGAAAGGACGTAGCAGTGGCCAAGGCCATTTTCATACGGTTTGACGAAACAGTAGAGCTAACCTTAAGCCTTTAATTTTGAATGTTCTAGTTTTAACACAGCGGTTCTTGACTTTTCCAAGGCAGGATACCCCTGCCAGGAACATGCTTCCCTACCCAGGCTGGGGGGCTGCTCCTCACTTGGAAGTGTCTCTAAAGCACAGACACTTTCCTCCACACCAGTACAAGTGCTCGATGCCCAAGAGAAAACCCTTGCCCAAACCCAAGGAAATGTCTCGTGTCAGAGCTGGAACTGAAATAGAGGAGATCCCAGCTCCCACTTCTGGGCTTGGACCATGAGACCACCCCACTTGTGGTGCCAGTAACGAGCACCAGTGTGACTGTGCCAGAGAGTTACTCGGTCTCCAAGTCATCCCTTGAGTGCTCCAACAACAGGAACAGTAAATTATCTTTAAAAAGGACTATCAAATAAGGAACATTCTTAAAACAAGTGTATCTTGAAAGACAGTAATAATAACAAACTCTAAAACTCTTACTGGTACCTTGAGGAGCTTTTTCTCTCTGGTGTTGGCTGATGTTATAAGCTGACCGTTCACTGGAACCTAGAAGATGGACAATAAAAAATGTATTATGGAATATATATGAGCATGTGTGTGTATGTGTAAATACATATATGCATACAATTATTTTAATACATTCCTGTAATATATATGATAGGCTGAAAGACACAGCTAAATAGCCCCCAGTACAAATCTGGGCTAGAATTTGTGGCCTTGTTCCAATTTGAGTTAATTTATTCCAAATTAATTAGTGTTAGCTAAGCCTTTATGAATGCAAATCCAAAAACTCCACATAGATTTATTCCAAAGCAGACATATTTGTGGTTTATCCTAAGATTTGTCTAGGATCAAAGTTGTTTTTCAAATAGGGTAAGCCTGTCTTAAAAAAGCAGCATAGACAAGAGAAGGCTTATTTTAATTCTTGTTTACTGGTTGGGGTGGACCTTATGTTCCCCTTCAAGTGTATCTGACCAACTAAAAGAATAGCTTTTATCCTACCTAGACTCTGTAAAGTAAACCATGAAAGTTTAAGGACTTTTCAAATTACAGTTTGATTAATGTCTTTGGCTGTCTCAGAATTCACTGGCAATCACCAACCTCCGGCTACAGGGGTGGGAGGGTGCAAATCTGCAGCTGAGACAGCAGGGGCTGTGCCAGCAAGGGCCACCACACACTACACAGAGGCAGCAGCATCCAAGAGAAGGCAGACTCCTCTTCTACAGGTGCCTCTGTTTCCCCCTGACACGCACAGAAGCACGTTGCTGAGTGTATGGCACCCTCGCCCAGGTTGCCCTCCTTGTGCAATGCAACCCCGGTTCAACGCTGCCCAGGTTTCCTTCAGTCCCATCAGACCTCCAACCGAAAGCTCACAGCAGGGAGCCTGACCCAGGCTGTCACCATCCTCCCTGACCCATCCTCCACCTCTGCCTGGAGCGAGGGGTGACAGCGAGCCAGGCCTGTTAATGCTTAGTTCTTTGGTATTTTGAAGACATTTTAGAGCTATTTTTCACAAGTCTCAGGAAGGTCTGAGTTGATGTGCACGTTACAGACAGCACGACAGGCACCTACCTGCATGCTGGCAAACGCCTTGCCTTTGGAGGTGCTTGCTTGGAAACCCAGACCAGTTACAAACTGGTGGTGTACAAGGGTGTAGCATGGGCCCAGCAGACTGGTGTTCAACGGAGCCCCCACCATTATTCAGAGGAGGAGCCCCAAAATTGCGGGCTTTGCAACATACCACTCTCTGAACACACAGACAACACTGATTCTGGGTCTTCCAGTAAAATACCACAGAAACAGGAGCCAAAATACCTGCCTAATTACATCAGTAATTCTACCAGCTTCAAATTAGAAGCTTAAACCAAGTGGTCCACATATCCTTTGCCTCCCTTAGCTGCCATTTGGTATTTTTACAATTATATAATTTACAATTATATTCTTCTGAACATTCACTAGCAAAATAATGACTTCTGTGTTAAAGCCCAGCAACATTTTGTAATAGTTAACAAGTTTGGTTTTTCCCACAGGCAATCATCTCTCTTCGGAGACTCTCAGGTTCGTTTACTAGAGGCACTCCATAAATCCCACCGCAAAACAGACCATTTTCCATATCCTGCTCTGCTCAAGGAAAAAATCCCACTGTGCCTGCAGCAGGGAGGGAAGCAGCCTCTCACATAGGGTGGGAGACATAAAATACAAACCCAGGGCAATTTTGGTGAAAATGTCAACCACTTAGCTAGGGAAGATCTTGAGCTTACATGATTCTTTCTTTCTCAGCATATGCTTCTGGCCAGTTAAATGTGTGAAAATACGAATAGGTGAGGTCTGAGTGAACAGCAATTCCTATGCAATATAAAATGTTGCGGGGGCGGGGGGGGAGGGTGTGTTCCACTAGATGACACAGGACTTCAGGAAAACGGAATTTTATAGCATGAATACATGAAGGGATAGCTGGGGGAAGCCGCACAACATGCAAGTGCAATATTCCTTTCCAATCTCAACAAAGCCTGGCGATTTCGCAGTTCTCATAATGAGATCGTCAACGTTTTCTAAAGGCTTTGCAAATGAATCTCCCACAGTAAGCCACTTTAAGCAAGACCGCCACCATCAGCAACAGAAAGGGCAGCACCGACTTAGGAAGCAAGGAGGAGGATGCTTTTTTGCCTTCTTTCAGACACACACAGAGGATAAGAGACATCCGACCTCCTGTTAGCCTCTGGTTACATCGAGATGCTTCTGCGAGCATGCGGGACTACACGCAGAGAGAGGAGGAGGTGTCAAGACTAAAGAGGTGCAACTGCCTTCCTCCCCCCAGGCGAGCACAGCCCGAGGCTGTACAGAGCCCTCACAGAGGCAGGGAAAACTCCAGAGGGAAAATGTTGAGTGCAACAGAGAATTAGGGAGGATGGAAACTATACTGGCTCTGACAGAGTCATTTCAGCTGGGGCAGGATCACATTCCCGGGACTTTCTCTCCGTATAAATGACAGCAAGCAAGAAGCTGGAAAAACCGCAGCACTTGGTTTTAATGCTTTGCCAATCTGCCTGCTGTATACTTTCACCAGACGAGCACAACGTTTCCTACTTAAATGATATTTCATCTGCTAGGTAAACATCCCTCTCTCTCTCCATCACCGAGTAAGAGGTTAAAAATACACTGCTGACAGTCATTTACTACATCCCGGGGGTCTTCATGCTGACTGACCGGCTATTCGGCCCCGAATACCCGCCTGGGACTCCTGAACCTTGCTGCATCCTTCCTAATGAGCAGCTGAGTGCAAGAAGAACACCAGACCTGACCACTGACTGATGATCACCAAACAGCCCACCACTCCAGTGATGCTCTTCTTTCTTTCACACCTGAACTATCTGTTGCTTCTCCACCATCCTTCAGCAACAGCAGCAACTCACTTCATCACCAAGTATTTTTATCGAGTTCAGCTTCCTTTCAGCGGAAAGGTATTATTCTAGCCTGACCTTTTGTATTAAATCCTGCCTTTATCCAGCCCCTTTTCGGGGAAGTAAGCCGGCTGAGGAACCCCACCCTACCCTATTCTTCCCTTTCGAAGCCTTTAGGATACAGGATTAGTCATGCCTCTTTATCATGCTGTTTGGCCATTCTAAAAAAGAAAAAGGAATTTTCATGATTTTATTGCACTTAACTTAATGGACTCATTAAAGAGAAATGAATTTTGTCAGGGTAATTTTTTTCTTAATGAAAAATGCAGTTTTGTACAGGGAGAACACACCTAAACCCACCGCATTATATGACTGTATAAAGTCATCAGTGCAATTCCAAATACATTAAATATATGCAGAGAAACAGAATCCGGACTTTTAGTGGAATCAGACTTAGCATATTAATTTCTACTCACATTCTGTGGAACAATAGAAAGTTATTTTTAGTTCATGGCCATTTGGTTCAGCGTGACCCAGTGGAACAGGATTTCCCCCCCACCCCCTGCCTTTTTTTCCTTTTTATGTAACCTAAGGTTATATTTCTGATGATTGCGCTGAAACTAGTGTTTAATTTATTTTACGCTGTTCATATAGTTCTACGTAAAGTCACAAAGAAAGAAGGCAAAGTGATAGGTCTTCAAATGTTAAAAAATACTGGGTTTAATCATTAATGTATAAACCGTGTATTCAAAGCCATAAAAGTGTACCCCTAGACATTTACCTTTATGCATTTCAGTAGTTTCATAAGACCAAACACCTTTATAAGCGTCTATCAGGTCAGGAAGTCTGCTTTCAAATCTCAGTGCCACCAAGTGGTTACAGGATTAATTAAAAAATATGTGAACATTAGCTTCAGGTTCACTAACTGCCCTTTGTCCCACTTGGGGACGGTGCTTAAAACTGCCTTGCTTAAGAAGGCATGCAAAGGTTTCCCCAGCAGAGGGATACTAGGACAAAATAAGCTCAGCGTATGAAACCCAAGGGAAGCTATTATATGCTTCACACATTGGAAATCAGGGAATTCGTTTAGGAACATGAATAAAGATTCAGAAAATTGTTTTCAGCTACCACTTTCAGAAAACTCGAATTAAGTGGGTTGGACACTGGAAATGAAAGGAAGCAAAACTACCCCATTCTGG
Organism: Burhinus bistriatus; assembly: GCA_013397275.1. Classification (NCBI taxonomy): domain Eukaryota; kingdom Metazoa; phylum Chordata; class Aves; order Charadriiformes; family Burhinidae; genus Burhinus; species Burhinus bistriatus. The sequence goes on along the minus strand of VYXH01008687.1, from coordinate 102,620 downwards.
CAGGGGGTCTGTGAACACAAAACCATTTCCAGATTTAAGAAATACTGCAATTAAATTGTTTCCTAGTGCTCATTTCCAGTGCAAAAACTAATTTTTTTTTTTTTTTTTTTTTTTTTTCACCTTATGTTACACCGCAAGATAAATGTGGTGCACTTAGGCCAAAAGGCAACACTGGTACAGCAAAAGCAACATCAACATGCACTAAATTTAAAAAAAAAAAAAAAAAAGGCCGGGGGAGGGGGGAAGAAAAGAACAAAAAGAAAAAGACTTTCTAACCAGGCACTAAATAACCTCCCTGAAACACGCTGTGTTACTACTGAACAAGGTATCACTGCGCTCTTCAGCTTTCTCAGTAGACCTTCAACGAGCGGAAGACTGAGCAGGAGGTCTTCATCGCTCTCAGCATCCTCTGGAAGGTCTGTTTTTTGCTGCCTACACTATGCACTGTGAGTCGGACGTTTGCAATACCGCTTGCAGTCCACTGTTTGCTCTCTGAAGATGGGTTCTTCTCTCCCTCCTGCGCACAGAAGCACAGGCCGAGCCACTGGGTAAGCAAACCGGAGCGCTGCTGCGGCCAGCCAACAGCTTGTCTCGCTCCATCAGCAGACAATGAGCAATCTGCATGACAAACGCGTTGGGAAATAAAGCAGCACACTGAATTTCATTAATTCTGAATCAGATTTTCATAAATGGAAGCAGACATCCTGGCCAGTCTGGCTTTGCCACATGGTCCTGTGCCGATGATGACGGACTTCAGCCTGGGAGACTTATTTCCCAAACGAATGGGAACCAGGTGAATGGGAAAGGACAAGCCTGCATTGGTCCCAGGAGAAAGGATGGGCTTTAGGCAGAGCACCAGAGAGACAGGAAGGCACCAGCTTAAAAAAAAATTACTCATTCAGTCCTAATAGCTAGAGAAAGGATAACACAATGGCAATTTCCGCTAAGGTGACAATGGGAAGCCACAAAACCATATTGGGTACGTTGGCAAAGGAAACGCTCTTCATGCGTGGCAGAAGAACATAAAGGAATTTCTTTGGGCCGTGCCCGCTCACAACACTACACACACGTACCTGCAAAGGGGAGGGAAAAGAGCAGGATCTTGGTTTGTGATCAATGTTGTAAATATTAATCACTTTATTAGTAATAGCTGTTATTGATATGCATTGATATAAAGTTTTCCCTGACAAAATCACTTCAGACAAATGTGTTTCCAGTAGGAAAGAAGAGTCTGTTGGAAAGGAAAATTACATGGGAAACACACGCAATGAATAGACAGAATTATATGGGAAATACACACCAGGAATACGTAAAATTTTTCCTTTCGTTTAAGGCACCTGGCAGAGAATAGAGGTGGTGCACCCATCAAATGGATGCTCCAAAAACCTTGTGGAAAAGGATCTGGGCCATCAGCACAGCAAACCTCTTCCTCTGCACATATTCCCAGGGCTGAAGTCGCCTGTGGGAACCCCTCGAGCACTAACAGGTAACAAAGGCAGGCTGATGACAAGAAGCGGGAGGCAGAACTGCAGTTGTAGCCATTCATATCCGAAGGCAATTCCAAGAGAAAAATCAGAGAAGCAGCCCTAAGATGCTGCTGCCCACGTTAGGTATCCTCCCGCTGGCCAGCCTTCCAGCCTATACACGGCAGGCCATATAGAGCAGCCGTAAATACGGGGAGCCGACGGGTACCTGCCTCAGCTCCGCGGCTCAGGCGAGACATCTGGGGAAAGACAGAAGAGTTTCCCCAGCGTGACCAGATTAAAACCACCGCTGCAAGGAGGGATGAAGAAACCGGTTTCCGGGGATTTGCTGTTCTAATTAATTAGAGCAGCATTACAACAAGGGATCAAGGCTCCATTTTATGGAGGCAATTACCAAACTCCAACACCTTCCAGGATACTTATGCAATCAATTCTCATCCGAGACAGCTGTATGAAAATAATTGTGCAACGGTGTTGCATTGGCATGAAGAGTACCGTATAACCTGAAAAGGTAGGAAAAAAGATCTATCTGCATACCTCTGGAGCTGAGGGGACTGATCTTTAGTTCTGGTGGCGTTAAGCCACCCCTGCAAGAGGCAAAAAGTATCTCCAGTTTATAAAGACACTTCTGAAAAGCAGAAAGCTGTCTTTTGGGAGGTATCAGGTAATACATATTTTAATAAGGTGCCTGAGGAAGATGCCTTTGTGCAAAAAGCACTTCTTTTGAACTGACCAATTTGCAGAACAACCCAAAAACTTTGAATAAACACAAACCCCAAAACTCAACAGCAATCTTGTTCAGATCAGTTGGCTTCCAGCCTTGCTAGCAATTTCCTAAAAGACTCTTTATTAGGGAACAGGCTATCCTGAAAAAGACTAAATGCCCTCCAGCATCATTTCTGGAGATATTTTTTGTGCGTGACAACAGCCAGAGTGTAACTTGTTATGCGTGATGCATAATGGGATCACATGCAAAATGTGCTTGTGTGATTGTGTTGAGGCCACGCATCCATTCGAACAAGGTTTGTTCGACGGACTTATTTCACATGGGCTGTGAAAGCAATTCAGACTGGGTCTTACCGTGCACAGCCTGTTCCGAGACCAGTAATCGCTCCATCCTGTTACTCCGCTGTACGCAAAGTTAGTAAGTAGTGAGATGAAAGGCCTGAAAGCTGCCTGCCAGCACCACTGATGTTGGGAGAGACTAGTAGAGTCATGCACCGTTGCATTTATTGACTTGGACCTGGGATGGGTTTGAATGGAGGTAACTGGGAGGGCTGGGCTGTGGCTGGGAGCTGCAGGCTGGGAAGGAGTCCCGCAGAGAGTTGAGGGCACGCTGCACCCTCCAGCGAAGGCAGCCTGGGCAGGCGCTGGCTGCCTATTGCTACGGGGGATAGGGGCAGGCAGAGGGAAGGAGATCAGTCCTACATCAGAGGAACTGCAGCCCCGTAAGAGCAGATTCTCCAGGAAGACGGGCTCCCAGCCCACCCATGGGCTGGGAATCACTGGCAAACACGCATTCCCAAACTGAAAAAATAATTAACCGCCTAGTTTCTTTTAATTAAGATCTTGACTTATCCACCACTCCAGGACATGCAGATGTTTGGCTGCTGGGATGTATCAACACACCTGAGCACTGGAGGCGATTCGTCTCTTGGCTTCATACCTCAGCAGGCAGCGGAGAGGGGCTCCCATCCCGTAATACCTGCGCGCCCCAGCTTATGGCATTGGCCATGTCTATGGATGGAAGGCTTTGTTATTAGTAATGTCTCTGATGCTGCCTCGGTAGAGATTTTCATATGCAAATTTTGGCATATTAAAGGTGTTCTGCTGTTCTGGCATCCTTGCATCAGCTAAGTGCCAAAGCAGCATGCAGCATTTTACACTTACGTAAGGAGATAAAGTTTTTGCCTCAAGGATATGATGTTCCAAAGACAGAGATAACATGATGGGAAATGACAAGGAGCAGTGGAGAAGGGGGGTAGGGAAAGGAAAACAAAAGAGACAAATAGAGAAGAGAAAGGGCAGGGTACCGTCATGGGAGGAGAAGCCTGATTTTTTTATTTCAGCATGTATGATGCTTTCCCCGGGTTATCTTTCTTTAGGATCTTTTAAGTTATTTTTCTTGATCATCCTCTTCTCATCCTCCAGCTCCTTAGGACCATATTTTGCCTCCTCTGCACTCGCAGAATGATCAGTGGGTCTCATGTAGAGGATGATGTTACTCTGTGTAAAAGCGACTGCTAAAGTCTGGCCCCTAACGAGTAGGAATTGGCTCAGTGCAGCAAAAGATGAGATTAAGGTTAGAAACTGCGGATGACTGTAAACAAATTTATCCCTTCAGTTTATCTCTTCCTCCTCTTCTTTGGTTTCTGTTATTCAGGCCTGTGAGGTACAGCATCTCTGACCAGAAGATATCTATTCGAATCAATGTCTTCAGCTTGTACTAATAACCCCGCCACCGTTCCAGCACCAGGCCAGGCTCTGACAACAAGGTGGGTGTCCACCCCCTTCTGTCCCGCACTGCCTCCAATAACGGGTGGCTCTGCAAAATTTTAATTCGTTTTGCAGCCAAGTCAAGTTATCTAGTCTCGATGATTATAAAGCTATAATAAAATTATTACTGAAATCCCTCTTCATCCCTTGACATGGGCAGTTCTGTTCAGATGGCTATTTGATTCCATTGTTCTTTACTAATTCTCAATACCTATGCGGTGGGGCCAAGATGCTGTTCTCACTGATGAAAGACAAAATAGCCTAAAATGGAATAACGTATTAAAATATAACTATAATACAACTAAAAGTTAAAACTTCCATGATAAAATAATAAAATAATAAGATAGTATTATGATGGAAAGCCTGACACAATTGTATTCATGAAGAGCAAAACCACTTATTTTATAGCTCACTTAAAAAAAAACCCTGCAAATTCGTTTTGTTTATCTTTCTCAGAAGTGAGACGTAGGAGATACTAGTAACAGATAAAAATGTTCAGAAATGCTTGATGTACTAATTTTACGTACATTCTTACTTACGTTCAGTATGTTCTCCTGGGAGCGTTACTTTCCGTGTTGCAATACCTCAGTGAAACTGTTTTCTGCAATTTATGCTGAGATTTTCTGCTACAGACAGCTCACAGCAAGTCAAAGCGACACAACCACGACAATGTCATACGGAAACCTCATCACAGTGCATCATATCAAACTCACAGCGTATATTCAACAAGGTGGCCATGGTCATCAGCTCACAGCTACTCTCACTATTATTAATGCAATAATAACGAAGCTTTGATTCAGAGTAAATATACATTATTAGCACATTGTATTAACACCACAGTAGAGACAGCATACTTGGGTCCTCCTCCTTAGTGTGATGGACATTACCTGGAGTTTTCATAATTCCCTGCAAACAGGATCAAGTCCAATATGGAGTTACGCTCTTAGACAAAGTGTCAGAAGAAAGGCCAACATCAGCAGTCCCAGGCCAGGACCTCTAGCAACCTGCTGCCTTGCACCGTACGCCTGATGCCGCCTCAGCGCTCGGGGAGGAACGCTGAGCCCCCTGAGCCCTGAACCACCCGGGGAGAGGTTTGGGACGCAGCATCTCTAGGCAGGACAGGCTGCCCGGCCCGGCGGGATGGGATGGCGGTAGCCCGGCGGGGTTGGGAGCCGGGGTTGCACCCGGGGCTACCCGGCGGGGCTACAGAGCGCAAAACGGGCAGGAGGAAAGGATGCCGGGGAAGGAGAGGGGGAAGGATGCTCGTCCCGGGGAGACCCCGGTGCCGCCGCCCTTACCTGCGCCGTGCGCCTTTGTTCCTCCGGCTGCCGCGCCGGCAGCGCCCCGGCCGCCCGGCCGCCGGCCCCCGCGGGGCCATCCTCCTCCTCCTCCTCCTCTTCCTCCTCCTCCGGCACCTCCCCGGTGGCGCG